>CM024568.1:685408-1275302 GCA_014182515.1 Eucalyptus microcorys
AATAGAATCTTAATCTAGTTAGATAATTTTCACATTTTACCTAATTCCGAATTTCATGAAAAAATACAAAAATGTCTTAAGATAAATTAGTTTCAATCTCTAGGATAGGTTGCATTCTTTTTAAGAAAAAATAAAAAATGTCATTTGCATGTCATGTAGGAATAGATTCATGAAATGCACGTCACTTAGAGATTAGAGATTGTTATTAGGTCCATTTAATTATAAATTGAATGTTATTAGAGTTAGGTCACTTATCTAATATTGCATCGCATATTACATAATTTTCATTAAAAAGCGAAAACAAAAAAAGAAATTGCGTGTTAATTAGAAACCATATTTAGGATTGTTGATATGGATTTTAATTTAACACCGCAGATACTTTCGTTGTTTTGAGGTAAGTTTTGCAACTTATTCATTTGCTTTCTTGAGTGTTAAATTGATGGTTTGCTTGCACTCGCATTGGCCACCTCACAGCGTGTTAGGAAATTAAAATCAATTCAAGTTGCTTGTCAAACAATTTTTTTTTTTAATAAAAGAGAAAGGTACCGAAATGGCGTTAGAGAAATCTAGCGTAACCAAGTCCCCGAACTCATAAATCTCTGGTTCGTAGGAGTAAAGTAAAACTCCCGTTACTTTACTTGGGTTTCTAATCGACCCACCAAAAATAGATTAGTGGCGACTCCTAACTGAAAAATCAATTGCATGTTAAGAACTTGAACCTAAGTCGCGAATTGGTATGGGCTTGGGAGAGTCCAGGAGTTAAGTCTAGACTTAACAATCCATTAGCCAAACCCTAGGTGGTTCACCCCCGAAAATTTGGTCGCGACAATGGCCAAGCGCAAAAAAGAGAAGTGAATAATAAAGAGACACAAGTAGGTGGACAAAAGGAATTAATGCTTGTTTTCGGGTTGTGCAGAAAGATCCCTTGGAGGTATTATGAGCTCTATTCATTTCTCCATATATCATTATCCAAATTTGTGTCTGAGATCTCTAACCATGTGTAGGAGCATGAAACACCCTGTCTCGGGACTTACTCAAATTTTGCCAAGACTACCGATCTTGATTATCTCAAAACAATTTCAAGTGCGTCTTATACATTCTGGTGTTACAATTACAGTCCGAAAAGAATAGAAACAAATCTCCAACGGGCAACAATTGCACCCTTTGAGCCAAGATACATCCTTTATATTCTATGTACAATGATGCCCACGCCATGCCCTTCTCACGCCCTTCTCATTTAGAGGCATAGCATCCTTGCCAATTCCGACAAATATGGCCAACAATCTCAATTTCCTCAATTGGAACAGGAACATTATTCAAGGTTAAGAATGTGATTATTCTGCTCCCATGGCTCATACTTGGACCGGCCATGGAAGATCTCTCTCGCCAGGTTTACACCAGCTTTACAAATTCAAAAAAGACACTACTTTAACACTTGTTAACCTTTTTTGGAATTAAAAAAGATTTTCATTTGAAACATTTCGACAGCGATAAAAAACGTACTAATAATAAGGACGTATAAAATGACACAAAATGAAGAGACAACACTATAAAAAGAGATGCCCATCGAAATCAAAACAGTGAGGATGTTAGAAGAGAATTAAGATAATCCTTAATTCCATGTAAATTGTAATGAATCGGTTCACAACATCATCTCTCTTTATATTTAGAAAAGAGATTTCCTCCCTAATTATCTAGGAGGATTGCATGGAAAACAAACATCAAATTTGTTTTTTTTTTTTTTTTTTTTTTTTTTTGGTAAAGGTAATGATGTATATAGCTTTGAACCAACATTTACATAAAAACCAGCGCCACAAAACTTTCACTCAAAAGACAAAGGTCTTCAAGAGTGGAAGGGTGCTGGCAGCAAAAGAACTCCGCAAAAGCGGCCAAAGCGAGAAACGCCTAACAAACGGCTAAAAGCTAACAAGGAAAGTGCAAGCCACGCAGGGTGAAGGAGGCCAACCTCACAAAACAACCAACAATAAAACAAGAAAAACTAAAAGAAAGACACCAAGGAGGCAGTGCCGCCAAAGCTAAACCATCGTATCCCATCCGAGGTGTACCACTAACCGCGCCGAAGGTGGAAACCGCACGTTTACTGCAAGGAGGCTACGGAACCGTTGGAGAGGAAAAGAAAATGGATGGATCCAACCCCCAATTCCGCTGGAGTCTTCTATTTCTTGGGTTATCTTCTACATTCCTGAAGGTTAAGGCTTTATCCTTCACCACTTTAATAAGATGTTTCTTGACCATTGCTACAGCAACACGATGACCTCGAAGAAAATGTCGTTCTGTACTTCCAAATAAGGTGGCATATAGCTCCAAAAGAAAAACGTCCAATGGAGTGATAAAAGTCCTTACCAGAGAGAGAAATTTCTTCGCCCCCTTGAAGGTTTTCCGACCACGTCTTGTTCCGCCTCGGGAGATTGCATTTAGCCGCCCAAAAGAAAGCCATGCTTGAAGTGATGCAGCATCCAAAGAAAAGGTGGTCTATGGAATATGGCGTCAGCTTACAAAAGGCACATACCTCCCTTCCAATTCTACCATATGACATGAGAAGGACTCGGGTAGGGAGCCAATTCTTGATGAAAAGCCAGAGATTAAATTGATATCTTGGTGTGATTTCCTTGTTCCAAATAAATGATGCCCAATTAACGCTATCCTTCCTCCTTCTAATGATATGCCAAGTTGAGGATACCGAGAAGAGGCCAGAAGGATTGTCAGTCCAGAGAAAGCGATCCGAAACTCCAAAGAGAATCGGAAAGGGGTGGTTCCAAGATTCAATCACCGTCTTGAACGCCATACCTGTCGATGAAAAAAGGTCAGCCACCGTGGCACACCTAGATAGACCAGAATCTGAAATAATCGAGTCAAAGCATATAAGGTTTAAAGGGCCTCTTTGATGCCAATTGTCAAACCAAAGGGAAATAGACCGGCCATCTCCAATCCTCCATCGGAAAGACAGTCGGAACTCGGATCTAAGGTAGAGAATTCTCTTCCAAGCCCAAGAGCAACATGCGGGCATCCCAACAACCCAAAAACTCTCCATTTTGAGGAAGGTTGAGTGGATCCACTTGCACCATAAGGATTCCTTATCCGTAAACAAGATCCAAATGTGCTTAAGCATCGCAGCCTTGTTGCAATCCCGAAGTCTTCGAATCCCAAGGCCTCCTTCCTTCTTGGGCAGACACACATCATCCCAGGATACTTTGGCACCCCCTTTTCCAAGGCTAGGGCCTTTCCAAAGGAACTGTCTGAGTATCTGTTTAATGCGCTCTAAGACTGTAACAGGAATAGTAAAGACACTTGCCCAATAAGCTTGGATCGCATGGAGGACTGACCTTATAAGCTGAAATCTGCCAGCAAAAGAGAGGAAACGTTGCGTCCAAGATTGGACTCTAGCTATGATGCAATCAACTAGAGATACGCAATCCGCCTTGCCGAGCCTCGAGGATATGATAGGAACTCCCAGATAGCGCACCGACAATTTCCCTTCGACAAAACCAAGGGCATTCTTAATCTGATTCCGCAATTCCTCCGAGCCACCTGCCAGGAATATCTCACTTTTGTTTTTGTTTGGCTTCAATCCACTCCATATGGAGAATGTATCCAAACCGTCTTTTAGAATAGAGACTAATGCCCAATCCGCTCAGCAGAAGAGAAATACATCATCTGCAAAGAAAAGATGAGATAATCTTGTGGTCTTGCACCTCCAAAAGAATTGAAATCCAGGTTGTGCCGCACACGCACTGAGGATCCCTGAGAAAACTTCCATAACCAAGGTAAAGAGATAAGAGGACATGGGATCTCCTTGGCGAAGGCCCCGTCCACTTGGGAAAAAACCATGTAGTTCTCCATTCAATGAGATAGAGAACCTGAGAGTGCGCACGCATACCATGATAAGTCGGATGAGATGGTGCAGGAAGCAAAAGGTAGTCATCACCAATTCCAGAAAGTCTCGGTCTACCGTATCATAGGCCTTTTGAAAATCAACTTTGAGGCACATTTAGGAGTGTACGGCTCGAGATGGAAGCCAGCGAATAGCTCCTAAGCCAAAAGAATATTATCTCTGATGAGGCGACCCTTGACAAAGGTATTCTGAGAAGGGCTAATAGTGTCATGAAGCACTGCAGTGACCCGATTCGCTAAGACCTTAGTAATGCATTTATAAATAGTGTTGCAGTAAGCAATAGGCCTATAGTCATTAACCGACGTCGCGTTAGGCACCTTAGGAATCAGCACAAGAATGGTTGTATTGATTTCCCTTAAAAGCCTCCCTATGATGAAGAAATCTTTCACTGCCGCAATAACCGAAGGCCCTACCAGCTCCCAGTTGCTCTTGAAAAATTCTACACCGAACCCAGGCATTGGTGCTCGTTATGGTATGGTCTCCGAGATCGTCGTTTTTGGATTTGCAATGAACTGTTAGTGTAGTTGCAGCAGACAAATTGCTGTTGATTTCGACATATGTCTTGCCGAAAATATTTGCTACACAACCAGTTACAAGTAAAGAACAAATAAATAAGCAGTTAGCCGATGAGTTCCTCATTGTGGAGTACATGGCTCCAATATCAAACATCATTCTAGTATTTAAAGATGGAGAGTGGGCATGCCACCTGGCAACAATCATATTACCTTTTATATTTGTTCCTTTTACTCTTGGATAATAATTGCCATATTCCTTTTATATTTTTTCCCTTATGTTATCTTTGTTCCTTTTTTCTTTTTATCAAAGTTCCCTTTTTTGCAGATGCCATGCATTCACCCATCTTTGGTATGAGAACTGCTATATTGCCTTTTTATTTTTCACTTCATTTATAGTTTGGGATAAGAATTCCCACATCCTTTTATGTTTCCTTATCACCTTTTATATTTTTTCCTCTTTTTTTACTCTAAATAATAATTGCCACATTACCTTTTATTCTTTTTACTTCTTACTTTGGGATAATAATTGCCACATGGGATCAGCTACAAATCAATTTTAATATCTTCTGTATAGCTTAATTGAAGGAAAGAGAACAATTATCTTTGAGAAATGATTGTGGGACCGTTTTAATGCATTGTGAGAACAATAATTTATTCTAGACCACAAAAACCAAATAACAAAAATTATAAATTTTTGCGGAACCTACTTCTTCAAGAATTTGTATTCACAATAGACTGCTATTCTCATAGTACCTCAAAGTTATGCTAACAAAGCCCGTTCTAATAAAAAAAAAAAAAAGTTAGACAATACTAGCATGATGTATCAAAACTTTAAGGGACTTAAAAAAAAAAAAAAAGGAACTGAGATTGTTAAGCAATAATTGGCTAGTTTAAATGCGGAAAGGGATCCATTGCACAAACTCATTTTGGTTTCGTGAAAAACATTCACCAAACTATTATTAATAAATGCCTTTTATGCTAGTCCCATATATCTCCTGAATAAGTTCTATGTCCAATATTTGGCAACAAGGGAATCCAACTACACATTTGGCTAGATACCAAGAAATAGAACAAAAGAGAAGTGGCATAAGGAAGTTGTCCTGCACTCTTGCCGTGTTCTCTACCTACTCATTTTGCGTTGTTTAGGATTCTGGTAACTTTTTGTAGAAAGTCATCTTGCATACACATTTGCCTCACACAAATTAATTTCACATGTGAAGTTAGAATTGCTTACCAAGAGGAAATTAACCATTTGTGATAGAATGCATTAGTTCTTAAATCTTAGTCCCTATGTATAAGAATGACTTTATTAATATAAAGATTACGTTCTAATATAACCACAAATTTTTAGAAATCATTTTATTACTCATTGCATTATAGAGTGCAAAATTTAGTTGTGATTATTTTATGACTGTCAAAGTACAACATATGTCATCTACTACAATATAGTTACATCATTTTGATCGATAAATATATATAAACAAAATAAAAATAAATCACTTGAATAAATCTCTCTAGAATTATTGGTAAGTTCTATGCCAAATCTTTGGCAAAGAGGGAATCCAACTGCACATTTGGCTAGATACCAAGAAAAAGAAGGAAAGAGAAGTGGCATAAGGAAGTTGTCCCGCACTCCTACTGTGTTCTCCATTTGTGTTACTTAGGATTCGGGTAACCTTTTGTAGAAAGTCATTTTGCATACACATATGGCTCACACAGATTAGTTGCACGTGAGAAATTAGAATTGCTCACCCAGAGGAAATAAACTATATGTAATAGAATGCATTAGTTCTTAAATCTTAGTCCCTATGTATAAGAATTGCTTTATTAATATAATGATTACATTTGAAAATAACCACAAATTTTTATATATCATTTTATTACTCATTGCATTATAGAGTGCAAAATTTATTTATGATTATTCTATAATCGGCAAAGTACAACAAGTGTTGTACACTACGATATAGTTACATCATTTTGATTGATAAATATTAAAAAAAGAAGAAGAGTAAATCACTTGAATAAGGGGGTGCATGACAACCCCTATTTCTATTCAGAAACAATTTTTCTATTCTAGACTTGTTTTTGGAATAGAAATCCGTTTGATAAAATTATTCAATTTTTCTATTTCTGAAATTGGTTTTTTTTTTTTTTTTTTTTTTTTTTTTTTCCAGAAATAGGTTTAGAATATACATCAAAAGTAAAAATTTTATACTTCTTTATTTCTGGAACGGAAATGAGAAATAAAAATTATTCTCATCGTTCGTCCTTGCTATGAATCGGTCCTCCATCCGTCCTTTGCCGACCACCGTCCATCGGTCCGCCGCCATCCAAAAGGAAGAAGTTTTGTGTCGTTATCAAACGAATTTTTATTTTTAGAGTAGAAATTTTATCTCGTTATCAAACGAGTATTTTTGCTTAGAAACTCATCTAGAAATAGAAATAGAAAAATCTATTTCTCTTCTAGAAATCAATTTCTAGCTAGAATGGTTATCATTCATGCCCTAAATATCTCAGAAATTGTTGGTAAGTTCTATGTCAAATCTTTGGCAAATAGGAAATCCAGCTGCACATTTGGCTAGATACCACAAAGAGAGGGAAAGAGAAGCGGCATAAGGAAGTTGTCTCGCACCACCACTGTATTCTCTACCCACTCATTTTGTGTTGTTTAGGATTCAGGTGATCTTTTGTAGAAAGTCATTTTGTGTACACATTTGACTCGCACAAATTGGTTGCACATGAGAAATTAGAATCACTCGCCAAGAGCAAATAAACTATTTGTGATAGATAGCATTAGTTCTTAAATCTGAGTCCCTATGTATAAGAATGTCTCTATTAATATAAAGATTACATTCAAATAGAATCACAAATTTTATATATCATTTTATTACTCATTGCATTATAGAGTGCAAAATTTATTTGTGATTATTCTATAACTGTCAACGTACAACATATGTTGTCACATCATTTTGATCTATATATAAGTAATGATGAAAAGGATAGGATTTGGGATCGACCATCGCCTTGCCTAATTTCTACAATAAGAAAAGTTGATGCTCGAAGCAACTCACAAAGGATAAAGCAAAGAGGTGAATGAATAGATGATGGTGTTGCAACCCTCCAAGGGATTTCGATGCAACTTATAAAGGATAAAGCAAAAAGGTGAATGAAGAGATGATGGTGTTGTAACCCTCCAAAGGATTTCAATAATTCCCGAGAAAGTTTGACCGATTGCTAAGCGAGTCAAATGGTCCCTCTTGTGAGACGAAGCTCTTTTAAGCCACACTAATTGTAATTTGATTTTCTCCACTTATTATACCATTTGGTTTTTGCTTTAAGAGTCGTCACTAATCTATTATGGATCTAATAGAGGTCAATTAAGACGTGAGACTCTGTCTTACTTTTGCAAACCTAAGATTATGAATACGAGAATTCAATCACGCTAAATAATGTCTAATGCCTAATTTGATACCTTTTCTCTTTCACGAAAAACCTTGCATGCGATCCTTTTCACCAAATCTACACAGTGTCGTAACCTACCCTCAAGGGAAGGGAATAGGTTTAGGGGTATTGCCTAAAGGACGGGCTTAAGACCCATGATTTGGCGTGGGCTCTCCCAAGCCCATACCCCGCGTGACATTGTGCGTTTTTAAGAATTTTGCAAAAAGGAGTTGCCACTAGCCTAGTAGAATCGGCTAGAAACCAAGTGAGGCATGAGAATGTACCTCACTTCCTACACAACCAGAGAATCTAAGGTCGGAGACTTGATTACACTAATTGACCAATTACTGTCCTTTTGGTACCTAATCTTGTGCATTTTAACAAAACGATTTTTTGGCAGGCAGTTTGGATTGGTTTTATACCTAACCACTAACATGTAAGATGATCATGTAAGTGCGCAATCATTAAAGTAACAACCATAGCTACCAAGATTCTAATTGCAGTAAAATTAACACGACACTGAGCAATTGCAAACATAGTTAAACAGGTAAATTAAACATGCAATATAATCAATATACAAGCAATTAAAGGCCTAAATATACTATAAAGACAATACATGGTCATTCCTAATCAAAACCTACATTTTTGGATATTTGAAATTTTTAATTTTTTTTTTAATTTTTTAAAAATATTTTTCTTTTTTAAAGATATTATTTTAATATTATAATAATATAATATATTTAAAACGAACCGGGTCGGATCTCCAGTTCAGGTCCGACCCAGGTTAACGAAAAGGGCCTGGGCCTGGCCCGGATCAGGCCAGGCTACCCGAACCCGAACCGGATTGGGCTGCAGGACCCAAACTAGTGAAACCAGCCGGGCTAGGCCTGATGTGCAGGCCCAGCTTGGCCTAAATTTTTTGAAATAAAGCCCACATGCAAAAAATAGCCTAAACGCGGCCCAATACGCCTAAAAACCCTACCCGATTGACTGGACTGGCCCGACTCGCGCGACTCAAATTCTGGAGCCCTCGAGTTCATAAATCTGCGACGCCGGAGGGATTAGCTGGGACATTGATGGCAGTGATGGGCTTAACGATGGCGGCGATGCAGCGGATGGCGGCATCGGCACTCAGAGGGCTATAGGCGAGACGAGGCACGGCGATGACTGGTAGAGACGGGCGGAGGTGCGGCGACGCGCATTGCAGGCATCAGGCAGAGGCGCAGCGGCGGGCACAGTGACGGCTCGAACGGCGTTAGGCAGGAGGGCAACGGCTCGAACGCTCCTCGGATGGGCAGCAGGGAGTCAGCGAGCAGTCAGAGTCGCGAGTGTTATAGGGGGAGGCACGGCGGAGCAGAGGCAGAGGCGCGGTGGCTCGGATGACATTGAGTTACGTAGGTGGAGGCACGACGAAGCAAAGGCGGAGGCGCGATGGGTCGAACGGCGTCAGGTTCTACAGGTGGAGGCACGATGGAGGCGCTGTAAGCGAGCTCGCGGGTTGCTGTGGCATCGAAGGGGGTGCGGCGATGCTCGTGGGTTGCTGCAAGTCGTGGCAGTAGTGTCGATGTGGTTAAGCTAGGCGAAGCGAGCTCGACATGAGGCGGCGTTGCGACTTCAGGGGGGGAGGGGCCGAAGCGGCGGTGAGGCTCGCTGGCTTGGCTGCCAGCGTTAGGTTGCAGGCGGTGGGTCGGACGGCGTCACAGCTTAGGGCTGCAGGGGACGATGCTTGGAGAACAGCTGCTCGAACAGCGTCGGGCAGCACCGCCACTGCCCTCTGTTGTTGCTCTCCCTTCCTTTCTCTCTCCCTCTCCATGTGTTCTCCTCAAGCCCTCCCCTCTATCCTCGAGCCCTCTCTCTGTGTGTTTCTCCCTGCGTCTGCCTTCCTCTTCTCTAGGGTTTCTTGCGCGAAGATGGAGGAAGGAGAAGGCTTACGTGGGCTAGGCCAAAGGGGAAACGGGCTTGGGCCGTGCAAGGAAAAAAGAGGCATTTTCTTTTTCTTTTCTTCTTTTTTTTTCTCTTTTTTTCTCTTTTTCTCTAATAATTTTTTTTTATGTACTTGAAAACAAAAATTAGGTGTCAACAGTTACCCCTCTTTGAATGTAGCCTCGAAGAGGTTGCATTCAAAAACAGAAGACACCTAAATTATTTTGGTGGTAGAGAGACCCTAGGTGCATAGGCACGCGTCAGGTCGACGGAAAGGACTCATAACTATGGAAGCACGTCTTGTCGATAAGAGGAAGAATGACGCCGGGCTTCAAAGCTCCTCGGGCTATAGGAAGAAAAACTCCGGGATACAAAGCTCTCTGGGTCATAAGAAGAGAGAAGACTTCGGGCTACAAAGCTTTTTGAGTCATAAGAAGAGAGAAGACTCCGGATTACAGAAGCCCACCGGGTCATAAGAAGAGAGAAGACTCCAGGATACAAAGCTCTCCGGGTCATAAGAAGAGAGAGAAGACTTCGGGCTACAAAAGCCCACCAAGTCATAAGAAGAGAGAAGACTCAAGGATACAAAGCTCTCCGGGTCATAAGAAGAGAGAAGACTCCAGGATACAAAGCTTTCTAGGTCATAAGAAAATAGAAGACTCCGGGCTACAAAGCTCTCTGGGTCATAAAAAGAGAGAAGACTCCAGACTCTACGAAGCCCACCGGGTCATAAGAAGAGAGAAGACTCCGGGATACAAAGCTCTCCGGGTCATAAGAAGAGAGAGAAGACTTCGGGCTATAGAAGCCTACCAGGTCATAAGAAGAGAGAAGACTCCAGGATACAAAGCTCTCCGGGTCATAAGAATAGAGAAGACTCTAGGATACAAAACTCTCCGGGTCATAAGAAGAGAGAAGACTCCAAAATACAAAGCTCTCCGGGTCATAAGAAGGGAGAGAAGACTCCAGGCTACAAAAGCTCATCGGGTCATAAGAAGAGAGAAGACGCCAGAATACAAAACTATCCGGGTCATAAGAAGAGAGAAGACTCCAAACTACAAAAGCCCACCGAGTCATAAGAAGAAAGGAATGAGGTGTCACCATGTAACAACGGGTTTTGACTAGGTATGATAGTCTCACCGTGTATGAACAGGTTTCGACTAGGAGATAGGGCTCACTGTTTACGAACGGGTTTCAACCGAATGCGGACAAGCGTGGTTTACAGATGAACCCACGAGCTATGTGGTTTAGGAAAAGCCACCAACCCCGTGGTTTTAAGGATAAACCCACCAACCTTGGAAATGGCATGGTTTAAGGTTAACCATGAACTTTTTGAAATGGCATGGTTTAAGGTTGACTATGAACCTTTGGTTTTTAGGGAAGCACCCGCTAACCCCTTGAAAACTACACAGCTTCACCGAGAAATCTGTCAAACTCAGCTTGAGCAAATGTTATGTGACATCCTAGAATTTCATGACAACCCCTGGATATACCATGAACCTTATAAGTTGGATTTTATTGATTATTGTTGCAATTTTATGGTCATGTAAGTATTTGAGATTATGAAATTAAGTGGGGATTTAAAGTTAATTTGTTAAGAGTAATTATGGGCTTATTTAGCATTATTTTGGGCCATTTAAAAGTTGGACTTTGGACCCAAAAGTGTTGGGCCCAAAGTGGGCCAAGAAGCCTAGCCCACGAAGCCCAAAGGAGCTGCCGTAGACCGAAGGAGGAGTGGGAGAGGCCCGGCCCATTTGGCCCATCAACCTGCATGGGAAAAATGCCAAGTGGCGTGAGGGACTCACCCAGTGGCGCCGGCATGCAAGGTTAATGATTGTTAGTCATTGAAGGGAAAGAAAATTAGAGAGAGAGAGAGAGGGGCGAATTGCTGAAGATTTGAACCGAGAGAGAGAGAGAGAGGGTATCGCGCGCAAGGAAGAGAGGAAGAGAGGAAGAGAGAAAGTGGGCGTGCGAGAGAGAAAGGGAAGGAGAAGACCAGCCGCCGTGCACCCGTCTAGCTGCCACCGTCGAGCCCGCTTTGCTCCGCCGTTTGCTTTCTATGATTCTGCTTGGATTAGAGGCAAGTAGAGTCCATTGATCTACACTTTGCTTGCTGTGATTGTGTGTGTTGTATGGTGAATTTCGGAGGTGGTGGAGGTGAGAATTTTCGAAGTTATGGGAGTAGTGCCTTAGTCTAGTAATCTGTTTTCTGGAAAAACAGTCCGACCTTTGGTGATTTCGTGAGCTGCATGCAATTTTCTAGTTGGAATCTTACTTCTACTTCTTGATGAAAGTTGTAGAAGACTTCTTGAAGATTAACTTATCAAAATTTGAGGGGAAACGGTCAAGTATTTGTTGGTGATCTGGAAACTGTTATGTTGATCCCTTGCGAGTCTGTGAATTTTGTGAAATTATCCAGTCCGAATTTGATCTCATGTCCATGATAAGAATTGTATATGACACCTTGAGGAATAACATAATGAAATTTGAGAGTAAACAAACAAGTATTGATTCAGGAAATGATTTTTCTTTGAAAGGGTTAAATCTGGAGATTGAGCCAAGGGTTAGGGTGCGTTGTAATAATCATATCTTTTATTCCAGAATGAATTAAATTTATATTTCTTCATGGGACTTTTACCTCTAGGTCTCAGCTATAACATATTAAAATTTCAGAATTTTCGGAGTTCATTTAAGGGGTTAATCGAAATTATTTCCGAAACTGTGCAAAAGTGGTGCTGGAATTTCTTTTGTTGTGAAGTATGGACCTACGTGATTGATATGAAACTTTCTTGACATAGTGTTCTTCATGAAATCTCTTTCTCTAGGTCGTGTCTACATTATGTTAAATTTTCAGAATTTATGAATATCAATTACTAATTTTTCCAGAATTCTAACTAAAGGAGTGCATTCTATTTTATCCAAAATTTGCTGTATTTTCAAGAATAAATGAATTGCCCTATGAAATATAATGTCTTGGGTGGTTAATTATGTTGCATATGTGGTGACATTTAGCATGTCATATAGAATCAAAAAGGCTGGTTTAGACCACGGATATTATTGCATCAAATGCTGATTTGAAATTGAGATATATATGTGAATATGCATTGTGATGATGATGATACCGTCGGAGGTGTGAGCCGACAATGCCCCGGGAGTGTCGGGATGCCCGGAATGTGTGTGTGCCAGATGCCCGAAGTGTGTGTGCCGGATGTCCTCGGGAGTTCCGAGATACTCGGAGGTGTGTGCCGAATGCCTGGAGTGTGTGTGCCGGAAGCCTTGTGATGCCAGTTGGGGTACAGGATGCCCGGAGTGTGTGTCTCGGATGCCCGGAGGTGTGTGCCGGAGGTTTCTCGCGATGCCAGGTTGGGTGCGAGCGATATATGAGGGATGCAAACACTGGTCCCTGGAAGAAAATGAGATCCTTTTGAGAATTAAAATTGGGAAATGAATCATGTGTATGGGTGTGTGCATATGGCATGAGATATAACTGTCCATGAACTTGAATTGGAATTGCTTGGCATGGGAAATGTGATTATTAAGGTTATGAATGGATCTCATGGAGACATATGTATGATAGCATGGATGATATGTGTATTTCACATGAATTGTGGTTGTCTTGCTTGTTGCATTGTGTAGTTTGATAGATCTTTACTGCTGAGTGGTTGTACTCACCCCTTTGGGACTAACATTTCAGATTGAGAGATGCCTCTAGCACCTGTCACACGTGGTACGTTCTATGGCTTACCATCTGATGTTGAGGTCGAGTACTCGAAGCACCCCTGTGTCGGTGTTCATGGTCTGGTGTTTATCCGACTCCATGTTTTGGTCATGTATGATGTGGGCCTACCTGATGGCCCTGTAATTCAGGAGTTCCTTTCTGTACACGTTCGACGCGACGGGGTGATGATAGGGATATTGCCACCGCCACCGGCCGATACACCGGGCTGGGTGTTATTAGAGCGTGTGACTGGTGGAGGATGACACTTTTTGGGATGGCCGACACTAGATGATGGGATGATGTACATGTCTGATATAAAGTCGAGTACTTTTGAGTATAGCCGAGCTTAGTTAAAGCCTTGGCCTTTTGTTGTATCGACTCGTGAAGTCCATCTTAGTTATGTAAATAAAAGTGATTCAGCCCTAAAGTATATATATATATATATATATATATATATATATATATATGAAAGGTTATAGTTGGTGTGTATTGCATTGTATTATGTGGTTTGAGTAAGGAATAGGGAGATTGGAATATGCTTCCATTATATGAATTGCGCTGGGACCGATTGAGATGGTACAAACCCCAGGTTGTATGGACCCACTACAATTCAATGGTATCGAGTGACTTATCAATAGGACAAGTGAAAGGTAAGTGGACTATGGCGACCCTAACGGATCGGGGGCCGTTCGAAGGGTGCCACATGTTATTAGAGACATCATCAAGAGACGTATTGACAATATTATAGCATTAATTGAACAAGCTAAGTTCAACTACTTTTTAAGTTCAACTATATATATATATATATTCGATGTCAATTAGCATCATGTAGTGCAAAATTGTCATCTTGCTTGGGGATGTATCATTAATCATCAAATTCTCTGAGAGTCAAGTTCTTATCAGAATGGTCACGGCTCGTGAAAAAGGCTCATTAATCATGCCAAACTAGAGTTTCTTAGTTAGAAAGGGTTTCTCACACACTTTCGATGAAATAGTTGTTTGATCCCATCCATTCACGTGGGAAGTAACCGATGGCTGAGGATATCTCACATAACCCATGTCAAAGGCTTTCGAAACATTCACGATAAGCACAATCGATCGATCAAAAAGGTCTTTTAAAAGGACTGCAATATAGGCTTGGTTAGGGCTTACACAAAGGAATTGTTGCTTTAAGGCCAATAAAGAAACATTTGTCGCTATCATCATCGGGTTTACAAGTCGAGAACTTGGAAAATAAGACAAAATAGAATTACTTCCACTCCTTCAAGCAGTACCTTCTTTGTGGCATTCTCTTTTTCACTCAAATCATCCCAATCAGAAAAGACTTCGGGGTAGGGTTGTAATGTTGGCTCGGGAGAGGCTCGAAAGGTTTAAAATTTTTGATAGGGTATTTAAGAGTCAGTGATCATCATGGCATCGTAACTTGGTCACTTGACCTTTTGAAAGCATTTGGCTTTTGAAACACAGCACATCTTGAAAGTCCATTGACTAATCATTTATGCATGGGAGCTTTGCTCCTTTCTCTAATGTCCTTAGCTCTTGCGATGAATTTTTTTTTTTTTTTTTTTTTTTGTGCAGGCACTTGGACTTTGATAATTTTTTCTTCCACATAAGATGCAGCTTTTTGGCTTTTTTTTTTCCTTAACGGGCATTGGCCTTACTTTTACTAGGCACACTGCTTTTTCATGCCCCCTAGTTTGTCGAATTTTTTGCTTTTTAAACTTTTGTAACTCTTATGACTTTCGAGATGCTTTTCACATTTTCTCGTGACTGTCAATTATATTTGGTCAATTCTTATGCCTTGCCCCAATGAAGGGAGATGATCACCACTCAAGGTTCAGAAATGAATAATCAGGCCCAAGTTGGTTAAAGCAATGGATATCAATGTTTGGGTAGAGAAGGAAATGTTCTTCTTCACATTGGGATGAGTCAAGATTTAATGAGAATTCCTTTGAAGCTATCATCAAAAGATTGACGCAAGCGAAAGTAATAAAATCTTTCTCAACATTTCGCTTTACAACACAACCGTAACCTCCTATGCTGCCCCAAAGTAAGGTCGTTTTCAACAGAGGTACTTTGAAGGATCATCTTTTTTTTCGGCCCAAAGGGGTAGCAAGAGATTAGTGCAATGCTTGGGATTGATGAAGGAAACGCCTTTATCATTTCAATCCTTGCGCTCAATGCGAATGAATCATTCGTCCTAAGAGAATGTCGCTTTTCACTCAACTCTCAAAAGTGTTTGAAGGACGTGTTTGGAAATGGGCTTGCCTTTCTTCATCCTAAGCACTTTTTGTTTGGCATGGTTAATGTCTCCATCTCACTCTGTCGAGATCATCTAAGTAGA
This sequence comes from Eucalyptus microcorys, assembly GCA_014182515.1. Taxonomy (NCBI): domain Eukaryota; kingdom Viridiplantae; phylum Streptophyta; class Magnoliopsida; order Myrtales; family Myrtaceae; genus Eucalyptus; species Eucalyptus microcorys. Next base: position 701,260 of record CM024568.1, read on the forward strand.
TTAATCTCCATAGGGAAATTTGATTCAAAATGAATAACTCACAAAGCGAGAATACAACTTTGAGATAAAAAGGATATTCAAAAAGTTTGTAGAAAGTTTTTTTCCTTAACTATTCATTTTTGTGCTTGTCTCTAGGAAAGCGCCAAAGGTTCTTTTTCATAGTGGAAATTCTCCATTTTTCTTTTTCTTAAAAAAAAAATTGAGAAGAAGGGTACTTACCTGCGGCATGGTGGCTCGGTAATCCTGTAAAGAATGTGAAAGAATATGTTAGTGCAAAAATCTTTAGGGATTGAAATGCTGGAAACGATACATTATTACCCTTCATTCGCTTTCATCCTTTGGGCGCTAACATCTCTTGGATTCACCTTCGTGGATATTTGGTAACTCGACAATACCCTTCCCTTGCATTCGCCTTTAAGCGTTTGATGTTTTCTTGATTCCTTGGTGGAAGGCACTGCTTCTACGGTCAAGGTGCAACTTTTTTTTTTCATTTATCACCCTATAAAAAGAGGAGATGAAACGGGTTATCTCCATACTTAATTAGGTTCAATTGAGGAACAATACATCATTTCTTGATGAATTTGACAATATTGTTCCAGCACACTTCATTAGTGGGTGAATGAGAGATTTTTCTTTAAATCAAACATTGCTCTCCCGCTCTTTATTTGACAAACCCTTGTTTTGTCTCGAGTCTGTCCTGTACCAAAGAAAATGATATGTCATTCCTTTATATTAAAGAGAATCAAGTTTAGGAACGAAATACATCATTTTCCAAAGTCGGGCAATCAACATCCCAAGGTATCTCTTATGGAGGAAGGGATAATATTGTCCATCTGTTTCATTTGAATCTTTCTTTGTTTAAGATGAACGGCACTTAATAATGCTCCATCGCATTTGTTGGAACGTTACAAAACTTGGTACTCTTGACGTCTCCTTGACAATGAAAAGAAAGTCATGTTAGAAACGGTATCAGAAATGAATAACCGAAATCGATACAGTTTACTCTTCCTTCAAAATTGCCTTTTTGGATGCTTGGCAACTCCCTTCATTTGTCTTATCATGCAAAGTGAACGAGATCAATAGGCTATTTTGGCACCTAAGGCATATCCAAATAAAGAAACTTCCCAGAAGGGGATTCAACTTTGTTACGCCTCTATTGGAAGATTGGCGCCGACGAAGCCTCAACGCATGCTTGCTCCTCGAGTTCGATGAGCCCGAGAAAACAACTACATGAAGAGAAAGCCTCAAGCAAAGTTATCTTGAAATTCATTTTGGAAGGTAGACGTAAAGGTTCGCTTAAAACACTTTTGAATTTGTTTTTTGTTTTGCTTTGTTTTGTTTTTTTTTGTTTTTTTGTTTTTTGTTTTTTTAAAAAAAAGGATGATTTTCATAAAACTGAATTCCATCATTAAAAATGTGAGTCGCACAATTTACAAAAGCAACAATTGGATTCGCAATCAAAACTCAAAATGGAAAACATGATTCTTAACAAGAATAAGAATATCGATAAAATACAAGAAACTCTTGTATAGATAAGAGTAAAAATCAACTCTTGTCCTAATGTCAATGAGCACCATGCATAACCTGCAAAAAAAGACGACAATGTTAGCACGTGAATGAGAAAAAATGATATCTCAATGAGGTCACTTCTTACAATAAAATCAAGGCGACAGTACATGCTCCACAGTCCTTATTACGGGATTTTAGTATTTCGCCAAGATTTTATCATAAATGAATACATCATTGAGATAATCAATCCATGGCCATCAATCGAATGTTCACTTTTATTCCAAAATTTTTGTATGCAAAAGGGTCATTGATTTTTGAAAGATTGATTTATGATTTTACTCATAGAAAAATGAAGTGACTTCTATTTCAAGAAATTTGTACACAAAATGATTTGCATTTTAGTCCCAAAATGTGAGGATGAGAGAATTTGATAAAAAAAAATGCAATTTCAAATTTTGTACCCCAATATAAAATCACAACTTGAAAGTTTGTTATGTTTTTTTTTTTTCAAATGATTTTGAGCCCATAACTAGAAATTTAAACAAAATCATATGTTTAATAGGGTCAAATCAAAGTGATCAGAACTTGCATTCAGTGTTCACTTATCAAAAGTGATTGCCAATTTTTTCAATTATAAGCCTACGGCACCGAGGGCAATCGATTGTTGTTCGCAAATTTCAAGATGGAAGTTCAATATAAAATGAGCAAATAAAAAGGAAAATGATACTTACAATGGGTGCCGACCTTTGTCTCTATTTTTTTTTTAATTACATAGACATGCACATGAAATATGGTCCGATTTCTACTCTATCCGGCTCAAAATGGAGCCATGGGATCACAAGACTGAACCAACGAGCTCGCGGCTAGGTCGTGTTACCCATGACTTCGGCTTCGTCATAAAACCGACCCGTGTTGCATGCTCACATACCAAGGTGGGAACCTCTAACATCAAAAAAGAAATTCCGGGGTTGAGATGGGCTACTCGTACTACATGCTTGTAGTCGGAGTGGTATCCACCTCAACACCATCCTAAGTGATCCTATGCGGCCCAGGTCCGGTGGCAAGTAGTGTGTGTCATGGTGTAGTGTAATGCAGGAAATGCAGGCATGACAATTTATAGGCAAGCAATACTTCATACATAAAAAAAAAAAAATCATACATTCCTACATATCCTTGCAAGACAAAGGTGAGCAAACACTTCCCCTTATACCTCCCATTCTGACACCTTTAATGTTAGGGGCATACCTTGAATCCTCGCTGCTAAACAAAAATATTTTTGAACAAGATTAATTTTGGCCTAAGTCCTCTAAGGTCTAAAATTAAGTTCCTAGTGGAGTCGCCAAGCTGTCACGACCTACCATGGGGGAGGGAATAGGTTTAGGGGTATTGCCTAAAGGACGGGCCTAAGACCTATGATTAGGCGCGAGCTCTCCCAAGCTCATACCCCACGTGACATTGGGTGTTTTTAAGAATTTTGCAAAAAGAAATCGCCACTAGCCTATTGAGGTCGGCTAGAAATCAAGTGAGGCATGTGAATGTACCTCACTTCCTACGTAACCAGAGAATCTAGGGTCGGGGACTTGATTATACTAATTGACCAATTAGTGCCCTTTCTGTACCTAATCTTGTTTATTTTAACAAAATGATTTTTTAGCAAGCGGTTTGGATTGATTTTATACCTATCCACTAACATGTGAGGTGATCATGCGAGTGCGCAATAATTAAAGTAACAATCATAGCTACCAAGATTCTAATTGCAGTAAAATTAACACATGCCACTAAGCAATTGCAAACATAGTTAAACAGGTAAATTAAACATGCAATATAATCAATATACAAGCAATTAAATGCCTAAATGTACTATAAAGGCAATACATGGTCATTTCTAAACAAAACCTACATCTTTTGGATTTTCAAAATTTTAAATTTTTTTAAAATTTTTTCTTAAAAAATATTTTTCTTTTTTTTCTTTTTTTAAAATATTATTTTAATATTATAATAATATAATATATTTAAAACGAACCGGGTCGGATCCCCGAGTCAGGTCCGACCCAAGTCAACAAAAAGGGCCTGGGCCTGGCCCGAACCCGGACCGGACTAGGTTGTGAGACCCAAACCAACAAAACCAGCCGAGTTGGGCCTAATGCGCAGGCCTAGGCCAGCCAAAACTTTTTGAAATAAAGCCCACATGCAAAAAACAGCCCAAACCCGGCCCAATACGCCCAAAAACCCTACCCGATTGACTAGACTCGGCCCGACTCATGCAACCCGAATTCTAGAGCCCTTGGGTTCAGAGATCTACGGCGCCGGAGGGATTAGCTAGGACGTCAACGGCGGTAATGGGCTTGACGGCGGCGGCAATGCGGCGGATGGCGGCGTCGGCGCTTAGAGGGCTGCAGGCGAGACGGGGCACGGCGGTGACTGGCGAAGATGAGGGGAGGTGCGACAACGCGGGTTGTAGGCGTCGGGCAGGAGGGCGGCGGCTCGGATGGCGTCGGGGGTGAGGGCGGCGGCTCGGACGCTTCTCGGATGGGTAGCGGGGAGTCAACGAGCAGCCGGAGTCGTGGGTGTTGCAAGGGGAGGCACGGCGGAGCAAAGGCGGAGGCGCGGCGACTCAAACGGCGTCGGGTTCTGCAGGTGGAGGCACGACGAAGTAGAGGCCAAGTTGCGGTTGCTCGGACGACGTCAGGTTCTACAGGTGGAGGCACGACGGAGGCGCTGCAAGCGAGCTCGAGGGTTGCTGCGGCGTTGCGGGGGGTGCGGCGATGCTCGTGGGTTGCTGCAAGTCGTGGCAGCAGCGTCAATGTGGCAAAGTTGGGCGGAGCGGGCTCGGCATGAGGCGGCGTTGCAACTTCGGGGGGGTGCGAAACGGTGGTGAGGCTCACTAGCTCGGCTGCCGGTGTTGGGTTCAGGCGGTGGGTCAGACAGCATCACAGCTTAGGGCTATAGGGGATGGCGCTCGGAGGGCAGCGGCTCGGACGGCGTCGGGCAGCGCCGCCGCTACCCTCTGCTGTTGCTCTTCCTTCCTTTCTCTCTCCCTCTCCTTGTGTTCTCCTCGAGCTCTCCTCTCTGTTGTTGAGCCCTCTCTCTCTCTATTTCTCCTTGCGTTTGTCTTCCTTTTCTCTAGGGTTTCTTGTGCAAAGATGGAGGAGGGAGAAGGCTGGCGTGGGCCAGGCCAAAGGGGAAACGGGCTTGGGCCACAAAAGGGAAAAAGAGGCATTTTTTCTTTTTCTTTTTCTTTTCTTTTTTTGTTGTTTTGTTATTTTTCTTTTTCTTTTTTCTCCCTTTTTCTCTAATAATTTTTTTTATGTACTTGAAAAAAAAAATTAGGTGTCAACACACAACCATGAATAAGTGCGCACCACGCAAGCAATGGAAATCCGACAAATAAATAACCAAAATATACCTAGGAACAAAATCAGTCCGGCTCAAAACTATGAGTTAATAAAATACCACAAGAACCATAACACTGAAACCACCAACGAGTATTTACCCCGCCCGCGATTGAGGTTTCTCGTTTATAGGCTTTGGCTATGAAGAAAGGAGGGAGGGAGAGCTGGCGATATAAACAGAAAAGAATCGTAAATACCAATAGAAGGACACAAAACGAGGAGGCTACACTGTAGAGAAAGGGATGCCAATCGATATCCAAACAATTAGGATATTAGAAGAGAAACACACATGTGCATGTATTAATTTATGAGATAACGAAGATTGTTCTTATTATTGCAATTGTAACATGATCTTCCTCCATCGTACAATCACATAAGAGGTTTCCTCCCTAATTGCATAGGAGCTTTCCATGGGTAACAAAAATCGATCCCTCTAGTCTCATTCAGCTTACAAGGACCATTGGGAAAGACCGTCCAAATACACTTAGTGCAATCGTCCCTGTTTTCATCATATATATCAAATCGATGAAATTCATTGGGCCATGCAAAGCTACAAAAGAACAACGTCGTCTTAAAGAAATTGGGTTTAAATTTGAATCCCCAGGCTGTGGTGCTCGTTATGATATGGTCTCCAAGATCGTCGTTTTTGGACTTGCAATGAACTGTCAGTGTAGCTGCAGCAGACAAATTGTTGTTGATTTCGACATATGTCTTGCCGAAAATATTTGCTGCACAACTAGTTACGAGTAAAGAACAAATAAATAAGCACTTAGCGGATGAGTTCTTCATTGTGGAGTACATGGCTCCAATATCAAACATCATTCTAGTATTTAAAGATGGAGAGTGGGCATGCCACCTGGCAACAATCATATTACCTTTTATGTTTGTTCCTTTTACTCTTGGATAATAATTGCCATATTCCTTTTTTTTTTTTTTCCCTTTTGTTATCTTTGTTCCTTTTTTTCTTTTTATCGAAGTTCCCTTTTTTGTAGATGCCATGCATTCACCCATCTTTGGTATGAGAATTGCTATATTGCCTTTTTTTTTCAGTTCATTTATAGTTTGGGATAAGAATTCTCACATCCTTTTATGTTTCCTTATCACCTTTTATATTTTTTCCTCCTTACTCTGTGATAAAAACTGCCAGATTACCTTTTATGTTCTTTCTTTTTTTACTCTAAATAATAATTGCCACATTACCTTTGACTCTTTTTACTTCTTACTTTGGGATAATAATTGCCACATGGGATCGACTACAAATCAATTTTAATATCTTCTGTATAGCTTAATTGAAGGAAAGAGAACAATTATATTTGAGAAATGATTGTGTGACAGTTTTAATGCATTGTGAGAACAATAATTTATTCTAGACCACAAAAAACCAAATCACAAAAATTATAAATTATTGGGAAACCTATTTCTTCACGAATTTGTGATTCACAATAGATTGTTATTCTCATAATACCTCAAAGTTATGCTAACAAAGCCCATTCTAATTAAAAAAAAAGTTAGACAATACTAGCATGATGTATCAAAACTTTAAGTGACTTTTTTTTTTAATAAAAAAAAAGAACTGAGATTGTTAAGCAGTAATTGGCTAGTTTAAATGCGGAAAGGGATCCATTGCACAAACTCATTTTGGTTTTGTGAAAAACATTCACTAAACTATCATTAATAAATACCTTTTATGCTAGTCCTAGATATCTCCTGAATAAGTTCTATGCCCAATATTTGGCAACTAGGGAATCCAACTACACATTTGGCTAGATACCAAGAAAGAGAAGGAAAGAGAAGTGGCATAAGGAAGTTGTCCTGCACTCTTGCTGTGTTCTCTACCTACTCATTTTGCGTTGTTTAGGATTCTGGTAACTTTTTGTAGAAAGTCATCTAGCATACACATTTGGCTCAAACAAATTAGTTGCACATGAGAAATTAGAATCGCTTACCAAGAGGAAATTAATCATTTGTGATGGAAGGCATTAGTTCTTAAATCTTAGTCCCTATGTATAAGAATTTCTTTATTAATAAAAAGATTACGTTCTAACATAACCACAAATTTGTATAAATCATTTTATTACTCATTGCTTTATAGAGTGCAATTTATTTGCGTTTATTCTATAACTGTCAAAGTACAACATATGTCATTACATCATTTTGATCGATATATATATAAAAGTAATGATGAAAAGGATGGGATTTGGGATCAACCATTGGCTTGCCTAATTTCTACAATAAAAAAAGTTGATGCTCAAAGCAACTTATAAAGGATAAAGCAAAGAAGTGAATGAATAGATGATGGTGTTGCAACCCTCCAGGGGATTTCGAAGCAACTTATAAAGGATAAAGCAAAGAGGTGAATGAATAGATGATGGTGTTGCAACACTCCAAGGAATTTCATTAATTCCCAAGAAAGTTTGACTGATTGCTAAGGGGGTCAAATGGTCCCTCTTGTGAGACGAGGCTCTTTTAAGCCACACTAATTGTAATTTGATTTTCTCCACTTTTATAACTTTTGGTTTTTGCTTTAAGAGTCATCACTAATCTATTATGGATTTATTAGAGGCCAACTAAGACATGAGACTCTGTCTTACTTTCGCAAACTTGAGATTAGGGATACGAGAATTTGATCACGCTAAATAATGTCTAATGCCCGATTTGATACCTTTTCTCTTTCACGGAAAACCTTGCATGCAATCCTTTTCTCCAAATCTACACAGCCATGAATAAGTGCGCACCACGACAGCAATGGAAATCCAACAAATAAATAACCAAAATATACCTAGGAACAAAATCAGTCCGGCTCAAAACTACGAGTTAACAAAATACCGCAACTTTAAGATTCGATTTTTCAGTTCCTGAAAATGGGAAAACGAAAGAGAGAAGAAACTGTTATGAGTAGAACTTAAAATTGAGGTGATTTATTCTAATCAACGCTTCATCCCCCGTACATACTCCACACAACAAAGGTCTTGGAATCAAGAACAAATCACATGCAGAGGAATGTCCCAGAAAAGGAAACTTATCCACAACGTCACAAATTTTAAATCCATGCGTGAAGTAATCGTGAACTTGGAAATGAGGGAGCTTTGCTGGCCATTTACTTGCTTGCCGCATGATCCGGGCCGAATCATGAGAATCGACCACATCCAACTCGACGAGATCAATGACAATTGGAAACGTTCAACCACGACTATGAGCGACTCGGTCCAACTCGACTTAGCAAGGACACAGTCACAGGCCATCGATTGAAACATGGGGTGAGCGGGGTTCTGGTTTCCGCGGCAGTGAAGCAAACGGGCAGCTACAAATTAATCTGAACAAACCGAAACGCGATTGCCGTAGATCGAATACAAAGTGAGATCGCACGTAGAAGTCCACGAAGTGATGGAAGTGGTGGGTGGGCCTTTGCAGTACGGACAATAAAACTTAATTTGAAAACCGCCTATCTAATTGTTATTTTCTGACCTCATTGAAATGAAACTCCTACACTTGTCCTCAGAATCAATCAAACGCATCCGGCCAGAAGAAGATGGGATAAAACGAAGAAAAAGTAGCTTGGGGTTTTTATTCTCAGGGATTAGAATGTTTTATTCAGATTTCTTTTTTTATAAAAGCGCCCTTTGTGTTAATTGCTTGGAAAATCACTTGCTCACCGACCAACAAAGTCAGACCCTTATTGAAAGACTAACGTGGCTACTTTAGTCCCTTATTTAAGATAAAGTTTACTCATGGCCATCTTTTGAAGAAATGACTCAACTTTAGGTTCTTATTTGAAACTTTTCCTAGTAAAAGATAGATTGCTCCAATAAATAAATTTTACTTTTTGCCCTTAAAAAAAAAAGGTTCTCTCTTTTTCCGCCTTTTTTTTTTTTTTATAAAAGCACCCTTTGTGAGAACCATCTAGAACCAATCCGATCTAGTCTAGTAAGTTCGGTTCCTCCTTAGGAACTAGGAATTGGACCGTTTCCTATGGAACTACATAGAATCGATCAGTCCAGTCCAATTCCTGGGTTGGGATCGATGCACACCTTGACAAATAATAAGTAAGAGGGGAGTGACACAAAAAGAAAGAGTCGACACTACAGAGAAAGAGATCATAATCAGAATCAAAATGGTAAGAATATTAGAAAGGAAAAATGCACATGTGCATGTATTTATTTAAGAGATAATGAAGATGATTCTTATTCCATCTAAATTGCAATGTGTGAGTTCACAACATTATCTTTCTCTATTATACATTCACACAAGAGGTTTCTTCCCTAATTGCATACGAGGATTCAATGGATAACAAAAATCAATCGCTATGGTCTCATTGAGCTTACAAGCACCATTGGGAAAAAATGCACAAAGACACTCGGTGCAATAGTCCCCTGCTTTCATCATATATATCAATACTATAAAGTTGAACATGCCATGAAATGCCACAAAAGAACAACATCGACACAAAGTAGTTGGGTCTAAATTTGAATCCCCAGCCACTAGTCGTTAGAGTATGATTTTGAGATCGTCGTTCATGGATTTGCAATGAACTGTTAGAGGTATTCCATTAGGCAAACTGTTATTGATCTAAACACGTATCTCGCTAAACGTCCCTCTTGCACAACAAGTTCCGTGTAAAGAACAAATAAATGGGCACCAAGCTGATGAGTTCCTCATAGTGGAATGCATAAACCAATACCAACATCATTTAGCTATTTAAGGATATAAAGCGAAAGATATTGAGATAAGGATATTATAAGTATCTAAAGTTTCGTACGGTGCTCGCTTTAATATGAAAAGTTTTTTTGGATCACTTAAGTGCCACTTTAAAAAAAAAACGATTATTTAGGTGCCACTTTAAAAGAAAACGAATACTTAAATGCCAACTCCGTTTTGGGTTGCCAAAAATCCAACGTTGTAATATTTTATTAATTTCTCCGACTGACGTGCCTCATCGGCATGCCCAATTAGCATATATGCTATTAAACGATGTCATCTACATGTTTTGTCCCAAATTAAAAATCCTAATATAATTTTTTCCAAATTCAAAATCCTAATTCGATTTTCCTCCAAAACCACACTCTTCCCCCCCAAAATGGCATAAATCCCCGAGCACTGAATCTTAGGGGGGACTTCAATCGATCGGATAATCACCGGCACACTAAATAATCGCGACTTGATTTCTCCCTAACCGTAAGACCATCTACCATGTCGGCTTCGGACTACGAAGATGAGAGCCTGCCAATTTCATCGAGTCCGAGATCTTCTCTGAGATAAAAATCTGATTCTTCTTCATTTCAACTCGACTCAATTATCGATTTTTTTTCTATCAATTTTTAGAGTAACTCAATCCGATCTCAATTCTTTTCCCCAAGAAAACGCCTACACTACCAAGTAGGAAGCGAAATGGTAGCGTTTGGGAGGAGAAGAAGCGTAGGAGGAGAGACAAGGTGATGCAGAAGCCACGTCTAAAATGCGACCTCACTAGGTAGTGATAATCTGATGAGTAGAGCACTAAGTTTGCCCAAGTGGTCACTGCCGCCCTTCCCACATGAGAAGGGATAGGTGGGGTGGGGACGATTTAATTTTAAGTATGGATTTTAACTCTCATGCCTTATAAGGAGGTAGGGTAAAAGGCTGAAAGTTAGAGTGGGAATAGAATAGAGTCAATAAAAAAAAAAATTTGATGAGTCACTTGATGGAGGAGAGGAAAGAGGAAGGAAGGGAAAAAGAACAAGAGGTAGAGAGATTAAATTGCCACCTCATCACCCAGTGGATTTTCTCTCTCTTTTTTTTAATGAAAAAGCACATTAACATTTAATTAAAAAAAACCGCTAAATTGTTGGCTAAACTTTGTCATCAGAGGCACTTAAATTGATTGCTTTTTTTTTGAATTTGACATTTAAGTAAGTCAACGAAAATTTTGGTATTAAAGTGAGCGTCAAAGGAAATTTTTGGCACTTCTAATATCTTTATGCTTGTGGATATCTTATCTCCACTTTGCCTTAACCATGTTACCTTTTATTTTTGTTCTTTTTTAATGTGGAATAATAATAGCCATATTCCTTTTATCTTTCTTCCTTTTTTTCCGGTTTATTGAAGTTTCCAATTTTGCGTATGCCAATGCATTCCCTATGTTACCTTTTCTTTTTCTTCTTTTATAGTCTGGGATAAGAATTCCCATATTACCTTGTATATTTCCATATAACCTTTTATATTCTTTTCTTTTCACACTAAAAAATAAGAATATTACTTTTTATATTCTTTCCTTTTTACTCTGAGATAACAATTGCCACATTACCTTTTATTCTTTTTCTTTCTTACTTGGGATAATAATTGCCACCTATGAGTGGCTATAAATCAAGTACAATATTTTCCGTATGGCTTAATTAAAGGAGAGAACACTATAGCAACTTTGTTACAGCTATTGTCTAGTAAAGGAAGCAATTATACTTTGAAGATGCCACGCAATCAATGATCTTTTTTCTATTCATAAAAGGTTAGGCAATACTAGCACGCTGTATCAAAACTTTGAAAGGGACTTCTTTTGGGAAAAAGTAAGATTAATGAACAGTAACTGGCTAGTTTAAACACTGAAACGGATCCATTACACAAATTCATTTTGATTTCGCGAAAAACATTACCCGAATGATCATTAATAAATACCTTTTATGGTAGTTTTCAATATTTCGCAAATTACTGGTAAGTTCTAGGCCAAATCTGTGGCAACTAGGGAATTTGGCTAGATACCACAAAGAGAGGGAAAGAGAAGTGGCATAAGGAAGTCGTCTTGCACCCCCACTGTATTCTCTACCTACCCAATTTGTGTTGTTTTGGATTCAGGTAACCTTCTGTAGAAAGTCATTTTGCATACACATTTGGTTCACACAAGATTACGTGCGTAGCATCATTCCGATTACCGACAAATATAGCCTATGATCTCTGGATTCTTCAAGTTGAATAGAAATTTTTTTGGAAGTCTAGTTAAGAATGTGATTATTCTTTTCACATGGCCCACACCTGCATGATCCCTCAGCAATCTCACCTTGCTTTTAGGATCCCTCTCAGATCAATGGCCCGTAGACAGTCAACTCAAACATGTGTCTTTCGATTCAGTACTCTCATATTTTGCCAGATACGAACTCAAGAGTGGTAATTCTTGATAGGACACAGCATTACAAATTCAAAACCGGCACGACTTAACATTGATTAACCTTTTTATTTGTTGAAAAAGACTGACATTGAGACATTTGGGTGGCGATAATGGATAAAATAATTAAAAAGTACGAATAAAATGACACAAAATGACAATCGAAATTGGCACAACAAAGATATTAGAAGAAACACACATATTTGTGTATAAATATCAAAAAGATATCTGAGATAACTCTTATTCCATCTAAATTGCAATGAAGTGTTTTACAACATCATCTTTCTCTCCCATCCATTTAGGTGAGAGGTTTTCTCCCCAATTGTGTGGGAGGATTCCATGGAAAACAAATATCAAAGTCTCCGGTGTTTTCGTTGAACCTACAAGGACCACTGGGTGAGATCTGCCAAACACACAAAGACAAAGGGCACTCACCTTCGTCTCTTGTTTGCACATATATATCAAACCACTTAAATTGACCTGGCCATGCAAAGCTGCAGAAGAATAATGTATCCTTAAAGATACTGGGTCGAAAGGAGAATCTCCATTTTCTTGTTATTGTTATGTCATGGAATCCAAGATCATCGTCTTTGGATTTGCAATGGACTGTTAGAGTAGTTTCACCAGGCAAATCGTAACCGATCTCAACCTCTGTCTTGCGCAAAAACGCTCCTGCACAACTATTTAGCAATAAAGAACATATAAATATGAGCATAGCTGATGAATTCATCATTGTGGATATTGTTGCACTGACATCAACATCACTCAATTATATAGGGATGAAGAATGAAGGATATAGGACTTTGCCAACTTGCCACAACCATATTACCTTTTTCTCTTTTTGTTCCCTTTTTTGAAAAAAAAAAAAAAAACTTTGGGATAAGAATTGCCCATGAATTAGCTCCAAATCAAGTAAAATATCATGTCTATAGCTGGAAAGAAGACGGAGACCACTTTGTTGCAGCTGTAGTCCAGAAATGAAACAATCACACTTTGCAAGTGCCATGTATACAGTAGTATTTGTTTTTTTTTTTTACCATGAAATGCTAGGCGATACTAGACATATTAAAAACTTTTACTCCCATGATGTATCAAAACTTGAAGGGGATTTCTGGGGGAAAACGTGGCATTGATAAACAGAATTTGATTGTTTAAACTCCAAAAGGAACCATTGCACAAACTCATTTTTTATTTTCTGAAAAATTTTGACATAAACGATGCTTAATAAATTAAGTTTTATGGTAGTTCTTAAAATCTCTAAGGGTTATTGGTAAGTTCTATGCCAAATTTTTGGCAACTAGGGAATCCAGCTGCGATTTGGCTAGATACCAAAAAGAGGGAAAGAGAAGTGGCATAAGGAAGTTGTCACGCACCTCTCAAGATTTGCTATCAATCCTTTCGTGTCGTTTTGTGATTCAGGTAACCTTTTGTAGAAAATCATTTTATATACACATTTGGAAAAATCATTTTATATACACATTTGGCTTACACAAATTGGGTGCACATGAAAAATTAGAATCGCTTACCAAGAGGATCATATACTATTTGTGATAGAACGTATTAGTTCTTATTTAGTCTTAATTTTGAGTACGTTTGATGATCCCCATGCATAAGAAAATATAATTTCCAATTGCTTTATTAAAATAAAGATTATATTCACATATATACATTAATTGCACTATGGGAACTTGTCTAATAAGTCATAAATGTATCATGCAAATGTTAATCATTTCTAAACGTATCAATTTTGTCGATCGACTTCTAAATCTTTGTGTGAAATTCTAACATAATTCTTCTAGCTAATTTTTACCGGAAATCGCTGACATGATGATGTATTACGTAGGACAATCGACGATGACTAAATCGTCACAACTTGGATTTCTAGCAAAAATTGACTTAAAGGACTACATTGAAATTTCACATAAAGATTTAAGATCAATTGGCAAAATGAAAAAGCTTATGATTAAATTGATATCGGTACAATATATTTAGGAATGATTGGGTGGTTTTCCCATTGCACTACACAATGCAAAATTTATTTTTGATTAGTCTATAGTACACTATAAACCTAAAAATATGACAAAGTTACGTCATTTTGATAGGTCAACATATGAAAAGTCAAATTGCTTGAATCGATAGGTATGTATCCACTAGTAGTTTCTTATACAATCGATGGCAAAAGAATACTGAAAGTGCCAAAAGTTATGTACAACATTCACTTTAGTGTCAAAAGTTTCCGTCAAATCACTTAAATGCTAATAAAAGAAAAAACGATCAATTTAAGCACCAATGATGAGAAATTATGGCCAAAAATTTTATAATTAGAAATTTTATATGACTTGGCATATTGTTTAAAAAATCCAATATGTATGGCATTTCTGTATGGCATGCTTGGCATTAAAGTAATCGATTTTAATAATGACTAGCACTAAAGTAATCACTTTAAACAAAATCTAGCACAAATAATCACTATTTACAACTTTTGGGCGACATCGTTTAGGGGTTATATACTGACTGGGCACGCAGGCAAGCCACGTGAGACTAAGAAATTAATAAAATATTGCAACGTCAGATTTCTGGCGACTTGGATTGAAGTTGGCACATAAGCGATTATTTTTTCAAAAAAAGTGACACTTAAGTGGTCCAAAAAAAAAAATTGCAGTAAAGTGAGCATTGTACATAACTTGTGACGCTCTTAGAACACACATAATAACTATTCTATTTCTATTCAAGCACTATTTTTCTATTCCATACTTGTTTCTAGAATATAAATCTGTTTAGCAATGCAATTTCATTTTTCTATTTCCCAAACAAATTTTTAGTCCACAAATGAGTTCGAAACAAAAATAGAGAAGTGGAATAAAAATAAGAAATAAAAACTCTCATTATTGTTTGTCCTTACTACTATCCAAGCGCCCACCCATCGCTACCACTCGCCATTCGCCGCCCCCCATCACCATCGCCGATTGTTGTCCACCACTAGTCACCGTCTTCCACTAGCGGCCATTGGTCACCAAGTGTCGTCATCTAATGTCGCCATCTGTTGGTCACCACCGCTACCTTCGCCCCTCACCATCCACCGCTGCCTAGGAGAAAGAAATTTTATATCGTTATCAAATGAAGAATAAAAATTTTGTATCGTTATCAAAGCGTATTTCGCTCAGAAACCTGTGCAATAATAGAAATAAAAAAATCTATTTATGTTCCATAAATCAATTTATGATCAAAATGGTTATCATTTGCACTCCTAGTTCCTCCTTACAATCGATAGATTTGCTTACGATTAAGTTTATTACAATTCACCCAATAGATGCATGTTGCTAGGATCTCGAATAGGATAGAATGAAATTAATTTTAATGAAACACATAAACAATCGAGTGAAAGAGGAAATCTTGGATGGATGCTTATGGAAGTTGGGATAATTGTCAAAAAACCCCTAAAGTTATTTTATGACAATTTAATTATAAACATTTTAATATGATCAATTTAGCCTTAAACTAGTTAACAACTTTCCGATGATGCCAAAATTAGCTGGAATAACTGACCTGACATTCTAGTCAAGACTAACCATATACATGGCCAAATAGCACTAGCATAGATGATTTTTGCAATTTTTTAGAATCTTCTCTATTATAGAAATTTTTATAATTGTCCATGTCGACAAATTCAAATCGAAATGTTGGAAAATTATGAAAATATTTAGAATTAAATTGGTCAAATTCAAAAGTTGAAGATTGAATTGTCATCACATAATAGTTGTAAGACTTTTTGGACAATTTTTCTTATAATAGTCCAAGCTTTACATACTCTATCGAAGCTCTAAAATAGCCTCATATGGTTTAAATCCACTAGTTTTACAATTTTTATATTTTGGCTTTCATTGGCAGAACTTGTTCACTGAATTAAGAATTTCTATCAACGTCATAGAACGAAATTTTTATCTTTCGATACATATCATTAGGGTCTCGAATCTGAACGAGTTGGATCCAAATTCCAAAATTGGTTATTCGAATCTTTAGCTGCTACATTTTCTTTTCACTGTCCTTAGAGGGCAATTGTGACATCCCAAGTTTTCAACCTTGTTTTCTACTGAATAAATCGGACATTTCATTAACGCGCTTATAGAGTTGTTCTCGGAGCGATCACTCTCGAGATAATTAGACTATCTGGGAAAGCCATTAAGGAATTTTAATACAATAGACTTGAAAATTCGACCAAGAATCGGCTTCTCGACCGTGCTTATCTTTAGAGGCCATTATGGCACAGTTAAAAATCGATTTGAGATCAAAGATAGGCCTGTTCGACTGAGATGTGTGGCTAATCGTGGGTGACACCACTAAATTGAAAAATTCTCGTTGACCGGCACTAAACTGAATTTCTTATTATCCGTAATTGAATCCTCGAGATTTTCACGACAATCGAGAGTTGCCAATGTGTCGAGTGGGTTCATTGTGGCTCGAATAAAATCGACCACGGGTCATTTACATCAAAAGTTTCTGAAAACTACCCGGTAGCTTAGGTTACGCTAAAAACACGCCGAATGGAAATTTACTCTGAATTCAAGTCCGATTTCAGAAATTGAAGATTCTGTCATGTCACAATAAATTCTAGGAACATTGACTCAGTCTCAGAAGATTTTTCCGAAACCCGAAAATTTTTGGGAAAAAGTCGTCCTAGGGCTGTTTTTGTTCAGAAAAAGACCGAGATCATTTTTTATTTGCAATGGGGATGCAAGATAGATCAATTGGTGAGAAAAAATACCAATTTGATAATTGAAATACTAATTGGATTTATTGAGGCCAATTTGGATTGATTTGAGAAGCAACAAGTGTCCAATTGAAGCCATTCCCTTGCAAATTCATAACTCCCCCATGCCTAGCCAAAATGGACTACTTCGAGGGTTGTGAGGAGTGCTTGGGTGGAGGAATGGCAGCCAAGGAACCACACTTGGCGGAGAATGGTCAAGGGAGGCAAGCTTGTGGAAAATAAGCTTGGTAGGCCCCTTCTTGCCTCTTATCCTCTCCCCCTCTCTCTCTCAACCGACGACCACTCCTTCCTCCCCCTCTCTTGTTGTTGTTCGACCACCACAGCCACAAAAGAAGCCGCCAGAGCAAGCCAGCCAGCCACCATGAGTCGCACGACGTCCCCGTGACCACCGAACCACATGAGCAGCACCGCCGTTACCCCGCACCAGCCCACATGATCCCAAACCCCAGCCGCACCTCTTACCGTCCAGCAGGCTCAACCGGAGCTATCCTTCGCCGTTCCGCCGCCAGTAAGCCTCCGCCAAGGCCCGATTTGGCCCTTGCACTTTTCCTTAATCAATCCCCGCCCTAAACCGAAATTGTGGCTTTCTGTTTCAACAAGAACAAAATAGAAAGTTTGTGGGTTACCAGCAAGGTGTCAGGCCCGTTTTGAGGTGGTTCCAGGCCTCGAAACCTAGGCCCGCTTTGAGAAGAATCGACCCTCGTGTCGTTCCCGTCGGTTTGATTCGACCTGTTCGTTAAACAAGTGAGTTTTACTCACTAATCCTTATTTAGTTTGCTAATGATGTTTAGGGGTTGATTAAATTTAATTAAGTGCGATTAAGTGGATAGATTATAGTAGATTAGTTAATTTAATTATCTGCTAATGCATGTTAGGCAAATGTTTAGTGTTATTAGCTAGTGAATAGTCTTTATTATTTATTGAACGAGTCTCGAGAATTTTCCAGGTTCATTTCGGCGTCCAATTAGGCATTACGGGCCTAAATTAGATTTATTGCTATTTATTTAATATTTTTGTGGTGATCTCTATTTATTTAATTGAGTACCTGATTGTGCAAATTGAGTAAAATTGTGTGGATGGGTATTTTATTCCAAAAATAGATAATTTTGGTAATTAAATGGGAAATTGATTATGCAATATATTATGCTGGCTCGATGACTAAGGATGTCATCTCGGAGAAAGACATGGTATTATATTGGCTTGATGATTCAATATGTCGCCTCGAAGAATACACATGGGCTCAGTGACTAGGAATATCACCTTGGAGAATGCACGTGAGCTCGGTGACTAGATATGTCATCTCGGAGAATGCACGTGTGCTCAATGATTAGATATATTAATTTGAGAATGGATAGTAATGGCTAGAATGACCGAGGAACGGTTTAATTAACATGTAATTGACTAGACCGATTGATCGATGCTTCAATCTGTGATGATTGATGATTTGTCTATTGAACTGTATTGAATTGCAGGTGGAATCTGAGGCTAAGGTAAGTCCTCTAACTCGTGTTGTGCTTAGGCAGCCTCTAAAGTGTATTGGCCTACTAATCGAGTGTTAAGGGGTAGAACTCATTAAGATCTTGTCTCATTGGTTATTGTATAACCATTTTAGGCTCCTAGATAATAGCACCTCCACCTCATCGTCCTCCCATGCATTTTGGTATACTCAAAGAGATCACCGAGATAGGGTACCACTTCCCAATACACCCCCACCCGGAAGGTCTAGAGTATGTTTTGGTAAAGTCAACTATCTGGGTTGATGTGGGCAAAGACACCTTAGTGCCCCACGAGTATAGATCGTGGTATCGTCACTACCATGACGGGCAAAGAGAGGGTCCCGTACCGGAGGGTAATGTGCCTCTGTTTGTCTTAGAGGCAGCATTCGGAGAAGGGACTGCAGATCCCAAGGACAGAGCGGTGACCGATGCCAAAGACCCTAAACTCGAGAGTGACCCTGACACTCCAGTGCACTCGGGTGTGGATTCCACCAAAAGCGATGTGGAAGGAGAGTTAGTTGAGGATGAGGAGTACCCAGAGGAACCGGAGGAGGAAGAGCCTGAAGAGGACCCTGAAGAAGAAACTAAAGAGGAGTCGGAGGAGGATCCCGAGGATGATCCAGAGTACGACCCGGATGAGAACTGAGATCCCACCTTATTTTGCAAACTCTAAGTTGTGATCTGATGTGTGATAGATCAAACTTTAGTGAATAGTATTGTAATATATATACTATGTGCTTTGCATTATATAAAAGTACGGTTATGGTTTTTCATGTTCGAAAAATATGACTCTACTTTTCTATCCCAATTGTTTTATTGTCTAGGGATTATTTTATATACTTTTGCATGCGTATTAAAAAGAAAGGGTCGACGATGCGTCCTGGGATATCGCTATTAATCGACCAGGTGAGGGATGAGTGCATGCTCGAAGATCGGGGCGTGACAGCAATCAACTCTCTCGGATGTTTAAATGTATCATCCTAGTCGCTAGCTAACTAAAGAATCATGTATACAGGACAATATTTCAATTACTTTTGGTTGTAGACTAATCAATCAACCACCTATTAAATGACATCATACTCGTCGGATTCTTGTTGTTCTCGAGCTTCTTTTAACTCCCTCCATCATCATCATCATCATCATCATCATCATCATCATCATCATCATCATCATCATCATCATCATCATCATCATCATCATCATATAATTCTTGCTTCGCATCTTATGTTTCAATTTG
The DNA here is from genome assembly GCA_014182515.1 of Eucalyptus microcorys. Taxonomy (NCBI): domain Eukaryota; kingdom Viridiplantae; phylum Streptophyta; class Magnoliopsida; order Myrtales; family Myrtaceae; genus Eucalyptus; species Eucalyptus microcorys. The sequence continues at coordinate 720,791 of CM024568.1, forward strand.
ATTCAAGTTTTAAATATCACGTATCTATCAAACGAATCTAAAAATTAATCATAAGTGAGTCTACCGGTTCCCCATTTAATCTATCGATTCATTATTGGCATTATCAATTTATATGTTACTATACTTTACCCATCAAATGGAATAGGTTTTATCCTATTCAACTCTAATTAGTATAATATTTTTTGGGCCTAATTCCATAAGTAGATAAAAAAAAAACCCAAATTTTAAGTTTAATTCCAGTTCTACTCCCAACTTTTTTTTCTCTCAAGAAAATCCTCTAACTTATACTCAAGTACCAAATCCGTCCTCTATTAACCTTCCATCCAACGTTACCTACATGGCGTTTTCATGTCAGCCCTCCACAAGCTAACGAGGCATTTAATCACTATTTTCCATTGTCTTCCTTCTCAAGCCACATCTCATCCGCAACCGCCCACAATCCCTTGTTTCTTGGTCTCCATTGGCATCCACCGTCGCCAACCACCACAGGTTACAGCATAGACCAAAGCACATTTATATACATACAGAGCTCAGCATGAATTTCCACTCCCGGAGCGGTTTCTCTCGTTCACTCTTTGCCCTGTTTCTTGGTCTCCATTGGCAAAGTGCTCAAACCTCGGTCAACACTGCCTCCTTCAACGATTCCAGTCAACAATGTTGCTCCTGGGATCTCCCCACTCAGATCTGATCATCATCTCCTTACCGGAGATTTGGGAATTTCATTGAATTGGCAAATTAGGATTTAGAGATTTGGGATTGAGACATTTTTTTTTTGCATTACATCGTAAGGTTGGAATAACTCTCGTGGCTAGTTTCATCGTATTGCATGTAGAATTTATTTCATTATCGCACAGCTTTATATAAGTTTGCCCGATATGGCTTAGCTTTCTTTTTGTTTTCCGCTCCTTCTTTATCTTTATCTTTATTGTTGATCGGTTAATTTTATTGCCTTAGTGCGATGCTTCGCCTTATAGATTTGCATAGGCAAAAGGACAAAAGGTTGCATCAGACAACCTTTTTTTAAAAGAGAAAATGTACCGAGTGTTAGCTAAAACTAGCATAACTTAATTTCCAAACGAGAAATATGTGATTTATAAGGAAAGGCAATATCCGGCCTTGTACTCGCCCCCTTAATTGACCTAGAATATGATAGAGGCGACTTGGCAAAGTGTGCGTAGGGCGTAAGCATCACCTCGTAAGAGGGTTATTCACTCCTGTATAGTAAACCATTAGCCCCTGGGATTCACTTGTGACGACTATAAGGAAAAAAGAAAAGATACCGATCAAAAGTGAACTGATGAGGATATTAGGAGAAACAAACAACATTTGGGAGTATATTGATAAAAAAAAAAAAAAAAAAAGTGAGATGATTCTTATTTTATCTTAATTGTGATGTATAAGTTCACCACATCATTTTTTCGTACCATACATTTACGGGAGAGGTTCACTTCCATGGAAAACAATCAGTGAAGTCTCCAGTGTTTTGATCAGGCCTACAAGGACCATTGGGCGTGATCTTCCAAACACAAATGTTACAATTATCTTCGTCCCTCTTTTGCACATATATATCAAAATTGTAAATATGATGACTATTCGGCCATTGAAAGCTACAAAAAAACAGTGTTGTCCCCCAAATATTGGGTTTAAATGAGAATCCCCAGTCGGTCGTTGTTATTGTATGGTATCCGAGATCATCGTCCTTGGATTTGCAATGAGTCTCTATAGGAGGTGTGCCTGGCAACCCGTTTCGGATTACAACATGTGTCTTGCACCAAACATCTCCTACCCAACTAGCTAGCAACAAAGAACAAATAAACATGAGCTTATTTGATGAACTCATCGTTAAAGTATATCTTTGCTCCAGTTTCAACATCATTTAGCTATTTAAGGATGAAGAATGGAGGATGGGGGATGTCGCCAGCTTGCCATTACCATATTACCTTTTAGTTTTTAATCCTTCTTACTCTGGATTCCCATATTACCTTTTACACGTTTCCTTTTTTTTCTTAAATTGGGATAAGAATTTGCTCCAAATCAGGTATGTTTATCTTTTACAGAGATTAATTAAAGTATAGAAAATAAAGACATAGCTGTTTTCATTACCCATTTGTTTTTTTCTTCATTTTTGGTCCATACTGCCTTTTGTGTTTCCATATTACCGTTCTATTTCTTGTTCCTTTTTTTATTTTGGGATAAGAATTACCATATTACCTTTTATTTGAGTTTATTCCATATATGGATATCACACGATAGAATTTTTGTCTTTTACACCGCAGCAAGATCCCCATGTGCAAGATAATGTGTGGTGTAATTTTGCCATCCACAACGGTTCCACCTTTCGTGTATTTCTACTTACTCGAAAAATCGAATATTGGTTTTTAAATCTATGATCCTTTCCTCCACCAAAGATCCTCTTTAGCTCCGGTGAATCTCAGAACACTTTGTCACTTTTTTTTATATGATAATCAACTCTCTGAATTGTTTAAATATTGAGAAAATCAAATAAATAATCCATGAACTTCGACCTAATATGCAATATGATATCTTAACTTTTAATTTATTTAATATGGTCCATAAATTTTAATTGGAAAAAGTATCAAAAAAATCATAAATCTATTGCATTTGTACCAATTTAATCATAAACTTTTCTATTTGATCAATTTACTCTTAAACATTTTCAAAATGGTACTAATTCAGTTTATTTAGCCGATTTTGGCCGGCTAGCTCTAACATGCATGCTAGCTAGTAGTCGGATGCTGACATGGCAAATTTTTAATGATTTTTCTTTTCAAATTTTTATTAATATTTTTCTCTTCTTTTTTTTTCTTTTCTTCGCAAAGCCTTGCTGGAGGCTCGCCAGCCACTGTGAGGATAGTCTAAGGAAGGAGAAGAGAGAAAAGAAAAGGAAAAGAAAAAAATTAATAAAAATTTCGAAAAAAATTAAAAATTATTTAAGAATTGCCACATAGACATTCGGCCATTGGCCGACATCCAAAACGCTACTGACTAGCATCCACATCAAAGCCGACCAATCAAAATTAGCTAGATAGACTAAATTGATACAAATATGAAAATATTTAGGATTGAATTGGTACAATTGAAAGATTTATGACTAAATTGATATTGATGCAATAGGTTTAGGACTTTTGGTTCTTTTTTCAATTTTAGTTTAATGTACAATATGGTCTCTAAAATTTTAATTATTTAATATAGTTCTTGAACTTTTAATATATGTTCAATTTATTCGCAAACTATATGAAAATATTTAATAATATCTCCAATCTTAGATTAATAAAAGAATTATATTTAACATTTTTATATAGTTCAATGATTATATTGAATATATATCAAAAGTACAAAAATCGCACTAAACAAAGCTTGGATATGCTTATAGAATTTCATTCACCACGTACTCTCTTGATGCCCTAAAATAGCATCATAACGTTAAATCTTTCGATTCAAGTGTGATATTGGACATCACTCAAGTGAATGTTTTTCTTTTAAAAATTTATATGATTTAAAATGATAGTTTGAAAAGTTAAGCACTAAAAATAAGTGCTAGTTAGTGTGATTCAACCATCAAATTCGCCGTGCTTTTCATGAGTCATGCGCAAAAGAAAATCGACATGAGAAAAAGTAAATAAAAAAGAAACTTTTCTTCTGCTGAAGATCTTTATTTGACGGGATTATAATTCTGAAAATTTACTAAAAGCAAGGCAAAAATCGAATTTTTCCCTCAATATATAGAAAACATGAGAGCAATGTTAGATATGATGATGAGTTATACTGATTAGTAGAAAGAAAGAAAATAAAATATATTGGTCCTTTCATTTTTTATTAAAAAACCATGAAAGGACCAATATATTTTATTTTCCCATAAAACATTAGAAGTGCAGTAGTAAATTTTAAAAATAATAAATTTTGTCCACATCAATGTCAGTAGTGCCACAAAGGATAGTCGGCATTCACATAAGCAAATTCCAGTCAAAATTGGCCGAATTAACTCAATTGACAAAATGTTGAAAGGTTTAGGACTTAATTGACAAAGTTAAAAGGTTTATAACTGAATTGATAAAGATGCAATAGATTTAGGACTTTTTGAAAAATTTTCCCATAAAACATTATAAGTGCCAAAAGTTTTCACCGGGTCATTTAAATATCAAAACGAAGAAAAAAACAATCAATAATGTGACAATTATAAATACAATTTTAATATGAGTTGGCATATCTTATTAAAAACCCAATCCACACGGAAATGGAAAATGACATCGCACGAGCCAATGTAGCTGGCTTGCCTAAAATGATGTTGCATGACTTCTAGGAGCACAAACGACTTCAATCCACATCAATTTCCTTCTCCGACCCTCGATCCGCCGGTGGCCACGATCCATCCACCATCGCCGGCCAAAACAACTATATATGTTCAGAGCAAAAGACAGAGCATCAGAAGAAAAGGACTCAGAAATCTCTGAACGGCCACAAAAATCTCTCTCGAATAATCGATTTTCAGAGGCTTCTCCCATCTTCATCCCCTCTCCGTCGCACCATCCCCGGCCACCGGAAGCCGCTGCTCATCCACCGTCGCCGACCACCACAGGTTACAGCACAGAACAAAGCACGTTTGCATACACAGAGAGCTCAGCATGAATTTCCTCTCCCGGAGCGATTCCTCTCGTTCACTCTTTGCCCTGTTTCTTGGACACCACCGGCGAAGTGCTCAAACCTTGGTCAACACTACCTCCTTCAACGATTCCAGTCAACAATGTTTCTCCTGTGATCTCCCTACTCAGATCTGATCCTCATCTCCTTACTAAAAGATTTTGGGAATTTCATTGAATTGGCAAATTAGGATTTAGAGATTTGGGATTGAGACATTTTTTTTTTTGCATTACATCGTAAGGTTGGAATAACTCTCGTGGCTAGTTTCATCGTATTGCATGTAGAATTTATTTCATTATCGCACAGCTTTATATAAGTTTGCCCGATGTGGCTCAGCTTTCTTTTTGTTTTCCGCTCCTTCTTTATCTTTATCTTTATTGTTGATTGGTTAATTTTATTGCCTTAGTGCGATGCTTCGCCTTATAGATTTGCATAGGCAAAAGGACAAAAGGTTGCATCAGACAATCTTTTTTCAAAAGAGAAAATGTACCGATAACGGGTGTTAGGTAAAACTAGCATAACTTAATCTCCAAACGAGAAATATGTGATTTATAAGGAAAGGCAATCTCCGGCCTCTTACTTGCCCCCTTAATTGACCTAGAATATGATAGAGGCAACTTGGCAGTGTGTGTGTGTGCAGGGCGTAAGCATCACCTCGTAAGAGGGTTATTCACTCCTGTATAGTAAACCATTAGCCCCTGGGATTCACTTGTGACAACTATAAGGAAAAAATAAAAAGATACCAATCAAAGGTGCAGTGATGAGGATATTAGGAGAAACAAACAACATTTGGGAATATATTGATAAATAAAAAAAAAAAAGTGAGATAATTCTTATTCCATCTTAATTGTGATGTATAAGTCCACCACATCATTTTTTCGTACCATACATTCACGGGACAGGTTCATTCCCATGGATAACAATCAGTGAAGTCTCCAGTGTTTTGATCAAGCCTACAAGTACCATTGGCCATGATGTTCCAAACACAAATGTCACAATTTTTTCCATCCCTCTTCTGCACATATATATCGAATTTGTAAATATGATGACCATTCGGCCATTGAAAGCTACAAAAATATAAGGTCGTCCCCCATAAATTGGGTCTAAATGAGAATTCCCAGCCACTCGTTGTTACTGTTTGGTATCCGAGATCATCGTTCCTGGATTTGCAATGAGTCTCTATAGGAGGTGTGCTTGGCAACCCGTTTTGGATCACAACACGTGTCTTGCACCAAACATCTCCTACCCAGCAGGCTAGCAACAAAGAACAGATGAACATGAGCTTATCCGATGAACTCATCGTTATAGGATATCTTTGCTCCAGTTTCAACATCATTTAGCTATTTAAGGATGAAGAATGGAGGATGGGGGATGTCGCCAGCTCGCCATTACCATATTACCTTTTAGTTTTTAATCCTTCTTACTCTGAATTCCCATATTACCTTTCACATGTTTCCTTTTTTTTTTTTATTGGGATAAGAATTTGCTCCCAATCAAGTACGTTTATCTTGTGCAGAGATTAATTAAAGTATAGAAAATGAAGACATCGCTGTTTTCATTACCCATTTGTTTTTTTCTTCATTTTTGGTCCATATTCTTGTTCCTTTTTATTTTGGGATAAGAATTACCATAATTACCTTTTATTTGAGTTTATTCCATATATGGATATCGCACGATAGAATTTTTGTCTTTTACACCGCAGCAAGATCCCCATATGCAAGATAATGTGTGGTGTATTTCTACTTACCCGAAACTTCGATATTGGTTGTTAAATCTATGATCCTTCCCTCCACCAAAGATCCTCTTCAGCTCCGGTGAATCTCAGAACACTTTGTCACTTCTTTCATAGGATAATCAACTCTCTGAATTGTTTTTTTTTTTTTTTTGAGAAAATCACAAAAATAATCCCCGAACTTTGACCCAATATGTAATATGATATCTTAACTTTTAATTTGTTTAATATAGTTCATGAATTTTAGTTGGGAAAAGTATAAAAAAAAAATCTCGAACCTATTGTATTAATACAAATTTAATCATAAACTTCTTATTAGATTAATTTAATCTTAAACATTTTCATAATGGTACTAATTTAGTCTATCCAACCAATTTTGGCCGGCCAGCTCTAACGTAAACGTCAGCCGGTGGTCGGATGTTGAGATGACAAATTTTTAATAATTTTTTTTATTTTTTCAATTTTTTATTAATATTTTTCTCTTCTTTTTTTTTTCTTTTCTTTGCAAAGCCTTGCCGAAGGCTCGCCAGCCACTACGAGGACAGTCTAAGGAGGAAGAAAAGAAAAGAAAAGGAAAGAAAAGAAGAAAAAGAAAAAATTTAATAAAAAATTTGAAAAAAAAATTGAAATTATTTAAAAATTGCCATGTCAACATTCGGCCATCGTCCGGCATCCAAGACGTTATTGACTAGCGTCCACATTAGCGCCGACTAATCAAAATTGATTGAATAAACTGAATTAATATCAATATGAAAATATTTATGATTGAATTAATACAATTGAAATATTTATGACTAAATCGATATCAATGTAATAGATTTAGGACTTTTTGGTACTTTTTCCAACTTTAGTTCAATGTACAATGTGGTCCAAAAACTTTTAATTATTCAATATAGTCCTTAAACTTTTAATATATGTTCAATTTATCCGCAAACTATATGAAAATATTCAATAATATCTCTAATATTAAATTAATGAAATGATTATATTGAATATATATCAAAAGTACAAGAATCGCACTGAACAAAGCTTGGTCGTATGCTTATAGAATTTCATTCGCCACGTTCTCTCTTGAAGCTCTAAAATAGCATCATACGTTAAATTTTTCGATTCAAGTGTAATATCCAACATCACTCAAGTGAATGTTTTTCCTTTTAAAAAAATTTATAATTTAAAATGATCGTTTGAAAAGTTAAGCACTAAAAATAAGTGTTGGTTAGTGTGATTCTACCATCAAATTCGTCGTGCTTATCATGAGTCATGCACAAAAGAAAATTGACATGAGAAAAAATAAATAAAAATGAGGATATTGAAACTTTTCTTCCGCTTAAGATCTTTATTTCACGGGATTATAATTCTGAAAATTTACTAAAAGCGAGGCGAAACCCAATTTTTCCCTCGATATATAGAAAACATGAGGGCAATGTTAGATATGATGATGAGTTATACTGATCAGTAGAAAGTCCAATAAACCATGAAAATAAAATATAGGGAAAATTTCAAATAAGGACCCGAAATTAACCAATTTTCTCAAATAAGGGTCCGAAATGAACTTTGTGTCAAATAAAGACCTAAAGTGAACATATTGTCTCAAATAAAGACCCGAAGTGGTTGAATCAATTCCAAATAAGAATCTGAACTTGTTGGTTAGCCAAATATTCATCGGCTGTCAAGCATGTGACATTTTTCGACGACTGGAGTTTGGGCAATTTTGTCCAAAAAAAATATAAGAAAAATTAACAAATCCAAAAAAAAAAAAAAAAAAAACCTAGATTTTTTACGGTCTCCCTGTTCTTTGTACCCATCCTCTGCAAAGTCGAAGACCCAAATAATCCACCGGTTGAGGCACGAATTCAAAAACAAGAAGAAAACCAGACACTTCTTTCTTTCTTTGTAGAGACCCAAATCCTCCGCTGGTTGAGTAAGGCAAGGACCAGTGGGGAGAAGAAAGAAGAAAACGTAAATATCTAAATGAATAACCTAAGCTTTAGAATTTTTCATTTTTTTCTAATCACAAATTTCTAACAAAATTGCCCCTATTTTAATTGCTGGAAAATGTTTGCCGACGAGCTAAGGTCCTCAATAGAGATTAACTTGATCGCTTGGTCCTTATACGACACAAAATTCACTTCAGCTTCTTATTTAAATTAATGGGTCCATTTTGGGTCCTTATGTGACACAAAATTTACTTTGGATGCTTATTTGAGAAAATAAATTCACTTCAAGTCCTTATTTGAAATTTTCCCTAAAATATATTGGTCCTTCCATGCTATTTTTATTTAATCAAAAATAAATAATATATTAAAATAATTTTACATTAATAAATGAAAAATAAAAATAAAAATTATTTATTTATTTATTTATTCAATGGTATTTTTTAAAGAAAAATCCCATAAACACTTTCATCCGCCAACCAACTCACTCCCACTCAAAACCGAGTCGCTCCGGCGGAGCCACCCTCGGAGAGCCATGTTCGCCGCCCTCCGCCGCTACGGCGCCGCCCTCAACCGCCTCCCCTCCTCCGCCGCCGCTGCCTCCGCCGCCGCCGCCGCCGCCGCCGCCGCCGCTGCCGGAGCCGGACCTTCCGTCCCGCCGAATTCCCCCGCGATCGGCGCCGCCGCCGCGGCCTCCTCGTCGTCGTCCCACCGTCGCGACCAGCGGCGCCACAAGTGGGGCGGGACCGAGTACGACCACATCAGGGCGGACGTGAACTGCCCGCGGTGCTCGAGGCAGATGCCCCTCCTCTTCTCCAACCGCCCGCTCTCCATCACCGGCCGGGAGCCCGGCATCTACCAGGCCCTCAACCTCTGCCCCCATTGCCGGACCGCCTTCTACTTCCGGCCGTTCAAGCTGGAGCCCCTGCAGGGGAGCTTCGTCGAGATCGGCCGGGTCTCGCCCAAGGACTTGGAGCGGCGCCGCGCCGCGACCGCGACCCTCCGCCGCGCGCGAAGAGCCGGGGTTGCGGCGAGGCGGCGGCGGAGGTCGGCGAGGCGGTCGCGGAGGAGGAGAAGGGCGGAGGAGGTCGGGGAGGAGGAGGGGCGAAGCTGGAGAGGAAGCTGCCGACGCCGAAGGAGATTTGCAAGGGGCTCGACGAGTTCGTTGTGGGGCAAGAAATGGCGAAAAAGGTTCGATTTTTGAGATTATTTTCGGGCAATTTCTTGTTTTTTTTCCGGGGATCATATACTTAGGAGGGAATTTCTGTAGAATTTGCGCGCTTTTTTGCTTCATGATAGGCGTGGTGAAGAATTGGGGTTATGACTGATGTCAATTTGCATGGTTGACCTCTGACTGCAAGTTTAGATAGTTCTTTGCATGATGCTTATGATGATTGCATCTTGGAACTGCAATTTTTGTCAGTTGAATCAGTCTTCGCTAGGCACTAAGATTCCGCCGTGAACAGGTTCTTGCCGTGGCAGTGTACAACCACTACAAGAGGATATATCACACCTCTCTCAGTAAAGAGTTAGTTTTCCAGCTCTTCCTGATTTATGTCAGTTGGTGTCCTTATAGCGCATAGATCTTCCTATTTATCTGTGTTTAGTCTGCTTTGAAATCTTGCTTGTATGTCAAAACTTGTTTATTTTTTATTATGCTCTTGATGAGGTGATTTCACTATATTGGCCTGAGCAATTGATGTCTTTACCAGGTCAGACAAGGAGTTATCTTATGGTGATTTTGCTGATGATCATCGATATGTTTCCGTGGAGCTAGAGAAAAGCAATATACTATTGCTGGGTCCCACTGGCTCGGGTATGAACAGTACTTGTAATGTGTTGGTATTTGTCTTGCAGTTGTAGGACATGTCGGGGGTCATAGGTTTGTGTGATTGTGGACTGATTTACTTCTGCCGTGGTTTTAAGGACAGGGAAGACATTGCTAGCAAAGACGCTAGCTCGCGTTGTGAGTGTCCCATTTGTAATTGCAGATGCCACGACATTGACAGAGGCAAGTAATCCTCCTTCTTGATCCCAGTGAAAAGTTCTTCATTCTGTTGGACAGTGTTGGACAATCTAACATCAGCTGGTAGTATATGTAGAGATTATGATGTCTCAAATGATGTGCGGTATTCAAAAATCTAACAAGATTTGAGATCAATGAGTTTATGGGAAAGTGCTCTGCCTTCTTATTGTGGGTAAGAGAGGCAATTTTTTTGAAGTGACTAGGATAGCTGTAACATCACGATGTTTTTGTTATGGGCATGTAATCTTATGTAGGGCTGAGGCTCAATTTCTTAATAGATCATGGAGAAACTATGGATCATGACTCTCGTGAAGCATATGAAATTTTGGATATCATTTGGACATCAGCTCTTAGTTGCAAATACCTAAGCAGTTCTCATGTATTCCCCAAGGAGAAAATTTTGGTTGACTGAGTCTTCAGCAATGACAAGAGAAAAGCCTTTTCCACTCTGTGGAATGGCTTTGTATATGCTTTGTACAATTAGAAAGTGCTTTTATGGCAGTATCTGCTCTAATTTCCTTTATTTTGCTGTTTTGGGTTCTTTTTTTTTCTGAGGGGTGGGGGTGTTTCTTCTTCTTCTCTTAATTTTTTTTTTTTTTTTTTTTTTGGGGGGGGGGCATTCAATCTCATGAAACATGGGGCCTATCTAACAATCTAGGTAGCATTTCTATGTTCATGTATTCTTTCCAGAAAACCGAAAGTCTAGAATGTTTCTCCGTTTGGCCTCCTTATACTGGTTGTTCAATCTGAATCAACATGTTCACTTAAAGGAAAATAACGGCCTCTTTGGTTCACAAAAGAAAGTTCAATTCTTTTTTTCAATGAAAATGAAAACAATTTTCTAAGTTCGGACTTTCTGTTTTCTTGGAAAGTGCTTGGTGCATGAAAATTAGAATCCTCTAAAAACTGCAAAACCGCAAATTGTGAAATCATTTTCTGTACTATTTTATCATTCACCTGTATATCGACTCTTTTTTGTTTGTTTGTGCAAATATCAACTTCTTTTAAACATCAAAATGTGTCACTTATTTGATGAATGGACTTTGGATACTTCTTTTTTTTTTTTTTTTTTTTGGGGGGGGGAGGGGACGGAAAGCTTCTTTGGAGCTCCATGCATGAAAAGGCTTGCCCGTAGTCTCCCCGCATTGAATAAACAAAAGGCCCTGAGTAAGGTTTCCCTTCATCCAAATTCTTCTTCACTCTCTATTAAATTTATTCCAACAGCCCGTTGCCGCATCACGCACACGTGTACATAGAATTTGGGTGATCAAGTCTGCAAATACTGGGACTTCAGTTTAGATCTTGATATGCTTGCAATGAGTTTTGTGTTTTTAATCTTGAAGGTGTGAAAATGAGATATTTCTTTGAAAAGTGTGCAACCATGAGCTATAAGGTGATTAGCAAAGCCTTTCTTTTTCTTCTGCTCAGCAGCGTGTTTTCAATGGAATTGACAACTCTGGAAACATTGTGCTGTTTTCAATCATCAACTTTAAGTTTAGAAAACTAGTTTCCGCATTTTCAAAAGAATTTTGTTAGAATATGCTACTAAAATGAGTTTTCCATGTTTCCAAAACAGAATGAAAACAGGAACTTCAAGAATTTTCTCAAATGCAAAGGGCCCCTAAATTTCTTGAATTGATCTCTAAAGTAATTGGACTGGCTATCTCAGTCATTAATGGACTTCTCCAGAGTTATTGATACAGATTCATATGCATAATTTTTTCTCCTTTTCCATTCAATTGCCACCTCCATGAATTCGTTCTGCAATTGCATGCCAGTTATTTTTGTTGTCATTTTTTGTTGCCTATAACTTTTACATGCATATCTGAATTAAATTGATTCCCTCTCTCTTTCTCTCTCCAGGCAGGTTTTGTTGGTGAAGACGTAGAGTCAATAATGTATAAGCTGCTTGCGGTATGTTTAGAAGTACTCTTGCCAAACAAAAAGAAATCTATTTTGGGTTTTTTTCCTTGGTTTCATCATTAAAAATTGGCAGAATAGTCATAATCTCCTAAAGATACGCATATAAAAGGCCACTTAAGTTGGTTGTTTTTCCTACTGCATGGGGCACTTCTGTGATTTGAAAGATTCATAATGGTGTTATATGTGGTGACTTTTTGTGTTCAAGTTTCAACTAGGCAATTGTCATGGGCCAACAATCTCCTTTTTGAGTCTTCTAGACATCCTTTTTTTTATACAGAGGTGACTGTAATTTAAGCAATAGGTAGTGACTTTTTAGAGATCTTTTGTGGAAATCAGCTGGGACATGAAATGATGTTGGTGAAAGATATAAAAAGAATATTTTGAGAATAAGGGGCGAAAAAAGTTAACGGTGATGGGCCAAAACATTTCAAAGCATCACAAGTTGGAAGGTGTTAACTGTAAAAAGACAATTAGCGCTGAAGAAATGCTACATGGTTGCAAAGCTAAGAATGCTTAACTGGCTTTAGAAATTTTTTAATGGTTGCAAGTTTCTGCTAATTTACAGGACCAGATTTGAGGTGAATATTTGTCATGTATTGCTAGTATTGTCTCACATACCATATAGGTGGGTTTTAGTGATAGGAGTGAAGATGCTATCTGCCATTGTATACACATCCATTCATGTTTGCAGTATCTGAATATAGTTTAAGATTTTGAAGTAATTTCTTGCCGCTCATGGCATGCCTTTTCGACATATTTATCAACCTCTAACTTATGTTATGGCCTTTAGGCAGCTGATTTCAATGTGGAGGCAGCACAGCAAGGTATTGTTTACATAGACGAAGTTGATAAAATAACAAAGAAGGTACTCTTGACTGATTCACTTTTTTGTTCAATATATAGAGTAGCTAGAGCTCATGCTTATCTAAGTGGAACTAATGTGCAGGCTGAGTATGTAAATGCTGGCCGAGATGTTTCAGGGGAGGGTGTCCAACAGGCATTATTGAAAATGCTAGAAGGAACTGTGAGTTTTCTTTCTTTGTACTAGTTCTAATTTGATTTTTCATGCTTCGCAGTGTCTGTGAAAGAGCTCCAAAAGAACAGTCAGATGGTTTTCTTGCATGTGTTATTATATTCTTCTTTGGTCTTAGATTATTGGATAAGTATTTTGATTCATGTTAAGAGTTGTGCTATTTGTCTTCAGCGTGAGAGGAGGGCAACTTACCTTGTTGATTAATTGAGAACAGAAATCTGGAATAGGGGGTCTGGATTCATTTGGCCTCCTAAATTGCTTTACAATTTTGAGTTGTAGGAACAATAATCAATTTTAGCTTGAAATCAGAGGTTTCTGATTCGGTGGCCATTATACTTTCTTGGTTTGCCATTTGATGTTTATCTAAGACCCTGTTTGAGTAACTTGCAAGCTAATGGATGCTATCTTTTTGTTTTCTCAGTACCATTTTTAGGTCAGTTTGGAATAACCTTTTTTTTTTTTTGTTTTGGGGGGGAGGGGGAGGGGGTAGGGGAATGATGTTCACTTTTAACTTTTTATGGATTTTTTTCAAATTTAGCACCTCTGCAATTGGATTTTTTATTTTTTTACTCAGAACAAAACTTTCAAAATATACGTGGACATGTAAATTCACATATAATTTTTCTGTAATTTTTTAAGAAAAGGGCACAATTGTCAGTTCTTTATGATACTTGAATAGCCTTTTGTTTCTTATTAAACTTACTTACATCCTCAGGCTTTAATTACACATTGTCCACTTATGTTTTTATCTCCAACCTGATTTGTATCTGTTATATTTGAAGTTTTTTGGCTGTATAGGAGTGGTGGTGTGATTTCTCATACATTGAGCTTGAATGCCTTTTGCGATACATCATCTGTCAATTACCTCAAAATGTTATGACTTTTAAATTAGAGCAAAAGAAGTACGTCTCTTTTGCATTCATGAGCTTCTTCAGTTGTTGTAATTCTCTATTCTGTTTTCCTAGCACCAAAGGCTACATTTTCTAGTTCATCTATATATAAGGACTATGTTGTCGTTCTCAGGTAGTGAATATTCCTGATAAAGGAGCTCGAAAGCATCTTCCTGGAGATGACATTCGGGTAAACTGGATTTTCTGTTACATCTGTTAGTACTTTCTGTTTCTGAGATACTCTCATAGATTAATTAATTGGGTGGAATGATGGAGTGAGAGTCACCCATAGGGATGGCAATGGGGCAGAGAGGCTTGCATTTCCCATTCCCACCTCGGGATAATTGAGGAAGCCCCATATCCATCCCTTGTGGTAGGCCCTACTCCCATGAGGCATTCAGGTTTTGCTACCTTCTTTGTAATATTGCCCCATATTTATCTTAAACTTCACTTTAATTCAAAAGTTTTTTGGATTTAATATCACACAGTTTTTCTAATCTTGAAAAGGTTTTGTTCTTTTTTTTAAAAAGAAAGTCATTGTCAAGTAGTAGTTGAATAAAAAATTTAAGGGCAGGCAATGTGGACATATGCTGGGTGGGATAAATTGCCATCCCTAGTCACCCAAAGGCCTTTGGTAATTTGGTGCTTCTTCCCAGTTGGTTGTAGGAGTCTCCTGTTATTTTTGGCTTTGAAGTGGTCTCGTGTTCCTCCTACTTAGAAAAGTTCATAACATGATCTCAAATGTTTGTTAAAGTGTAGGTTTTCATGCTTGAGACGTCTAATCTTTTGTGCTGATGTTTAGATAGATACAAAGGATATCCTGTTTATATGTGGTGGGGCCTTTGTTGATCTGGATAAGACTATCTCGGAAAGGTAAAGCCCTTTCAGGATCTTTGGGCAATGTTAATTGGTTCCCTTTTTTCTATTTCATCTATATGATTGCTTGTAGAAAGGGAGATCATAGTGTCAAATTTTGTTTGTGTTATCTTTGCAGGCGACAAGATTCTTCCATTGGATTTGGGCACCAGTGCGCACAAACATGAGGAAGGGTGGACTGACAGACACATTGGTGGCATCCTCATTGTTGCAATCTGTTGAGTATTAGAATAAGAACTCAAGAATTTGAATTAAGTATTACTTTGTAAATCCATTTTTTTGTTTTTTAATTGGTGAAGAATGAAATGTACTTTTGACTGTCCCAGGTTTGTTAACTTTAGTGTGACGTCATGTCCCTATAATGGCAATGCAGGTAGAAAGTGGTGATCTCGTTGCATATGGCCTTATTCCAGAGTTTGTTGGAAGGTTTCCTGTTTTGGTTAGCTTGTCAGCTTTAAGCGAAGACCAATTAGTTCAGGTGCATGGTTACCACTAGGATAACTTATACTGCCTCCGCAATAAGCTGATTTCCCTTTAACTGAAGTTCTTCACTTTTGCTTTTATTTTATGGGAAAGTTTACAGTCTTTTTCCTTGATGTGCGTTAGGTTCTCACGAAGCCGAAAAATGCTCTTGGTAAACAGTACAAGAAGATGTTCCGGATGAATAACGTATGCTGATCTATCAGTAGTCTTATTGAAAATATTTTCTTGACAACTTTTGGTGCCATGGTGTTGTGCTAACCTATATTATCACATATATTTCAGGTTGAATTACAGTTCACGGATAATGCATTGAGATTAATTGCTAAGAAAGCATTGGCAAAGAACACTGGTGCACGAGGTTTAAGAGCTCTTTTGGAGAATATACTGATCGAAGCAATGTTTGAGGTACCAACTGCCATTTCAGTTCCTTTTATACCATAACAATTGCATCTTCCTCTGGTGCTGAAAACTCACTCTAATTTCCAGTATGGTTCTCCGTGCCCAAAAAATCTTGATAATATGAACAAGGTCTTATCAGTGACGTGTCACTCTACTCCATGCTGCAGCAACGCGTTATATGGACAGCTAGGTAGCTGAGAATAAAGAAGTAGATTTCTTAAAATGGTTATGAAAGTTGTATTTGTTATAATCTTTTGAAACTATTTGGCAGTACAAATCCTAAAGCTCTAGTGTTGTTGTTGCAATTAATCGGAGTAACAAAATCAAGTTTTTACACCATCCTGTATAGTCCCCATTTTCCGTAAAGCCAGTCATCATACTATTCCACTTTAGCTTAGCTAATGGTGAAAGAGGGTCTAAAAAGATTGTAAAAGTTGGTGTGCTGTCCTCCCCAATCTTTACATCTGTAGTCAATCAATCATAAATCTGAAGAAGCAGTTTGACCCTTCAACCAAAAAAATGAATAAATAAATAAATCTTGGGGAAGCAGGACGAGTCTGTTTGTTCCATATGGTCGCCAAAGGATTGTGCTATAGTCTTGGCTGAAAAATCAAACCCTTAACTAGTCAGTAAGTCTGATCATAGTCATGAGAGGATTAATTCTGCTATTGTGAAGGGAAAAGTGCGGGAAATCTGTATTCTTGAGTTTAGTTGGATCTTTCTATTATACAGGTTCCGCAGGATACTGCAGGTGTGAATACCGTAAGCACTGTCCTAGTCGATGAGGAGGCTGTTGGCCCATTGGATGGACCAGGCTGCGGAGCGAAAATCATTCAAAAGGATTTGCAAATAAAGCAGTTCTTTCATGACTAAAAGTTGAGCCCCAAATGCGGTATGCAGTGCCTCCCTTTAAATGCTCTGTAGTGGTTAAATTTGTTTTCATTTAATTTTTCTGATCTCTATCTTGTCTAAACTAGGTAGTCAGCGCTTTTACAACTCAATTGAGAGAGGTGAAATTTCAAGATGCTAATTACCGGTGGGAACTTTGGTCTCTAAAGTCAGGAACCTTTTTTTTTTTTCGGTTCTCGAAGTCGTCCCTCATCGGCTCAATTAAGAATATTGCACAAAAGGATGGGCGTGTCGTAGAGCTCCATAAGGATATTGCACACGAGGATGGGCACAGTGTCGGGTTTGGTCTACTTTGGGGGTATTACATGCGGAGCCAATGTTGATTGATCCGGTCCAGTGGCCTTGAGTCTGTACGAGTAATTTCCACCGTGGAGGCAGTTTGTACAGGAATTTTCTGATGTTTATATAGGTAGCCATTGTTGCAGCAGCAGTTATGATGCTGATAGTAGATAACTGTCATACTAGTTAGGTCGTGTTTTGCATATGTGACAATACCCAAAGCCAGCCAACTCTTTCTGTATAGGCTCCACTGCTTCACTACTTTGTTTGTTGGACGGCAACTACCCGGACTGAAGTTTTCGTCTTATGAGATTCCTAGATAACTTGATTAATTTTCGTTGGATCGTGTCACTGTGAACATAGCAGCCAGCAACATATTCAGCGGTTTACTAAATTGTTTTTTACCGAAATGATGTGGTGAACTGTGTTTTGAATATTTGAAGAAACGAGTCATGTTGAATTTATATCCTTCTATAAGCTAATTTCTTTTGTAAGTCAGTATTTTGTCTTTCAAACTGTACTTCCAACTCTTAATTTTCAGAGTTGATGCGGTTATGTGCTAATGTAACCTTGCCTAATTGGGAAAGTGACACTAGATCCTATAATCAAAGTGAAAATAGTCCTTCGAAATTAAAATATGTAATATAAAACCCAGAAAAGTAGTGCAGCGTATTTTTATGGGTTGTAGGCATAGAACTCTATTCCCATTGCATTTACCGTTGATTCATATAATGCAACTAAATTACCTCTTACCAACTCAGACTTTAATCTATCAAAAAGGAATTATCCATTAATCTATTTTATTCATCTAATGTATTGATATAATTAATTTAGATAATTCAACATAAGTGTCGGTGGAAGTAAACTAAATCTGCAGTCTCCCATTTGCACAACTCGTAAAAGAAGCGTGTGAAATTCACTTGATCAGATATGTGAATTGATTCCTTTTCCTTTTTAAGTAGAGTCACAATTGGAGTAATGATGAGCTTGTGGATTTTAAGAGATCGTAGTCAAACTACAGCCAAATGAAACATATGAATTATATCGTATATTATCTTGAACAAGCGAATCAATATGAACATCGAGATTCATTTAAGATCCGTTCGATTAAAAAAAAAAAAAGAGACGACGTAATTGAACTGTGAAACCAATGATTTCCAAAAATACCATGCTTTCTAAATACAGTGGAGCATCAAAATTTTCCAAGTCAAGGAAATTCAAAATCAGAGTCGCCACCAAACTCGTCCATACATAGGTTTATCAAAAAGGACAGGCCTCTTATCTCCTAGACGGGCCATGGGCCTAGGCCCAATCCCGGATATCCAAACCCCTGGTCCAGGCCCGGCCCAATCAGCCCAAAAAAGCAAGCGGAGGAAAAAAGAAAATAGGGTTTTTATTTTACTTTCCCAAAATAATTTTATTTTAATTTTTTTTACTCCCTCTTTCCTTTTCTTGCGCAGGTGAAGAAAGCCTGAGAACAGCAAGCAGCAGTAGCTTCTCCTTCTTCCTCTCCTTCCTACTTTCTCTCTCTCTCTCACTACTTCACAGTCTCCGATCAGTCAAGCCGCCGGAAGACCGCCGGAGGACCGCGAGAGCAGCCCGCGCGGCAGCGGATCGCCCCCGCACGCGGCGGCAAGCCGGCGAGGAGCCTCCCAAATTCGTGCGCATTCCCAGCCTCGCGAGCTCTCTCTCACGGTAAGCCGCGTTCCCGTCTCGTTCCGCGTTTTCCGGGGCGCGCGAGCGCGCCCGATCGTCCCTCTCCGCTCGGCGCCGCCGTCGATTGATGGCGCCGGGGGGTTTTGCGGCGCCGGTCGGGTTGGCCTGGGCTTGTTGCGGGCGACCGATGAGGATGGGGATTGAGCTAGGGCTTGCGCCGTGGTGCTGGCTCGCGGCGGGTTTGGGGCCGAGTAGTGGTGATACATTGTTGTTTTGCGAGTGCGATGGGGGCGATGAGCGATGAGGGTGGGCTCTGCGGATGGGGGGAAAAGGATTGGTTTTTCTGGTTTTGCATAGTGATAGCATGAGTGGGTTATTTTTGTTTTTCTCTTTCCCCCTGCTGGTCTTAATCTTTTGCGGGTGTTCCGCGCTTTTTGATGATTTCGGTGTGATTCAGGGATTGGCGGTTGGTGAGCTTGGTCTTGTGTAAAGATGGCGAATCTACAGATGACGGGCATACTGGAAAAGGTATTGGTATGACCGCGTGCGACTCCAATGCTGTTTTATTTTTTATTTTTTGTGACACGCCTGGAAGGTGCCGAGGGTGTGGTGTTCTGATGTTGAGCGTGTCTGCAGATGACGGGCAAGGACAAGGATTATAGATACATGGCAACGTCTGATTTGTTGAACGAGTTGAATAAAGAGGGCTTCAAAGCCGACGCTGATCTGGAGATAAAGTTATCTAATATTGTTCTCCAACAGCTTGATGATGCAGCTGGCGATGTTTCTGGATTGGCTGTGAAATGGTTGGCACTCAAACTTTAGTCTGTCCTCGAATGGATTACTCATTTGTGTTTCTTTTTGTGCCGATAGCTTTTCTTTGTGATGTCAAATGTACATTGGTTTCATGTGTGTGAGCATTTATCTGGGTCAATTTAGCTGAGGAGAGTATAAAGGGCCTGTTGATTATGCATAAGGGTGCTGGCTAGTCCCGGGAAGCAGAATGAGAAAGCATTTGGAAAATGAACAACATTTAAGATATGTGAATATTCCCCCACCTAATTCAATTCTCTATAGGCATGAACAAATAATACGAATTCCACCATATGTTGCTTCTTTCTTTATGTTGACTATTTCAGTTGACTGAGTACGTACGAAAAGATTGTTCTATACCATGTGATTTGCATCAGTCTTTGCATTCTTTGTTTACCTTTCCTCCCTCAATCTTCTCATGCGTCTCTGTATTGGTGTCATCTGTTCTATTGCAGTGTGTGCTGGCTCTTTTCTAACACTGAGTATGATCTGTTGATGCAGTCTTGCTCCTTTGGTCAAGAAGGTTAGCGCGATGCGTGTTGTGGATATGACAGATAAACTTTGTGATAAGTTACTAAATGGGAAGGATCAGCATCGTGATGTTGCCAGCATTGCTTTGAAGACTATTATCTCTGAGATTTCTTCATTGTCTCTTGCACGATCAGTGCTTGTTACTCTCACTCCACAGTTGGTAAAAGGAATTACCGGTCCGGTGAGTTTGTAGAAGTAGTAAAATAAGTCCATTTGCTTGCACATTCTCATGCTACATCTTGTGATATAACTTTAAGCATGATCTGGAGGATCCACATTCAGTTTTCTGAGGCTAAATGCATCAACGCGAACATGCATCCGTAATGAGAAGTATGAGCATACATGTGCAATAAGTATGCAAGTGGATGTCAAATGAACCAATGCGCATTTCCATATTGGGCAATTCCTGAAATTTAATGTTGGTGTTGGATGATTTGTATGTGGCATCTCTACTCATTTTTATCTTCAGCACACAAATTTGCAAGTGAGAGTGCATGCAAGCTTTTAGGTCAGCCCTTTCCATTGCTATGTATGAGTTAACTTTGGGTAGAATTTTTCCGGAGATTGACTTATCTAAAGTTTTAAAAAGGTCAACGTTAGCAAGTTGTTCATTACATATGGCCGTTTGCTATTGGGAATTGTATTTGTAAATGAGATTAGCATTTTCTCCAGATGAGTAGAGGGTAGAGAAGACACTTCACTTTGACTTACTACACCAATGTTTCTAGACATGGATCTTTGCGGTTGTAGTTGGCAACTTCAACATTACCACTTATTGAACAACTAATGAACAGTTTTTGGATACTAAATGGACTGCCATAAAGGATGATTCAACCTCAACTGATTTCAGAGGAAAAAAAACTTACAGTTAGAGCAAATAATCCTAGTTCATTGGCATGCTTTGCCTCCCAATGTGTTTTTTTTTTTTCCTGTGCAAAGTATTAATTCAAAATGATAAACACTACATTTCTAGGGAGAGGAGGAGTGCTATAGTATTTATATATTAAACCACACTCCATTTGATGGCTTAAGATTTTAGAGCAGTTGGTGATGTTCCCCCAGAACTTTACATGCGCTAAACAATGGAAATGACGCATCTTATCTCGATTAAATTGCCACAAACACACTTTAATCATTTGAATGTGATGTTTCTTCTCTTGTTGCTCATTGTTCTAACTCTGACTCTTTACGATTATAGGGTATGAGCACAGAGATTAAGTGTGAATGCCTTGACATTCTATGTGATGTCCTTCACAAATTTGGTAATTTGATGGCAAATGACCATGAACTTCTCTTGGGCGCCCTGTTATCCCAGTTGACTTCACCTCAAGCTAGTGTGAGAAAAAAGACCGTTTCATGCATAGGTAAGCCACAGTGTTGAATAGTGTTTCAGTCCCTTATTGTTTATATGCTGTTAGTGTTTCGCGACAAAGACTTCATTCTCTTTTACATGTTGAACCAAAGTTGCTGCTTTTCGAACAGTAACATGATAGAGTTGTGGCAATTATTGTTCACAAATGGAGCAATCTTGATTAGGGCATTTGACTGGTCCACAAAAATATGAGGCTGATGGAAAGTTTTTGCTTACATTCGGTGCACAAATCTTTAAGAGAGAGTTGAGAGAGTTGGCTCTGGAATATCCCTCCTTATAGTGTATTTGGAGATTACGTCATCTCAGCATTGTGATTGGCATTTGAGGTCTTGTCATCAGCATCTTATGATGTGCATTATGTTAGTGATGTCAATTAGCTTAGTTGAGCCTGGAGGAGGAACTGTTATGATTGTTTGTCAGCTACAGATGTAAAATAGTCGATAAGCATCTTGGAATACATTTCTCCATAAAGTCACTGCCATTCTCTAGCTTATTTCACTTAAGGTATTATTTAGTGACCAAGGTCAAGAATGAAATAGATTAAGCGTGAGAACTGCATTGTCTGCAGCATCTCTTGCTTCAAGCCTCTCAGACGATCTGTTAGCAAAGGCAACCGTTGAGGTCATACAGCATCTGAGAAATAAGGTCATGAAGTCTGAAATGATCCGAACAAATATTCAAATGATTGGTGCTCTGAGGTTAGTTTTACCTTCTGTTCTTTTCTCATTGATTTATTTCATTGAACAGTATCAGTTTGAGGAAGAACTATGGCTATTTAGGTAGCATTGGTCATACCTTGGTAACTAGAAGATGATACTTCTCTGCAAAGTTATACTTTGTTTTCAGTAAACTTTTAATAGTTGTAGTTTAATAGTCTAAGTCTATTTCCCGTTGAAATTTCTTGCATCTCCCCCTTTCCCCTCTCCTTTTGTGCTGTCTCTACTGCATTGTTTTTCTTGGTAGGTTATTGTGCTTTCTTTGCGATTAAGAGCACTAAGGTGTGCCTTCCTTTTACAACTTAGAAGGATAAATTCGGTTGTGTTAGTTATCAGTCTTTGTTTTCTGTTGAAATTAATCCTGATTGTTGCTGTGCTCATTGTCACTTATTTCTAGCTGTTAATTACCCTATTTTGTTTGATGACTTAGGGGAATTAAATAAGTAAATTTTGTTTCGCTGAGTATGCTATGGATCTGAAAGCTTAAGGAGCATAATCTTTCTAATCTTGTACTTGATTTAAGAGGCATATTGCATTTTTCCTGTTTTCAACATCATTTTGTTATCAGAATAGGGCAAGTCTCAACTCTTAAGAAAAGCTTTAGAAAAATCAACATGTATGATACAAAGGCACCACCAATATCTTAGGCTTAAATTGAAATCGATCAACTGATTGCTTATGGTGCTGCCAATCTGCTTTTGGTGGAAACTAATATATGAAAATGTTGTAATCTAGCCGTGCTGTTGGCTACCGATTTGGACCCCATCTTGGAGAAACTGTTCCAGTGCTAATCAGTTATTGCACCAGTGCCTCAGAGAATGATGAAGAGCTCCGTGAATACAGCCTGCAGGTATATTTTTTTGTCCTTTATCAAACTCAGATGGCAGGTCACTCTGTCAATAGATTGTTAACACTGTCTTTGCCTGGAGTTGTCAGAATTTCAAACTCTTTTCTTACTGGGTTCAATCTTGTTTTGCAGGCACTAGAAAGCTTTTTGTTGAGGTGCCCCCGAGATATTTCTTCATATTGTGATCAAATCCTCAGTCTTACATTGGAGTATCTTAGCTATGACCCAAATTTTACGGATAACATGGAGGAAGATACTGATGAGGAAAATTTTGAGGAAGAGGAAGATGAGTATGTTAATCTGGCTATTAAGGAGCTAGTGCAATTTTTATTTTTATTTTTTCGATGGAAACTTCATATTGACTTGAGAACTGCATTTTGTTACAGTGATAGTGCAAATGAGTATACAGATGATGAGGATGCCAGCTGGAAAGTTAGAAGAGCTGCGGCTAAATGCTTGGCAGCATTAATTGTTTCTCGCCCTGAAATGCTCTCCAAGCTTTATGTAGAGGTTTGTTTGAACAAGAGTTGCATCTGATCATGTAGAAGTGTACCATGTGCATCTTCATGAGGATCTACTCTGCTTGTCCTGCTTTATTACTTTCCTGTTTGTTAGGCACCTGTCTATGTTGCATTCGATTGCTTTAGGTTTCTTATATTCTTATTCTACTTTGGATATTTCTGGTTTAAAAGGGAATCCATGATTAATTAATGATATTGTTATGCAGGCTTGTCCTAAGTTGATTGATCGGTTTAAGGAAAGGGAAGAAAATGTTAAAGTGAGTGAGTTTCCATGAGTACTTCCGTTGTGAGAGCCATTAGCTGTTCAATTCTAACACTTGTACAATGCAGATGGATGTATTTAATGCCTTCATTGAGTTACTTAGGCAAACTGGCAATGTGGCAAAAGGGCAGATAGACGTTGATGAATCGAGGTAAGTGTTAATTCTTTTGTATTTATAGTCTATTGTTCTCATATTACCATGAAATTGAAGTTACTTAAGGTATTGATAGAAGTTGGTTATATCACATTTGGCTAGGAGAAAAAAACAAGAAGTCATGATGTGAAAGAGTAACATAACAGGAGAAAATACATAATCATCCACCACCAATATTTTTCTATATTGGAAGAATACAGGCAACGTGTAGTGGCCTCTTTATTTTTCTCAAGTGTGCATCTGCAGAAATCGAATAGTCTTAGATTCGTTTCTTTTGCTCATATTTGTAGCTACTGTTCTTAGTGAGAAGAGTACTGGATCAAATGTGGAATCTCGGTGTATGTAAAGGAAAAGAATTATGGAACTTTAGTTGTCTGAAATCTGGTATGGTGCTGTAAAATGCTTCAACACACGTAGTAGGAAACCAGTAATCACATAGATATATAACTATTTGAAATTCCAGGCATTCTTTGGATCAGCATACTTTATTTGAGAGGAAGACAAAGTACCTTGTTACCTTTTGGAATGGTTTTCCATCCATTTGGTGTTTCCAACCACAAAGGATCCTTAATTTGGATTGTATGTTATTAATGTGGATGGTTGCGGAGTCATGTCTTCTACTAAATTCTCACGCACATTGCTCCAAGATGTGATGGAATTTGATTGAGCATCATTGTTACAAAAGAAAGGACGCCCTGTGTGCTCTCTTTATATCTTTGAAATATTTACCCAGAAATAATTCAACTTGAATGGATGCTTTACCCTGATGGAAGAGCTTTTGAGATAGAAACTTTCTGGATATGATTAGTTATCAAGTCCTAGAGTTTCAGGATCAATATTTATGTCAGTGATCGTACAATTCGATTTGTGTTTTTGTCAGTGATCAATATTTATGTCCTAGAGGTTCAGGAATTACTGTTCTGTCGTTAGGATACCTGGTTGCATTTTCTTGTTTATTTGAGATTCTGAACTTTTAAAAATCTTGTTGGTCAATAAATTATGGTGCTAATGGTTTGGGTGTGTAACGCAGTCCAAGATGGTTGTTGAAACAAGAAGTAGCGAAAATTGTCAGATCTATTAACAGACAGCTGCGTGAGAAATCAATCAAAACTAAGGTGGTGCAGTCCTCCAGTCTCTTTAGACATTTTTCCTTCCTAGTAAATTTTAATATATGCAATTGTTGCAGGTTGGTGCTTTTGCTGTCTTGAAAGAACTTGTGGTTGTATTGCCAGATTGTCTTGCTGACCACATTGGATCACTTATTCCTGGAATTGAAAAGGCACTAAGTGTATGTATATTGTCATTTTCCAAATGTTTTGTTAGAGTTTTTTGACTCCATGATGTAAATGATCTACCGGTTATTTCTCTGGCTACTAACTATCACGTTTTTATATGTACCAGGACAAGTCATCTACATCAAATTTGAAAACTGAGGCTTTGATCTTTACAAGATTGGTGTTGATTTCACATTTGCCTTCTGTTTTCCATCCTTACATAAAGGTATAATTCCTACCTTTGCTGTTGTCTGCAAAATTAGGTATTACCAATGAGATTGTTAGGTGCAGAGGGCTTTCTTTTTTTAATGTGTATGCTTTGTTGTCCTTATCAGTCTGATGGCTCTTGCATTGTAAGATGAAAAGCACCTCTTAGCACATGAGCGACAGTATCTGTTGCTATGATATGTTAACTATTTAGAGGTACCGCATTCAGTTGCTCATCTAGCATTCACTATTCTCAAGAATGTTTCTGTATTAATGTCTTTTTTTGACTTCTTGCTCCTTGAGCATAGTTTGTTGTATTGTTAACTTTGGATGTGCATTTTGTCATCCTATAATGGGATTTTATCTGCTAAAAAGATACATAATTTTTTTGGAAGAAATTCATGCAAACTGTGTATACAAACTGTTTATGCTACCTGCTTCCTTAAGAGTTGGGTCTATATGAAATCAGCTGCAGCTGGTGGTGTTTACTCTCTGTTTTTATTATGATGTTTTAGGCGCTTTCCTCCCCTGTTTTATCTGCTGTTGGCGAGAGATATTACAAAGTCACAGCAGAAGCATTACGAGTTTGTGGGGAGCTTGTTCGTGTTGTTCGCCCAAATATTGAGGTGGGGTACACTCATCTTATGATTTAAGATTTCTTGGTGAAACAGTCTGACTTTGAGTAGTTTCCACACACAGTTGCATGGTTTCGACTTCAAGCCATATGTTCATCCTATCTATGATGCCATTATGTCACGCTTGACAAACCAAGATCAAGATCAGGTTTATTCTTGTTCTCATTAAAAGTTTCTCCTCTGCTGCTGTTGCTATTTCTTATGTTTACCCTTTGTTCAGGAAGTGAAGGAGTGTGCCATATCTTGTATGGGACTTGTTGTATCAACATTCGGTGATAATCTTGGACATCAATTACCTGCTTGCCTTCCTGTACTTGTCGATCGGATGGGAAACGAGATCACACGCCTTACGGCTGTGAAGGTTATCTCTATCCTGCTGAATCTGTTACCCGCTAATTAGGAGAATACCACTTAAATTGACTGATATTGAACTTGTGCATCATGATACAATTTTGATCGAGCCCCTTTCAAAGACTAATTCTATCTTTCAAATCCTACTTCACTTTATGTGATGAGCTCTATCTACTTTTTATGATTATATGGTGGTATCTTATTTGGATGGAGGTCTTAGGATTTTGTTTAGAATCATAAGGTTGTGATTGGGCTCATAACTGGTTACATGTTTGTTTGGATGAAAGACTAAATCATGATCAGTTAATAGGACAAAGTTTTCGATCTTAGACAGAAGGCTCTGGACTTTGATGAATGCAGTGTCTGACTCCTCTTTAGACATGCCTATCTCCCCTACCATCCTTTGTGCTTTCTGTGTGTTTTTGTAGAGTTGGTTCCAAATCTAGTGTTTCCTCGCAGGCTTTTGCTGTAATAGCAACTTCTCCTCTCTGTATTGATCTATCGTGTGTCTTGGAGCATGTCATTTCAGAGCTGACTGCATTTTTGCGGAAGGTATAGCGACTTTATACCATCTAACTATTAATCTATTGTTGACTAAATTGGAAAAAAAAGCTGGTTCAATGAGATCTCTGTTTGCTGTGTGTTTGTTGTGTAGGCTAATCGAGCTTTAAGGCAGGCAACGCTTGGTACATTGAATTCCTTGATTGGTGCCTATGGTGATGAAATTAGTTCATCCACGTACGAAACTATAATTGTGGAGCTGTCATCCTTGATAAGGTTTCCTTCTCAAGTTTTATGTCTCTTTGTGCCTACAAACTATATTATATTAGCTTTTATAAATTCCTATTTGGAGCTGATTGTTATTTCTTATATTTCAGTGATTCAGACTTGCATATGACAGCTCTTGCCTTGGAACTGTGCTGTACTTTAATGGCTGACAAAAGGTCAAGCCAGAATATTGGCATGGCTGTTACAGATAAAGTTCTTCCTCAAGCATTGACAGTAATCAAAAGCTCACTGTTGCAGGGGCAAGCCCTTCTGGTACTTCTTCCTTATGAATTTTGAATTGTATTCATGACTTGGATCTTTCATGTCACTAAGTTGTTGTCTAATTGGATTTTGCAGGCATTGCAAAAATTTTTTGCTACATTGGTGTATTCTGCTAATACCAGCTTTGATTCTTTGCTTGAATCTCTGCTTGCCAGTGCTAAACCATCACCACAGTCAGGTGGCATTGCAAAGCAAGCATTGTACTCGATCGCACAATGTGTTGCTGTTCTCTGCCTCGCCGCTGGTGATCAGAAATGTTCAGCTACTGTGACAATGCTCACACAAATTCTGAAAGATGATAACAGCACCAATTCTGTAAGTCATTTTTTTTCTGATCTATATAGTTACTGCTAACCTATCAGAGTATATGACATATAGCGGTAAGGAGGTACCCGGTTTACTTTATAGAAATACGAGTCTTTTGACATTGAAAAAATGTTTCTTTTTTCACTGGAAGAAAATTAGCTGAAATTATCGGAATTTGTTAACCAGGACTCAATTCCAGTTTGATCGTCTTTGTTCTTGTAGTTGGTTTATATATGGGACATGATAGCAGAGACTAACTTGATACATGGGAATAAAGAGGATCGAAGGCATGGGAACGTAAAAGATTTTAAATTGATAATTTTGATCTATTGGCATTATCTAACTGATAATTCTGAAGAAATTTAAAAAAAAAAAGTGCCGCTGGTTAGTTTTCAGTAATGGAAAAACTCTTACTGCAATGGTTTTTGTTTAATTCAATGTTTGTTTCTTTGCTGAGGTTTACTTGGAAGAATGTTCCACCACAATCTTGTAGTTTTCCTTCAATAGTATAGATGGTGATTATTGAAGAAGATAAACAAGCATATAATCATTCTGTTAGTATTATGATTATGCACATACACATTGTGCTGTCATCGTTTTAAAATTTTTGCTTTTACCTCACTTCTGATCCTTCCCCTGATGAATGAAAATCTGAATGGAGATTGGGAAGTAAGAAGTTGCATAAGTAATTGGTGTGTAGTAAGACAATGGCTAAGGTGCTAAAGACATGGAATTGTGTAAGAGTTGACAAAAGCTAGACAAGACTGGCTCAACTGTTTTCTCTCTCTATCACTCTCTCCGTATGTGCACACTCATGTGGGGAGAGGAGATTCTTCCTCTTGAGCTTTTTTGAAATTTTGCTACATTTAGTGGACAATGATTTAGTAAGATGTCCTGCTTAAGCCATTGAAATTCCATTGGCTGCAAACTTTGTAATGAAATTGCTTTTACCTTACTCAAACTTAAAAATTCTCAACATTTGTGTAAGATGATTTGGTAAGACATTACTTGACATTGTATACATATTGAGATAGAATTAAAAGTCCACAGTGGTCCTCGTGGTTCATATAAAGCACTTCAAAGCTCAATACATCCTGCATGTGCTCTTTCAACTTGGCAGCAGATTTACTTGAACAAAACTAATCAATTGAGATCAGGAAGTCAAGCAGTGTGCCATTTCTTTAATTGAACTTTTCATATCAACTATGCTATTATTTTGGACGACTTTTATTTTCTGTTATGAAAAGCATGAACTTTACAGGAATGTAGCATCTTTTCCATTGAAGTTGTGATTTTCTTTGTAGGAGAGCTATCTTAATTGTGCCATCTTTTTCTGTTTGTCTACCGGTGTAGAGCACATGTTTTTTGATTGATGCTGAAATTGTTGTAGTTTTACATTTTAATTGCATGTTGATAATGTGATGCCATTGTGCAGGCTAAGCAGCACCTTGCATTGCTTTCTTTGGGTGAGATTGGTCGAAGGAAAAATTTGGGTGGGCACATGCATATTGAGAGTATTGTTATAGAGTCCTTCCAGTCTCCTTTTGAAGAAATAAAATCTGCTGCCTCATATGCCCTTGGAAATATTGCTGTTGGGAATCTACCAAAGTATTTACCATTTATTTTGGATCAGATTGACAATCAACAGAAGAAACAGTATCTTCTTCTTCATTCTTTAAAGGAGGTATGTTATCTTTATTGTGAAATCTTAAGCGGTCAAAGCAGTGGCCTTATTCTTTTACAATGCAATGTATTTCAGGTGATCGTTAGACAGTCCGTCGATAAACATGAGTTTGATGATACAAGTGTTGATAAAATACTTAAATTGCTGTTCAACCACTGTGAAAGTGAAGAGGAAGGAGTTCGGAATGTTGTTGCAGAATGCCTGGGTAAACTTGCACTAATTGAACCAACAAAGCTTGTCCCTGCCCTGAAGGTATGTGATTACTGATCAATGGATTGGCATGCAATCCAATCTAGGCTTTTGCAATGCTACCTGTTAAAATTATTTAATGAGCTGAGGCTTTTCCATTTCCTGCTCAGACTGGAAAACTTGTACTTTGCATATACATACGATTTAGTTCTTTATTTCTGAAATAGTGTGAAAATGAAAGAGAAGTGCTTCAAATAATTTCTATTTGACTCAAACATTTTTCTTTCATCTTTGTAGGTGCGTGCAAGTAGTGCAGCCGGGTTTACAAGAGCTACTGTTGTCACTGCTGTAAAATATTCTATGGTAGAGAGGCCAGAGAAGATAGATGAGATTATTTATCCAGAGATCTCAACTTTTCTGATGCTTATTAAGGATCGGGACCGGGTACGTCTGTCTTCTTTCTTTCTTAGACAAAGAGCACTACTTTGAAAGTTTATCACTGGATTCTCTGAGGTTTTTCTTGTGATCTGGGATAAACTTTTACTGGTTAACCTTTTTTACCCTGTTTATGGAGTGTTTTTTTCATTTTTTTTCCTTTTATGCTGACTACTCTTTCTGTCTTGATTTTTTTTTAAGCATGTTCGACGTGCAGCTGTTTTGGCCTTAAGTACAGCTGCTCATAATAAGCCTAACCTTATCAAGGGTTTACTGCCAGAACTTTTGCCGCTTCTTTATGATCAGACAATTGTTAAGGTACTGGCTTTGGCGTGTTTTATTATCAAAATATATCAATGAGCCTTATATAACTGGTTTTATGGTCTCTGTCTCTCTCTCTCTCTCTCTCTCTCTCTCTTTTTCCTTTTTCTGTTATAGTTGTTAATCGATCACTTATTGTGTTTTCGGCTTATGTATGTCTGGAATTTCTGCAGCAAGAATTGATTAGAACAGTTGATCTTGGTCCTTTCAAGCATGTTGTTGATGATGGCCTTGAGTTACGAAAAGCAGCTTTTGAATGTGTGGATACATTATTGGACAGCTGCCTTGATCAAGTCAATCCCTCATCCTTTATTGTTCCTTACCTCAGATCTGGTTTGGACGGTGAGCAGTCTCACCCTGTGCAAGAGCTGATGTGCATGCACAGATTACTTCCGATGTTCATAGTTTACTGTACTTGCTCAATGATTTGTTTGTGTTTGGTCTTTCCAGATCACTATGATGTCAAGATGCCTTGTCATCTTATCCTCTCAAAACTTGCAGAGAAGTGTCCTGCTGCTGTCTTGGCAGGTGGGTGTGTTGTACTTTGACCGGGTTTGGAAATGCTGAAATTTACTTGTCTGATGTAATTTTCTTGTGAAACCATTTCAGTATTAGACAACTTAGTGGACCCTCTTCTGAAGACCATCAATTTTAAACCAAAGCAGGATGCTGTCAAGCAAGAAGTAGATCGTAATGAGGACATGATTCGGAGTGCTCTCCGAGCAATTGCATCCTTAAATCGGATAAGGTATGTTACTACTTAAGTATTCTAGTTTGAATACAAAATTACTGTTTCATGGGATAGCATTTTCTAGTGGAAAAAGATGATGGTTTGTGGGAGAAGAGAGTTTCATTATGAGCACTGAATCATGAGTGGGATTGTTGAATCGTGAGCCACATTGCAATCACGCATGATCCCACAATCCGAATTGTGATCCCACCTTGGCCTCAACTGCCAGCGACTTTGATGGCGATGCAGATTGTTAGATAATTCCTTGATTGTAGGACCTATTGGATTGTGATCTTAACAACCATCATAAACATATTGCTCATAAATGCTCAAGGATAATTTGTTTGGATTGTTGTAAGATTGATGTGTTGCGTTTTTGATTGGTGACTCTTGGTGTAATTCATTTTTTGAGACGAATAATATGCAAACTGCCCCCTTCCTACATGATTCTTCGTTCAGATTTTATAGTTCTCATTCTCATTTATGTTATTCGCAGTGGAGGAGATTGCAGTATGAAGTTCAAGAATCTCATGAGTGATATGTCAAAATCCCCAGCATTGTGGGAAATGTACCAATCCATTCGTAATGAGTGATGAAAGTGTTAAACCCTTGCTGTTCGGGTGTTTGTCTTGATGGCATGCCAGAGGATGAACAATCTGCCTTTGTCCATGAAGTATGAATTACCAACAATCAAATGAAAGGATTGGAAATCTTAGTAGCCGCTTTCTCCCGAAGGAATGCGTATATGCATGGACATATCAAAACACCGAGAGACCACAACATGCCCGGTTGGTTTGAAGCTTTGTCCATTTTCCTTCGACTTTCTTGGAGATTGGCTTTTACTAAATGTATAGTTGACCGCTGGATGGGGCTGCTTAAAATCAGGACTGTGGTCGTATGACAATTTTTCATTTCTGGCCTGCGGTGGCTTGTATTACTGCCTTCTGAGTAAATTTTTTTGCACATTGAGCTTGGTCCTGATACACAGCTAGTGTTGGCTACAAATTGACTTGTACCGGTTGGCTTGTGACATCACAATGTAACCTGAATATAGTGAAATTTCTTCTGTTGTTAGGGTCTTGCCTTCTTTTTTTGGCCACATTGTTGGAACTGCTTTTTCTCTTCATTATTTCCATTAGCTTGTTCAGAGAAAGGCAGCGAGTGCTTTGAGATGGCCAAACTTTTCATATATTTATTTTTGGTGTTGATCTGCATGTGGAGGATGAGATGATGATCGGTAGCATGGTGGCAGAGGGAGTGATTGGTAGTTGCTGGTGGCGGTTCACCGGCAAAGACGGGTGATGATTGGCCATAGGATAGGCTGCAATTGTTTGATAGTTGTCTTGGTGGCCTGCGCACTGGATGACCTTATCGTATGATCTGTAATGATATACACGACCTGCCCTTGTTCCTAAGACTGATTTTGGTGACTGTTCCATCGACACTTGGAAACACATTCTGTACATTTGAAGAACTGCATACCTTTGGCCTTTAAAAAAAAACGCATTGCTCATCACTCCATTATTTTATCAAGCATGACTTGGGTTTAGGGCACATCTGCAATTACTTTATCATACACTCCATTGGTGAAGGTTGATCAAAAGGTTGATTTGTTCCTCATCTTTTTTGGGAATTTGGTGGTGTCAAAAACCTCGACATTCTAAGTAGCAATTTTGGATGGATTTATGATTATTGGTGAAGAAATAGGATCTTATCCTCGTTGTCATGAGTGGTTGTCTTCGAATTTCAAAATGAAGGCGTATTAGGAAGCAGATGATGTACTTGGAGTTAAGATGTGTGGGGATCTCTAATTTGGTTGCTCCATTATAATGAGCACTACATGTGGTGTTCCTCTTAGATTGACTGTTCCCTTTAGCATTTGCATGTAAGAAGTTTGTCTTGTGAATTATCATGATGTCTTTTTGAGGTCGTTTCAATTATCATCTTGTCCTCCTCTGGTGGAATTCCATCGCTTCGGGCCGTGAATGATGCTATTTTTGAGCATATGACAGCAAGATCGTAGCTTCCCTTTATCTCAATAAGAAATTTGGATATTGCGGGTGAATCATGGTAAATTTCTAGTGATCCACTTCGTGCACCAGATACTTGAATTTATATCCGACAAAGTAAAACAATTTCTATCATGATGACGGATCTGTTTTCTGTACCGCCAGTGGGATCAATTATAGGAAGTCATCCACTCATGTTTTCCGAAACTATAGAGAAAGAAAGAAATTCCACAATCGAATTGCCAATGAAAAATAATGTAATGAGATAAAACCTGAAAACTAAATGCTTTAGCTTGTATTGAAAAGCTAGTTTCTTCTAAGCCTAATTCATTGAAATTTCGTCCAATGGAATAGAAGCATTTTAAATTTCTCAAATAATAGATGGGAATGCTGCAAACAGAGCCATTGTGAAATCCATTGGATGAGTAATTACCCATCCAAGAGCTACCTTACCATATTTTGAATTTAATGGTTTTAACGAATTCCCTATAATACATCTTGGTCCAAATCTAGAATCACCATCAACGGTTTGCATAGTGCAAAGTACTATATTATGTATTGACTGCATTGAGTAGACGTCTTCTCTACGTCTATAAATGCATATATTAATAATTTCATTTTACTATTTCCTAAGTATAATCACATAATGTGCCTAGTGGCCACAAAAACAATTATCTAATAAGTGGAGTAATACACATATTTTGATTCACTCCAGATGAGTAAATTATACCATTATGCTAGATCAACAACACGTTTGATCGAGACACTCACCACATACAGATCCAACTCCTTATTTCATGAAGTTGAAACGGTCTCGTGTACTTTTGAGGTCACCCATCCGAACTTCGCTTGCACGTTACATAATTAGAGAGATTAGTCAGAGTATTTCACAAGCCCGGAGTTCACTCGCACGAAGAGGGCTCGGAAGCGTCTAAAGCAAAATGAGTTCGAACGGAAACTTGGGTAGGAGACTTAGCATCTTCTCTCATTCCCAATGAGTGAAGTTTGACAACAGAGATGGAGATGCCCTTGCTTTATCCAACAAAGATATGATGGACTGGCGAGCCAATGAGAGATGGTGAAGGCATAGGCCAAACTCCAACACCAGGACATGTTTCAGACATGTCTGCTCCGTTTAAAAGAACCCCATGATGCCCAAAACCAAAGCCACAAGAAAATGGGAAGCATCTCTACTCCACTTTTGAAAAGAGAGTCCCTCCTCCCTCTCTCTCTCTCTCTCTCTCTCTCTCTCTCTATTACCTTTTCTTTTTGGCTTTTGGACTGTACTGAGAAAGTCTGGCTGGTGTTCCATGAACGTGCATCCCATCACATCGTAGTAGTTAGATCGTTTCATTCTATCCAAAGGGCCGAGAGAGAAGTGACCCCTACACAAACATGTAAGAGAGCACTACACGCCCACTCATCCAGAAAAGAAAAAGAAAAGAAAAGGTCGCCCAGAATGCACGAAATCATCACAAGCACAACAGTGGATTTGCACAGCATGGAGACTGAACAAGTTCATTGAAGGCCCCCTCTTATCCGTCAC
Source organism: Eucalyptus microcorys (assembly GCA_014182515.1). NCBI lineage: Eukaryota > Viridiplantae > Streptophyta > Magnoliopsida > Myrtales > Myrtaceae > Eucalyptus > Eucalyptus microcorys. The sequence goes on from CM024568.1 coordinate 755,543, forward strand.
ATTGCAACAGTAGTTCCAAAAGTGAATGCCACTATTGACAAGGGCACATCTTCTTTTGCTTTGCGGGTATGCTATGTCCCTCGTTTAGTTAATTTAGCTTTTCAAAAGTTCGAGTTCACACAAAACTTTGGTGGTGGATGGAGTTTGATGTCTTAGAGCCACATTCGATGCGCCAAAGAATGACTCGTCCACAATTGGTTCCATGACAAGGAATCCTCATATAGATTCTAATTTCAATCTTTTCAATTATTCGGGCTGCGAAAAATTTGCTCTTCAAAATACTTCTCATTAGCAACAACGAACATCGACGGCCCACCGGCAGCCAACAGCCAAGTTGCTAGCAATCGGTAATGTGGTGGAATTGAATTTTGGATAGTTCTGTGGTTTTAAAAGATTGTAAAATGGGATCCAAATCCTAGCTATAGCTTGGTAATCCTATTCGGCATTTTTTTATTAGGAATTCATTCCATGTGGAGTCCAAATCTGCACCCTGATTTTGCTCTAAACATAAAAATAATAATAATGGGAATTGGAATCCCATTTCTCATTTCTTAAGGAATCTCATTTCGCCTTTGAACCAAACGAGGCATTACTTCTCTTTCTAGCTCAATCATTCCGAGGTTAAACGTTAACACCCCTCTCTTTCATATCATGTCAAGCTTTCTACCAAAGCAAATAGTAGGTGTCTCGGTGGTAATCTCAACCAATCATCGACGTGGGAGCATATGAGGAAGGGGATGGATCATCTAACGTTAAAATTTCCTTAATCTCGTCGCGGTTACCATTGCGGCTTCCTAAATCTTTGTTTGACAATTCCCCCCGACGTGATATTACATGAAACTCGTGAAAAATATCAAGAGACTCATCAGTTTTAACGGATCAGAGAATGAAACCAGCACTTGCATCCAGTTCACTTGATACTTTGTGGAAATGTTGGTACAAACGATGGAAACAATAACTTAGCGCCTTTCCGATGTTCTGCCGAAAGATTTTGCATCAAATTGGTACTAGGGCACAATGCTTAACATTTATAAGGATTCAATATTCGCTCATTATATTCTATGTACAAAGAAAACATCTCACAGAAGGTCAAGAAAGCACAGTTCTTTAAAAGCTTCTTGAACTCATGTGAATCCCTCATATATTAGTGAGGAGTAGGTGCAAAACAGAAGCAAATTGCATCCATATACCATTCTTATCTTATGCACTACTGCTACAACTCTTTCTCTAAGAGCCTCAAGGAAGCATTCATATCTGGGGGCGCCAAAAGCTTCCATGACTCTTTTGATTCTTCTAGGCCAAGTGTATATATTTATATATGAGCATTATAATTAACGATTCAAATTAACTAATCCCCATGATATCATGCATTCTAAGGTATGTCGTGATTAATATCGACGTTTCCCAAATTCTTTGAAGAGACGGTGTTAACTTTAGGCTGCAACGGCGCCAACGAGGAAGCCGGGCCACGAGAGACCCACCGAGACCAGAAGAGATAGTTGAAGAAGTTGAGGAAGCTCAGGATCGCTAATAACCAATAAAAGAGGTCGAGCCGGTCCTTGTTCAAGTCATTCTGGCCGAGCCAACCGCCATTACCTTTCGACGCCGTGACCTTGTTCACCAGGGACACCAACAAGGAGCTGAGATAGAACCCGAATGAGTACGAGCAGTACGTAATTGCTGTCAAGAACGCTTGCAATCCATTTGACGACTGCTTGTAGAAGAACTCGATGAGCCCGACGGCAGTGAGCATCTCGGAGAGCCCAAAGATCAAGAACTGCGGCGTGAGCCAGAAGATGGAAATGATCTTGCCATTACCGACCGCCTCGTCCCTTCGCTTGCGCTCCATGAGGGCAGCAGCAATCATGGAGAAGGTGGCCAGGAAGAGGCCGAAGCCGATGCGCTGGAGGGGCGAGATCCCGGAGTCACGGCCAGTGAACCGGCGTGCAAAGGGGACGAAGAAGGTGTCGTAAAGCGGGACGACGAAGATGAGCATGAGGTAAGGGATGGCCTGGAGGGAGGCGGGAGGGATGTGGAAGGAGCGGGTGAGGTGGTTATTCATGGAGGAGCCTTGGCTGACCGAGAAGGTCTGGAGCTGAGCCAAGATGGTGTTGAAGATGATGGTGCACGCAAATATAGGGATGATGGAGAGAAGGGTCTTCACTTGCTCCACTTGGCTCACTGTGCACAGCCTCCATGGGCTCTCCCTGCTCTTCCCCTCCTCTTGGGTCTTGATGCATGCTTTGTACAAGAACCTGCCATCCAGTTTAACCACAAGCCTCAGAGAACAGATCTAATCATTGATGACCATATAATGCTGAAATCTCTTGATGTGTGGAATCAATGAATAATTCTTGTTGGAAGGCTGTTTTAGGAAGCTGATGTTCTTGTTCTTTCAATGTTTTTTAGAATTGACATAACCTTTGAGATAATGTAAGCGATCTAAGGGAATCAATTGTTCGAAACATGAGCATACAAAGCACTAAATTTTATTCTAATTCTGCTGAAGATGAAATTATTTATCACATGAATAGTTGTGGTAACATGAACTACCAAAACTTGTAATAAAGAAAACGTCGACCCTAATTTAAGACCCACATCAAAATAGAAACTATCTCTCGGTCGAAGAGAGAAGAAACAAACCGTCATCGTTACAAATAACCGATTAGATAAATGAAATTATAAACATCTTATTAAAGAGGACGGAACTATATGTATCCGTTCATCGTATCCGTTTGATTGTATGAATCTCAAGTGGGGCTCGAATGATTTGACAGTCGGTGAGATCCATGGAAAAGGAATCGACAAAGAAAAGGAGCAAAAAGTGCAATACGGACAGGAGGAAATATACCTGAACCTTTCGGTGCGAAAAAGGTGACCACGATGAGGCGATGAGGATGAGCCGTCGTTGTTGCTATCATTCACACTGTTCTGGCTTCCGTGAAGCAGCTGCGGATTCGACGGCAGCACCTGATTCCTCTTCGCTATAGCAGCCACTATTACCTGTATGAAACAAAGTACATCCTATTCATCAACACCTCTTCAAGAACTTAGACGACGCTAATAACTAGATTATCTTTGCAGATATGAAGACAAAACAGACGTATTTTCTAGCGTTCGGTATATAATAAAGATGGTCGGATAGTTGACCATGAGTCATCCTCTTCTTCGACGGAGCTCTTTTGGTTCATGATTCATGTGATCCGACATTAAACAAATGCACGAGTTCCATATCGTTCATATACAAAACACCAGATGTTGAGGCTTTTTCTGGCCGACAGAAGCAAACGGATTAGCACACGTAGCCCATGAAATCAAACAGCTCGTTTCACACTAAAAAACCATATAGAAAAGAGTTTCCCCGTTTGACTAGTGGACGTTTTTATATGCTAATATAGGTCATAATCAAGAGATTCTCATCATATTTGAGGTAAAATAAAGGGTGTTGAAAAAAACTCTTACTTGGGCAAGAGGAGTGAGGATGCTTCCTTGGGGCCTCTTGTTTCTGTAGTAAAGAGTGCCAGAGACCAAGCTGATCAACCCCATGGCCATGACAGCCGCGGACACACCGAACCCGACGTCCATGCCCGAGTGAGTCTGGACCCACACGAGCACGGTCAGGGCCACGAGCTCCCCGACCGAGAACGCGAAGTAGGCTGCATTGAAGTACGAGGACAGCTTCTTGGACTGGCTGGGGTCGTCCCTCTTGAACTGGTCTGCGCCGTGGGCGATCATGTTGGGCTTCACGCACCCGCTTCCTAGCGCGACTAGATAGAGGGCTACAAAGAAGATGAACGCTTTGAAGCCCTTCGCTTCAACGCAGTCGGAAGGGCTACGGATCATGTCGCATTTTGGTGGCTTGAGTTGTGGCAGATGTGCTTGGACCGACAACAATATGAAACCCTGCAAATGATCATTTTTTGGGGGGATTAGCAAATAATTATGCTCATTAAACAAGTGCTAAACCAATCACCCTTTCTCAGCTGGTGCAGATTTTTTTATTTGGCGAATCATGATGCAGCAGACAGAGACTATACTGAACATGTGTATCCGCAAGTGACCAAGCAAGATTAGAAGGTGGCCATAAAAAAACAGAATCAAAACATAAAGTCTTGAAAGAAAAAGAAACCAATAATGAAGTTTGAGAGATAGAGACAAAAAGTGTGGACACATTCGAAATGTTTGAATATACTGTGCATAAATGATGATGTACATAACTTTCAAGACCTCTTCTTGATATCTCAATATCACTAGATACCAGTATACGAAATGCACAGCGACTGGATTCATCAGCAAATGCTTACAGAGAGCTCGACGAAGCCAAAGATGAGCATGGTCCAAAAGCTGCCAAGGTAGGAGTCGGAGAGGTAGCCGCCGAGGAGGGCGAGGATGAAGATGGTGCCGACGAAGTTGGTGACGATGTTGGCCGATTTAGACAGTGAGAAGTGCATCTCGTTGATCACGTAGGTTATCAGGTTGTTCCCGACCGCTGCTATTGCCATTATCTCAAACGTTTGTAGTCCTGTTCATTCGTACATGTTACGATATTAGTATCTTTTTATGTACCAGTATACTGCACTGCATCTGATATACAGAAACAAATGATCAAATAAAAGAAAAAGGGAAAAGTTCATCAATATCCTTTCTATCATTATTGCTTTCGTTGTCATAAAACCTATGGAGTGTGGAGGATGCATAGGAGTGAGGCCAAATATTACCCTAAAAGAAGAAGAACCGAAAGCAGAAACACACTGATGGCTATCTATACGCTATAAACACTGAAATGGATTCATGGCAAGAGAAGAAAGCGATCTCAAAAGGGTGTGTGATGGAGACGGAAAACCAATCGAACACAAAAACAGGCGTGACATTACTAATTTTTACATTTAAGTATCAAAGGATGTACAAACTATTGTTTGTACTGTATCAAAACTAAAAAGTATATATGATCTACAATTTTCCTATCCTCATCGAGAGGTACTTACGATAGTATCTCTCCGAAGATGCACCAGAATAATCTGGATAAAGTTCGAAGATATACACGCACACATGCACGCGCACATGAGAGAGAGAGAGAGAGATACAGACCAAGGACGAAGGTTGCGGCTCTCATGCCGCCATGCTTGCGAGGATTGGAAGGCCTGCCTCTCCAATCAAAAGTGGTTTCTTCACTCATATTATTCAGCTCACCGTCCTTGAACTCACTTCTCCTGCCCTCCATTTCCCTCTCTGATTTGCTTTGCTTCTCGCTGATTGCTCACAAGTTTCTAATCTTATATGAGCTTGGATTGTACCAATTATGTTTCAGTATGAGAGAGAGAGAGAGAGAGAGAGAGAGAGAGAGAGGGAGAGAGAGAGGCTTTAGTGTTGGGGAGCCTGAGGAGGGGGGGCCTCTTCAGAAGGTGGTGGTTGCATTTACTCTATGCTGGAGATGAAGGCAAGTGGAGGTGTGTGGGTGCTCCATTTATATAGAGTATAGAACTCCAAGAGGTCCCCCCAAAAGAAGATTCTCTGCTCATGTTAGGGATATTTCCTGGAGTTATTTACGATGGTTCCTCTGAATTTTCCTATATATTTGATTATAGATACCTGATTTGTTTTCTTAGATCATTATCTAAGAAAACCTATAAATAAGTTGATGTTCTTCATTACGATATATTGAATTATATATAAAAAATTCTCCAATACAATATACATGAAAATAAGTAAAAATTTCTTATATTTATTTTCAGCAGCATCATTCTTATCGTGATATCAAAGCCTCCTTTTCTAAGGCATTTCTAGTGCACTGAGCGCACTTCACACCTGCACTCGATGAACCCCTTAGCAAAATAAATCCATCCCATCACTCGACAATGTTCATTTGAGTGCCTCATTCGCGTTTAACCAAGTGCCATAGTAGTCGCGTTACGATGTCGATGATGCAGTCGTCAAGTCGAGCTTTTCTTTTTCTCTCAGCAAAGCGTGGCTTATTTTGCTTGCTATAGCCATGCTAGCTGTATCAGCCACATTTGATTAGTTACTATTCCTGCAACAAAGTCGACAACAAAGGACGCATGATGTTCTACTCCAACCGCAAAGGCGACTACAAAGAACACGTGTTGTTGGCATCCAATTCTTGACTTTTCACTTCTCATTTCGAGAAACCAATACCACCATCAAACTCGCTGCCCTTAGACTAACTAGATCTAGAAGTTTCATCACGAACAGATGCCGGATGCCACCTAGTTTGCCATGTCTCAACCGTTGCACATTGTTCAGACTTGTATTCGAACTCAAGTTATACCTTTTATGCACTCTGAGTTTCAAGGAATGTTAGTGATATTTTCAAGAAATATTTAATATATTTCCCATATATCTTTTAATTATGTATATTTGATTTGATTTCCTCAAATAGTCATTTAATTAAGTGTATAAATAAGCTCAATTATTTTTTTGCACCTACAAATTGAAGTATACAAAAATTTCTCAATATGTTTTCCGCATTATTTATAATTATTTAGATGAACATTTCCTCCATCCCCCACACGGGCCCCAGCAACGTGGACAACAAACTACCTAGTGGACATCACCCTCTCCCCCCTTAAAAACCTTTTACGTTCTCTTGAAATTAATTTAGTCAATACCAGCAAACCAATTTTAGCAGGAGTATAATGCCTAGTATATGGTTGTACAAAATAGATCTAATATAGAATGTGGTAGACAACAACCGACGGCCTTAACGGATGGTGAGGGTTTCCCATCCTCATTTCCGGCACTACGCCCCCATGGGATGACGCATAAGTGGATGGTACCACTTTCAATCCCACCTTCTAGTGCCGAGTTCAAACCCATCCTCACATAGTCACTTCAAAATTTACCGAGTACAATGGTGGAAAAGCTGTTCCATTTTAGCAGGTAGCTTACCCGTCGCAATCAGTGCAAGCAAGGATGACGGAAGGTCCTTCCCTTGATCAGTTCTACAGACCTTTTGATTCCCGCCGCTCACTTTTTTGCTAACAGTAACATCTCCGACGAGTCTAGAATTAGTGACGTGAAATCCTCTAAAGAATATCCTCCAATCAATTCTCCGTCCTACTAGAAAAGATCCAATATGTGATGCCCGTGTATCACGTATAGTCGCCCGTCTCGTCAAGTGGCTTTATTGTAAACCAAAGTTTCAAGATCCATCGATTGGATGAGTGGGCTACACTTGTAAACTATTCACATGGAGGACTTTCTCCATCTCAGTACAAACCCTCCAAGGGAAAGAAAAGGTGGTTGTGTTTTCTTGGCTGTGCTTTCTTCTGCTGAAAAAAGAAAATTTGGACCATCCCCTCGGGTGGAGCGACGTGGAATCGGGTCGCATTGATTGGATGGAGTCCCTGGACGTGTTGCGTAAGGTTGAGTCTTACTTTGTGGTCCAACATGCGCCTGTTATCTTCCTCGTTTTTCTTGTGGAATAACAATAATGTGCTAAATTCTAAAAGAAAGTACTAAACTAGTCGTTCTCTGATCCAATGGGGAATCAATCAATGATGTGCTCCATCAGCACCTCCTGATTTTTCTAATTGTTTTTGACGTACGTGATTGAAATTTTTTCCGTCAAGAGTTGGAACAATTGCAATTCAATGGGTATCGGCCGAAATGTATGACATTTCGGAGAAAGATTATCCTATCCAACATGCGCAGAAAGGCCTGTGATCTTGCAGTCTAATTAAACTATTACTTTTGCACAGATAAGTCAACTGAACCCAAAACTTCGTAGAGCGTGCACTGAAGAAGCTGCCCATCAAGTTTTCCAAGTCAGGGTATTAGTCAAATCAAGCGCGCGTACTTTACGGAACACAACCTAATATGCTTTAGCAAATGACACATTTTCAATGGTTGAGATGCATTTCGCTTCTTACCCTTCCCTTCCATCTTTTGCCCCTTCATTATTTCGCCCCGTCGTAGCAACACAATGCTCTCGCCGCACGCCCTTGCCAACGTGGCTCTGGTTGCTTCCAGTCACCAACGTGACTCGTCGGCGGGTGCTTGGAGAGATGAGGACGAGCAAGGGGAGCTACCATATATGGCCGTGGTCACGTCGGTGGTGGCTTCGATGTGATAGTGGGACCGAGGGTGATTAATGGTGGAGGAGCTGTTAGAAAGTGATGAAGAGAAAGAGGGGAGAGAAAAAGGTTAAAGGCTTGGCTAGGGTTTGGGTGAGAGTCATTTTTCGGTACAAATGAACAGGTATTTTGGAAAAGTCGAGGTTGCTTTTAGTAAAGTGAGTTAAACGAGCCCTCAGATTTTTGGGTAGTCAGGCACGTAAATCATTTGGAGAAGTAAAATTTACATTAAAAGTATAAATTAAGAAGATTTGAATCTTTCTTGAAACGTCTAAATTATTTTTTTCTTCCTCTTCTCATGTAGAATTACCGTATGTTGATTCATGGCCCACACAGTGAAAAATAGGAGGATATACATGTGTACGGAATAAAATAGTACATTTTCTAAATTTAGAGGGTAAAATTACCTCTAAAGTCAAAATCCCTTCTGAAAGGTTGAACCCAAATCACCATCTAGCGAGGGGTTCCAATTCACCTACGTTACTCATTTGACTTGACTTACCAAAATATCCCCTTACTTCTAGTTCTACAGCCACCTACCTACCAAACGCTCCCTCCCTCGCTCCCTACTTGGGTCTGTTTGGCAAGTCTTGGCCAAAAGCTCTTTGAGGCCTTAAAGGTTATTGGACATATGCAGGTGGCATTTACCAAATTTTTTGAAGAGCTTTTATAGATGCAATTGCATTTCTGAAGTTGGTCCACAAGAGTTTGGGGATATGAGTATTTCCAAAATAATACATTGTTTTCTTTTGAAATGTAATTGCATCTATGAAAAAAGCTCTCTAAAATATTTCTGGAATTGCTCTCATCTCATGCAACGGTACCGGTGGCCTAGATCTTACTATCGGTGTCCAATAAAAGATTTTGGGTTCTTTTTCCAAATGTAGTTTGTTCCAAACAACATCTAAACCAAAAGTTGCTTGCTCATGTACTTTTAGATTACATTTTACCAAACAATATTTACATTTTGAAAGAACTTTTTATTCTAAAGTCTTTTGCATTTTCTCAAAGGTTTTCCTAAAAAACTTAGTCAAACGTTACATTCATCGTGTGTGACTGCCATGCTTGGCTATTGACCTCACAATTCAAACCTCATTCGCTCAGTCACCATCAAGCTCCAATCCTTATCAGTTAGTGCTTCGTGTTGGTGGACACATTCCTCAAGCGGCTCCGATCTTGGCCGTATTAAATAAGAGAAACAAGAGTATACATACATGAACACATAGGCCACCATTGTAACACAGAACAAGTTCGATGCTTCATTGAAAGTACACTACAAAAAAAAAAAAAAAAAAAGAATTTAAAGTGTTTCGAGAGTCTCCAATCATTCAAATCAATCATATCTTGAGTATCACATATGAGCGATACTATTATACTTACCCATGGAAAAAGGGTCATAACATTTTGACTGTATTCAACTTGCCCGCCTGATTAATTTAGATAGGCAAGAGAATGAGTGATCAAATATAGGTGTCACATATCACCTTTCGCTCTCCTTCCATGTGAGATGTCGCGCATTCTATGGAGGAAGATCTAAATACAATGCACCTTTCAATTCCAATCCTGCTGACTGTTTCTTCTTTTTGCTTTTGTCCATTTGGCACCTGTTCACATCTTATTACTCATATCTTTTGTTCAACTTTTGTATAAGTTTAATCTGACCTCGCTTAAATACCGAATTTGACAGTGCCTAATGACTTAAACTGTTGATTTGGACTTATAATGAAAAGCTTGATAATGAAATATTTTCGAAGAAAGGTCATCATTTCCCTGGTTGAACCAGAAGTGATCAGTTCCGAATTGCAAGGTCAAACTCCTAATTCACTTTCAGAGAATTGGCCCCTCCGGCCTTAGTTTCAGGCTTTAGATCTGGAACCAACCCATTCAAATCATGCACGAACACGGTTTGTCAATTTGGCCGGTGGATTTGCCAACTTACTCCAAGCTTTTCGCTACTAAACAAAATTAACATGATAACAACAGCATCGAATGAGGAAAAATTGAAAGAAAGAAATTATTTTTTGGGAGGGTATGCCGACTCAATAGACTTGATAAGGGTTTAGAAAAAGAAGAAGGCAGGAGGTGGAGTTAGGTATTTGTGGTCCTAGCTATTTCACTAAAGTAAAAAATAGGAATAATTGTGCAACTTACATTTCACTTAGGGCTTTATGAAATCATGCTGTGTAGTGGAATATACTGTGAGGGGGGATTCATTATTGTAATGGTGTTTGGTCTTTTTTTTTGGGTGTTAAGAACGACAAGGAAACCCTAGTCAAAAGGCTGTCGGTGTTAAAGGTGAAACAACAAAAGTGCACTGGTTTTTGGTATGTGCCCCCTTCATAGGCTTTATCTCGTCCCCTTTTGGTTGGCCGCTTTTGTTCTCCTGCCTCCATGAAACGTGGACGATACATCATCGTATGAAAAACTATTTTAACGGCGAATAAGCTCATTCTTAGTGGGTAGATGATCATCGAGGTGATGGAATACTCCATTAATCCCATGGATTGAGTGAGATGTGTGAACCCAAGTTCGTTCATATGAACTAATTGTTTGTATATGTAGTTATTTGCACTCGTCAGTATGATGAAGAGCTGAATGCATATTGTATGTCTAATTCGAATACATGCTTATTTATGCCTTAATAATAGGGAATGCCATTTCTTAACTTTTCTCTTAAGAAATAGAATCTAATTGCTATTGGATTCATAGACAATTATGATATCACACAAATACACATGCTCATTTTGAGCAAAGTAGAGCTTCAAAAGCATATAGGTACCTAATTTTCTATAAATTTTTTATTGGATCTTGCATCCTTAGTGTTGAGATATGTCTCGAGTTTAAACTCAAAAAGGAAACTTTCCTAATTCGAATAGGTTTTCTAGTTAGAGTTGATTTCTTAGTTTGCTGGGTTTCTCGAATTTGCTATGCTAACAGCTCCATCATTTTCTCACTCCCTTCTTGACTACTCAAATTTCATGGAAACCAAACCACTTTCTTCACTAGTTTTCAAAAAATAAAAAATTTGAAATTCACTTGCCATAAATTTTTCTTATGCAACAATTAATGGAAATTGAGTTCTAATATGGGGGCAAAAAAAAGGATCCACACACAGCAAACACTTAAATTGACGTACATATAGAGCTTGCAATATCAAGGTTAGATTATTTTTCTTACATTTAACTTTTTTTTTCAAAATTTAAAACTTGTAGAAGATTAAGTTTTAAAAAAATCTATGAAATACAATAAATGGTTCTACATGTCTATATTTCTATAGTTTGAGAAGTTTCGTGCTTTTTTTTAAACCAAATAGAAGTCGATTATGAAAATCGTCTACTTATGTTTTGCCGAGATTGATCTTGCTACCATATCTTTCATAGAAAGTTATTATTTAATTTTATTAGAGAAGATGGGTTTTGTAGTTAGAAAATATCATAGGTAAACTAGAAATAACTACAAATTTTACTATGAACAAAACCGTACAGACAAACGATGCCAGAATGTAATTTACAACAGAGTTTAGAGGTACAACCACTTCCACAAAAACACATGTACACAATTTTGAAAGAAAAGGCAAAACATAAGTATAAGACTTTTGTAATTAGACTTCTATATAGCAAAAAAAAAAAAAATTGAAACTTTGCAAACTATACAATATAGACATGTAGAATCATGTATAGTATTTATAGTTTTTTAAAACTTAATCTTTTAAAAGTTTTAAATTTTGAAAGGAAAGTTTAATGTAAGAAAAATAATCTTGTATACCCTTGATATTACAAGTTCTGTATGTACGTCAATTAAAGTGTTTATTGCTCATGGATCTTTTCTTTCCTTTATTTAAAATTCAATTTCCTATTATTATTGCATCAAAATAATATAGGGCAAGTGAATATTTTATTTATTTTCTGAAAACCAATGAAGAAAGTGGTCCGGTTTCCATGAAATTTGAGTGGTCAAGAATGCTCCGTTATTAGGAAGAAAATGACGGAGCCGTTAGCATAGCAAATTCTAGATTTCCTAATATGACAAGGTTTTTTAAAGAAGTTTCTTATTTTGGATTTGACCCTTATCTAAATTAAGAAGCATCTTCGCTGTAAAGAGCATCCAAGAGGGCAACTCCTTGTGAATTACACCTTGAAACAATTTAAGTTTTGTAGCGGAAAAATCTTATGGTAAGATTTTGTCATTATCATGGGCTCGAGAAATTCCTCTATTAGCACTCTTTTCATAAACAAAATTCTGTTGACTCAATTATATAACTATAGTTGACTTGTATTTCTACAAGAATGTATGAATTCAAATCTATCCCATTGAGATGGGCGTTCCATTAGCAATCATATAATTGAACATATGACGAATAATTTTAGAACTCATATAACAGTAATAATAATTTGATAACTGAACATACGAAATAATTTTTTTTCTCTCAATAAATTAGGCAAGTGAGGCCACAATTTGTATAAGGGCCGCCTTGCTCGAAATCAAAGGCGGGGTGGGGTACGCCGATCCCATCCCTTGTCGCAGGATCATTGGTCAAGCGATATCTCCGATCCCTTTTTGTGCATCAAAATAAATTCACCATCATATCCCATGGAAAGTAAGCCATCGACACTTGGATTAAAAGGCTTTCTTTAAAGCATTACTTTCACATGGTCATGTGAGATTATCAAACTTTAGATCATATGCTTTTTTTGCTATTTTATCCTCAACTTCAAATATGGTTGGGAAGGTCAAAAACATATGATGATGCAAATGTATATTATATGATCTCTCTCTACCATTTGATAATGCAAATGTATATTATATGATCTCTCTCTCTCTCTCTCTCTCTCTCTCTCTCTCTCTCTCTCTCAAGTGGATCACGTAGGTTTAAAGTGCGTATGTGTGGGTTTGCTTCTTTACCAGATGAAAGGTGTCACGAAGGCTGGTGGGTCGGCGAGGTGGCGAGTGCAATCCAACCTAAGCAAAGCAAAAGGTGATCATTGTTGGACGCTCTGAATTTGAAGTACAAGGAAGGTGTCATGAGGTCAATTTGGGAGACAGTGAGGAGACAAGGCATTTGAATCCTAAGTGGATCCCATAATCTCCCCACGAAAAGAAGTATAACATAAAAAATTGTACATATCCTGAGACGCCCTCAACACGATTAGACTGTTATTACAATTTCGCCCTCAATTCACACCTAGTTATGTTATAGAGGAAAAAAATTCACCTAAGTGCGGTTCCTTTTAAATTTATCTTCACAATTTACAATCTTCATCATGAGTTGTTAATTAACTATGCATCTTTTGTTTAGGAAAATGCCACCTAATTATAATTTCAATTGCGCTTGTTTTAGAGAGACCATGGAAAAGCATATTCGAAATGATGTTGCCAAACAATCTTGAACAGACATCCCTAATTTTAGAGACGAAACACGCCGAAAAGTAGGGTAATCCGAAACCCTTTTTCTATGCGCAGTTATTTTCTTACCAGAACCTCAATATCAAATCGAATAAGTCTCATCAGATCCTCATGATCCCGCGATCGATGAGGGGCTTTTTGCTAGGCGAGATAGCATCTGATTTCGATGCATCACTTTGACTATTACATGCCTGCCTGATCCTTAGTGGGGGGACTCTCATTGTGAATGGCTAAGCGCAATCGACGTCTAAAGTAGCCCTCCACTCCAGAGGCTTAATTTTTCCCGGACCCCACCTCAATCAAACCCAATTCTGACCCAGAAATTTGCAAATTAGTGGCAGTCCGTTTCTCTTGTGGACAAGACAAGCACAGCCTCCTGCCTTGGCTTCATAGGGCACGACACGTGTCCCTGATTTGTGGGTTTCCCTGTTCATGGTTGAAAGTCAACTCTCCCCAAAGGTCAAAAAGGACTTCCCCCTCAAATTAAGCTAAGGACATCAAGGAAGAGAGATCGATTTTTCCCAATGAGAGAGTCAAAAGGGGCTTGAGATGTGAGTTGGTTGTTAGCCACCCAAATGCAAAAAATGGGGCTCCCGAAAATAAGTCAACCCTTTGCTTTCTCCCACTCTCCCTCCTCTTTCTTCCTTTTCTCTGTTCAAAGCTCCCTTTATGTGATTTTGTCAGCAAGAAAGGACAAAAAGAGAGAGAGAGAAAGGGAAGACGAACCGATGAATGAAGAACATGGAAGGCCATCGATTCCTTTGAACTTGGTCCATGAATTGTCCACGCACCTGTTGGTGTAGCACGCCGCTTGGCATGTTTATCTGCCTTTATGACGTGGAGTTATAATTGGTCAAGAAAAGCAATTGGATCACAAACTTTTCTAACTTTTCTATGTGATGGTGCTTAGTACGTGGCTTGTCCTATGAATGACAAACGTTCGGTGTGCACGAATAACACGCTGACTTGAATGATAATGTGCTCTTAAGATCACCAGGAGAAGCAAATCAGTCGAGGCGCAAAAAACTGGCATAAACATCACTTATTTGTGACAACATATTCGCAAAATATGACCCCAAAAAAATTATATTATTAGATACTTTAATATTTATGACAATTTATTTTGTAAAAACACTAAAAGCCTTATTCTTCTAAAGTGGAGATCGTAAAGACCACCAACCATGACAAATGCGAGCCATCTAATATGTTTGGTGATGAGGAATTGGCCTCGAATCTAAGTTCGCAATCCTCGGAAGATATGCCTTCATTGTGTTTGTCTTTTTCTGGTTGATTATGCTCTTGCTGTGGCTACGCATCATTGACGGAGAAAAACGGGAAGATTCATGAAGAGGCCATGACATCAAGTCAAACGATTGGTGTGGATTGAAACAAATAGTCATATGATCAAATCTTTGAAATTTTGAAATTTAGACTAGATTTCCACTTCAATCTGAATGTGACTTGACTAGGTTTTCGGTCGCTTTTCAACGCCATTCTCTCTCGATCTCAATTCTTGTCGACTTAAAGAAGGTAAGACACATGAAAAGGGCTTATGGAAGTGTCTCATATAGATTGGAGAGGTAGTGATATTAGTGCTGGAAGAGTCTGCGCATGATCCATCATCATCTCTTCCATAAAAAGCCTTTTTGAAGTGGAATAGACTCGATCACGAGGAGGACATGAATCTAATATCACCTATGGTACTTCCTTTTTGGTGTCTCCATGAATCTTTACAATTAATTTACGGAAACAAAGATATTATCAATGGTTGAGAGTTGTTGAGACAAAAAAAAAATACTACATAGGACAGATGATCTTCATCTGCATGAGAAGCCCATTAAGCCCAAAAACAACTTTCTCACAAGCCCGTTGCAAAAAGATTCAGCCCGGTCCAACTGAAAGTTATGGACAATCCGCCCGGTTAAAGGTGAGGCTTTTGATCTTTCATCCCTTGCCATGTTCGTGCCATTCATTATCAGATCAAAGCATCGACACTTTTCATGTTTGCACGACTTATTATGAACCGAAAGCCAAGGGCAATAGATCACGTTCTATTAAGATTTGGTCACGTCACTTTACAAATCGGTGGGACAGATCATGTTCTACTTCTATCCCAACATCGCTTGGTGGAGAGAAGGCTGCTGATGGTAGGCGTGCACCGATTAAAGCCCATTCTTCACATGCGACACTTGCATTTTCTGTAGACATTTGGAAGCCCATTTGCTCGTGAAAACGACCAGACCAAACCAAACCTTTAATCGCGCCACAACCCGAAGCCCTTTTTTCTGTCGGAAATGGCCTCGTCACCACACGTTTCTTGTCTTTAAGCCCAATTTCCGCAGATGCCTTGCCAGATTCTCAGGCACATTCTTTATGCTCCACAATGAAAACGACAATCGAAGCCGATCTCGGCAGGTCGCCGAAGGTGATTGATAGTCAGAACTCGAGCCGTGTATCTTGCAAACTTGTATCGAGCTCGCACTATTATATGACATGCCTTTGAAGTTTGAAAGAGACGTGTTTGTTGATAAGATCTAACGACGAAGTCTTCATTAAGTTCACCTCCTTTTTGTATTGCTCAGAGCCAGAAGAAACCCCACGAGTAGTCTTAGCTTTTCGTGTCGCATTGGTCTCGACTGCTCGAGTCATTTCATATCGTTACAAAAATAACTCAATGTAATTCCAAAATACATTTCATTAGAGATGAATGACTATACGATTTAAAGTTAATGTCATGTCATGTCGATTTTGGGTCTCTCTTAATAGACTCGCGTTAGATAAAAGTCATATTCTCGTGCTATGTCATGTTAGGAATTGTCACTCTCTATTTATGAGCGGAATTCTTTGATGTACTTGCTTGCGCCTATTACATTCCAAGTATGAAAGCCAAGAGGGGATTCTCCAATTTGTACAGTAAATCGTTTCTCCCGTGACAACTCATCATTATTCAGGGTGAATAATCTTCCTGGTGGCCACTTTTGCATGAATACTCAAAGCAGAGTACGAATGCAACAATACACCACCCAGATGCCGAGGATCACGCCAAGAAGAATCCTTCAATGATGTTCCTAATAAATAGGCTTTAAAGCTGATCTACGCTTCGAAAACTTTCTCCATGCGTAGGTATTGTCATGTTCGCTCGACCGGCCCAGATTGAAGACGGCTTAAAATAGATTTTCAGTAGTCCACGCCACCCAAATAGATCCAGACTTCACCAGCAACTTCCATAAATTTGTCAATATACAAAGCATGATTCCAAGGGATTATTCTTTCTCAAACTCCAACCACCCACGCATTTTGGAGTACATACACCGTCCCATAAGAAAACACTCCATCTGTTCTCTAACCATATGTAAAACCTTCTTAGGAAGCACCAAAACCCTAGCTCTAGAAACACACAAGACCACACATGACAGATTGTATGATGTGAACCCTCCCTGCAAAGGACAGATGCTTGACCGTCCAAAAGATTCATTCTTGAAGTGACCTTTCATCCATCAAAGGCTTGCAATCCCTCTCACTTAGCCTTAGCCTCTCTACAAAAACACAAAAATAATTACTGTTTGACAAATTATCAATAATTACTGTTTGACAGATTACCAAATAGAGTTTTAACCTCTTCGAGATGCCAATAGGTACTCTTCCTTTGTCCTAACCTACTTAAACTCTCGAGATCAGCCACACGGGACTCCTCACACCCTACCAAAAGAAGATTTCTGTCCAATGGGGCTTAAGTTTTACACCAGATAAAACTCTTGAATTACTAAAAGAGTGGTAGGAGTTCAATCAAAGAGTCCTTTTGACTTTAAACCCCCCCCCCCTCTTCTCTTTATCTTTTTGCTGCTGGTCATGATGGTGACTCTTGCTTGATTGGGTAGATAGTAAAACTTGGTAAATGGGAGGACCCCATATCCCTTATCCCCACAACAATTTGTTCCATGAAAAATATTATTGGATGATAGATTTTTTTATGAACAAAATACATCCTCACTTTTCAAATGAGCAATCAGTCATGATTTTTTACTTGAGGGACAAAAATACCCACCCAATAACTTTTCTTTCCAAATAAGCTTATCTAGCGGTTGATTTGGCAAACAACGATAATGGTACAAATGACAAGTATCTCAGCAAAAATTTAGCATGATAGCATATGCATAATCATGTCATACTGAATAATAGCTCAGATTCAGTACAAAATGGTATAATTTCGCATTCCTCGGCAACACGTTATCGTCATTTACTGCATCAGTTGCCATTGAAGCTTGACCAGACAAAAAGATTCGCATGTGGATAGGGGCAATTGTGTCCTCGAGGCACGATTTCGTGCCCCCCTTGTTGGCACAAAAAAATACAGCCTAGGAAACTTGAATCCTAAGTAAGCAAGCCGGCGAAGATGATGACCTGAACCCGCACGTGCGGGTGGCATTCCCGTAAATTCGCAGGGGCCCAATTTCGCCAATCGGGACACCACGCCCGCATAATTAGCAAATTAATTAATTTAATTTAATCAGGGCATTAATTAAAGATGACGTGTCAAACTGGCTCACGGGACTGATCTGCAAAAAATAATAAAAAAATAGCAATAAATTAAAAAATAAAAAGATTAGCAGGGGGCTTGGCTTGGGGGGGTTGCAGTCAAATTAAGGAAAACTGGAGTGAGGGAATATTCGGCGTGCGTGAAGACCGTGGGACAAGACGAAGCTGTTCGGAGATGGGGGCACCCTTCTTCCCCAATCCCACGTCAGCCCCCTTTTATTATTTAAAATAAAAAATAAAAATAAAAACAAACAAAAAAATAAAAAATATATTCTTAATTTATGTAAGAAGATAAGAGAGAGAGAGAGAGAGGGGAGTACTCGAAATTGTCCCCATTTGGAGGAATTGACCATCCTATAGTCGCTCTACGTACGAAAAGGCAGAGGAAAGATAGTTATTATTTTTATTAATTAAAAATTATAATGATTTCTTTTTATTTCTTTTATTGTTGTTTTTACTAATTAACAATAATAATAATATTTACAGGATTATCGAGGAGGTAGAGTAGCGAGGAAGGTGCCTATAGTCCTTCCAACAAATTAAGAGTACGGATCATCCTAACCCCCTAAGTTGGTTCACATATGAAAGATTGCTCATTGCATTGAAATGTTGGCGAGAATGGAGGGTTGGTTCACTCTTGTCGGGTTTCGGTAGTAGGAATTCCTAAGGGTCAAGAATTCGTGAGCAACACGTGTGAAAACCAGACATTAATGGAGAAGAAGAAAGTTACACATTAGATCATTAATCAATCGGTGTATGTCTAGTCACCGTTATTCTTTTCTTTTCTTTTTTTTTTATCATCAATGAGTAATTACCTTACCCCACTTCCTTTAACTTCTCCTTGACTTTGAATGTTAATGTTGTTACCGACAGGGAACGGGGAGTTAAAGTCAAATGATAATAATAACTGTACGAGATACAAGCAAACATCTAACGATGGATTCGGGAGCTATTAATGATTGCCATGTTCTTAACCGTTCAGTATTTCCCTATAAGTTTTATTTGGTATATTCTATATATTTTAATAATGCCTTCCGTAAAATTTGTTCATCTTTGACAAACTAATCAAAATCACCTACTAGAAAAGATAGTACGACCCCTTCCAATAGC
Source organism: Eucalyptus microcorys (assembly GCA_014182515.1). NCBI lineage: Eukaryota > Viridiplantae > Streptophyta > Magnoliopsida > Myrtales > Myrtaceae > Eucalyptus > Eucalyptus microcorys. The sequence continues at coordinate 774,685 of CM024568.1, forward strand.
GACACTTTGAACGATTTTCTCGAGTGGAAAATGGTCATTCCTTTCCTCACTGCAACGCAAAGGTCACAATAGAGGTACGGAACCGCACGGTCAATTTCAGATTCATGAGATCTCCATTCATATTAGCCTTAAATATCGAGAAATCTATTAACTCCAACTTCACGTGAAAATCAAACCCAGGTTCGTCAAATCACGGTATCTACTCATAAACAAGGTAAATTTTCCATAACCAATTTACATGTATATTTAGCAATTTCTTTGTTATAAGTGAAAGGAATTATCTTAATTTCCATTTTTGAGCCAACGCAAGTGATTAGCAATGAAAGTAAAAACAGTTAAGAGTTAAGAGTTAGAGATAGAGAGAGAGAGAAGAAGGAGAATTAAAAATGGAAGGAGAGAATAAAAGAAAGGGAAAAGGGGCAGTGGTTGGGTCGTGTCGGCTTCAACCAAACAGAAGAGACAGAAGCGTCCATTAACGCTGTCTCTCTCTCTCTCTCTCCTCCCCCTCCTCCTCCTCCTCCTCCTCCTCGCTTTTCCTTGAAACAATCGATAATCCTTCCTTCCTTCCTTCCTTCCATCTTTCCTCCTCCTCCCCACCTTGAAATCCCGAATCCACCACCACAACCCCCCACCGCCACCGCCTGCTCGTTGCGTAATCTCTCTTTGCTTCTGGGTAAGGTTTCTCTCTCTTCTTCTCTGTTGTTGCTGCTGCTGTTGCTGTCGAGCTCTCTCTCTCTCTCTCCCGTGCTCCCTGATTTGGGGGCCGAGCTGAGCTGGGAAGACGAGACCCGGCAGCAGTAGCCGTCGGTCTCGCGTCTTCCGCACTCAATTCTTGCTCGATCAGATTCTGGGTCTGTTTACTGTTGCTCGAGGAAATGTGGGTCTGGGTCAAGTCTTGATTTTGCTCGCTCCTTCCTTAGATCCGGGTCGGGGGCTGTTGGTTTTAGCTCGATGGGGGTTTTGGGTTCGCATTTGCTTTTCGGGACGGAGTCGCTCCGGCTCGCGTCGCGATGGGTTTAGCTGCAAGTGTCTTTATGTGTTGCGATGAGCTGGGTGGAGCCGATGTTGCGGCGCTTATGGATTGCTGGAGAAGTTGCTTGCGAGCGAACCCAGTTTGTGCTTTTGTGGGGAAGTTGTTTATTTGGGTCTGAGATATTAGTGGTTGTGATCTGAGTGATGAAGGGATTCGTAGAAATTTTCTGGGTGAGGGTTGTTAAGGAGAGACTACAGCTGGAGGCAGCAATGTGGAAAATCAATCCGTGTTGACATCAGTGAGATCAACTATAGAATCATTGAATTCTGAGGATGTGTTGGAGAGATGAAAGAAGAAGAGGATATTCCTTCATTTATTACTCGAATATATTTAACAGGAGATAAATTTCCTAAATAGGTGATTATGGAATTTTTGAGAGATAATCCTATTGCTTATTTTTAATGCAGAGAGGGAAGAGAAGTGACCTCGGATCGGCTGACTTTGGAGGATGGTGAGTCCAGCCACAATGGTTTTCTTTGGACTTTTATAGTTGTGTTCGCGGCCAGTGTTTAGCCTCGCTGATGTAGCTAATAGTCGAACAGACTGTCAAAGAAGTACGAAAACAGAGGCCAAAACAGAGTAGAGTTTACTGCTTAGAAGTTAAAAAACAATAATTATTCTCAAGAAATGCCTATTCTGCTCATGCCAGGGGCACACTTGACTTTAAAAAGCACTTACATAGCAAGCTCTTCTTTCTTAAGCGATCCACATCTTAGCATAACTAAATTGGATAAAGTTATTCTCTTGTATCAGCATCTCCATGTCTGAGAGATCTTGATATGTGGATAAGATTTGGATGATTTCAGCATGTTCATCTGGATTGGTCCTTGCAATTGAAATGCTCCCAAAGGCTATTAGCTCAATAATTACACCATTAATCTCTATATTTTTTGTAACTTACCTTTTGTTGATGTCTAAGTACATCTTTCATGGCATCCTTTTCCATTTGGGAGTCGACCATATGATCTTCTTCAGAGAAGACTCTCAGAGGCATTCAAAGCAGAAAATAAATCTACTTGGTTTGTCAGAGCTCTATCTTGTCTCCTGTGTAAAAGTCCTCTAATGGATTAATGAACTCTGCTTACTTGACATAAGCAAAATTCTCGTTTAGCCCTCAAAGTGATCTTACCTCTGCCTGAACCTCTTGGTTATCTTTGACAGATCGTCATTATCATCCGTCGCACTAGCTTCGTGTGGTTCTGGCTTCTTGTGGTTGCTGGTTCGCTTAGAACCCATGTAGAAAATTTTATCTTTTAAGAGCTTCAAATGGTATCTTTTGAGAGTTATTTTGATCGACCATCTCTTATCTTTATTGGCTTGTTCTATCGTGAAATCACCATTCTTTGGATCATTGCTTGACCATCTATTTGAGGGTCAAAAGTACTAAAGCATATCGGTTGAGTCAATCTCCTTCAAGAAATTTAGTTTGATATCTCTGTGAAGCACTGCTCAAGTGCCAAGGCCATGCATCTTTCTGTGTCTGATTTCTCCATTTGGATAAACCAAACAGGACTAGGGAATCTAGTTGTTGTCTCAATTAATCCCTTGAATCGATTTTTTTTTTTTTTTTTTTTTTTTTTTGTGGGGGGGGACAACACTTGAATAGAAATGAGTTGCCAAACTATTCTGTGTTGTACAACCTTGAAATATTCTAAAATATTTTAAGTGTTGAGCTTAAGTTATTTAGCAACATCGTGAGAGAGAGCTGAATGATGTGGAAGATGGACTTGACTTTTTGGAGTGGATTGGGCTTCCTATATCTCATATGAGCATCACATCTGAGCATCTTATATGAATAGCTGCAAATGGGCTGATAGTTTGTGAGATTACGTGTAGATGATCATGCTTGAATTTTGTTGCAGATCCTAAAGCTGGTATTTCTACATTGAGATCATCTTTAAGAGCGTTGTGGTTCTCTGATGGCATCTCATCCATCAAATCATTCGTGTGGGCGCCCTCATCAAGGTTTGGATATGTTCCTCTACAGTTGCAAGACATGCTATGTTTTCATGTGGTGCTTTGTTTGTAGTGACATACAGTGTTCGTTTGTACTATACATCATGATAACTTAAGTGTTGCTTGTTAAGATATCCCAGAATATTATGGCTTTATGGTAGTGATTCGGTTATTTGGTTAGTTCATAAATGTAAAAATTTGTTGAAAACTACCTTAAATTTTGCTTAAATGCCATGCCTGCACAAGTAAAGCATATGTTTGATGAAATGTCTTAACTACTCCAGGGGAAGAGCAGAAAAGGTGATTTGGATGACAACCCATATATTTTTATCAATTAAATATCTAATAGATATGGGAAAATGTAGAAATAAACAAATTTAAGCTTCTAAAGTTGCTTCATCGAATGTTAATTTACATTCTATTAGCTTATAATGGTAAAAAAGTTCTGAATTGTGATTGTTGTTTACTGATTTTGTTCTTTATGAGCTAGTAATGATACAATATTTTGAGGTGTAAACTTAGGTATTAATCTTAATGACATAGACATTATTATTTCCAATGAGCTTTGCCTTTCTCTTGATTTGTAAAGGTAGAAAGCAATAGAGTGAGAGAGATACCTAGAAGGACGGATACAACTTTGTCAGGCAAATTTTACGAGCTTACCGTCCACTACTTCTATTGTCTAACTTAAATACTGAAGGTTTTAAAGTTCGTCGCTGGATCTCTCTCTCTCTCTCTCTCTCTCTCTCTCTCTCCCTCTCTCATTCAGCTTATTTCCTTATTGGCTGAAATATGCTGGAACAACTGTTGTGAATATTGAAGCAAATCATTCTATCTTCTTCTTACTACCAACTACTTTGATTTTCTAATGTCAGGATGATGGAATGAGGTTATAATTTTGAGTGTCTGATGTAGAAAGCTGTGGATGGCCTTTTAAAATGGGTTTTGAGTGAATATTTCTAGCTCTAGTATGCTTTAAGCTTAAATTCTCGTCATCTTCCATAAGTTATTCCCCTTTTATAACCAGGTGCATTTGCTGATGCTTTATACAAAGAGCTGTGGCATGCCTGTGCTGGGCCTCTTGTCACCCTTCCTCGAGAGGGAGAGCGTGTCTATTATTTTCCACAAGGTCACATGGAGCAGGTAAGTCAGTAATGTCATCCATATCCAACCTTCATATGATATCTTGATGGAAGTGGGATTCATTATTTGTTTGTTTACATATTCACTAATTTATTTATTTTTGGCTGGTCATGCATTCCTTGGTGGTCTTTCATCTAGTAATTGCATGGTCCGATTTGTGGTTCTTCTCAGCTGATGTAACAAGCATCATGAAACAACATCTAGTTCTTAATTCATTAAGGTCACTGCTACTGTTTGTACTGATGCTTATTTCTCTTTAATAGCTTGAAGCATCAACAAACAGAGGGTTGGAACAGCAAATGCCTTCTTTCAATCTGCCCTCTAAAATTCTTTGCAGGGTAGTCAATATTCAGCTCCGGGTGAGATTTTATACTCCTAATATACATGATCACACAGGACAATGCTTTCGCTTCCATGATGCTTAAGTAGTGTTTATAATTTTGTTCTAAGTAGTACTTTTCTAAGCTTAGCACCTGAAACTGCAGGCTGAACCTGAAACAGATGAAGTTTATTCACAGATAACTTTGCTACCTGAACCTGAAGTGAGCATGTTCTGCCTTCCTTTCACTTATATGCTTGATTAGTACATGAGTTATACTCTTTCTATATTGATGATGTTATGGTTCCTTTTGACATGGGCACACCTTCTCTTAATTATAAATGTGTTGTTATGTTGCTATCCTAAAATCAGCAAAAAGAAGTCACGAGCCCAGATCCTCCCCTCCCGGAGCCTCCGAGGTGCAAGGTGCATTCCTTTTGCAAGACACTTACCGCTTCTGACACAAGTACTCATGGGGGATTTTCTGTCCTTCGGAGGCATGCTGAGGAGTGTCTGCCACTTCTAGTAAGCTCTACAGCTATGTTGAAATGTTCAATTTTTAAATAGGTTATATATGTAATTTGTGCATTTCCTTCTTTACCTTATTCCTTGAACATTTTATGTGTATACTCATTGTCATTATTTAACTTGTGCAGGATATGACCCAGCAGCCTCCTTGGCAGGAATTGGTTGCAACTGATCTACATGGCAATGAATGGCATTTCCGACATATTTTTCGAGGTTATTTTTTGACGGAGTCCAAGTGTGCTTGAAAAATTTATCTTTGATATAGTCTGAAAACCTTGAGCTTGCATTCTTTCTTCATCTTCATGTAACAGTTCTTGGGAGTTGAGGACTGATATTTCATTGTTGCAGTTCTTTGTTCAATTCATGTTGTGTTTTTTATGGATGCTTCAGTTCATTATGCTGATATAGCATTTATTGTAGGGCAACCTAGACGTCACCTACTCACTACTGGATGGAGTGTCTTTGTGAGCTCCAAGAAGTTGATAGCTGGCGATGCCTTTATATTTTTGAGGTATGTTGTGCATAATACAATGTTCTTGAATTTCTCTTTGCCCTTTGGAATTGTTCCATTAATTCCATCATGCATTATACAGGGGTGAAGATGGAGAATTGCGCGTCGGTGTTAGGAGATTAATGAGACAGCAAAGTAACATGCCATCCTCTGTTATATCTAGTCACAGCATGCATCTTGGGGTTCTGGCCACTGCATCTCATGCCATTTTAACTGGAACTCTCTTTTCTGTATTCTACAAACCAAGGTTTGTTGCTTTTTCATTTAGAAAGGTATCTTCATGTTTACTTTATAAAAAGTATAAAAGAAATAAGGTAAGAAGATTAATCAGTCAAAGCCTTTTCATTTAGAAAGGCATCCTTAGCCTTAGATGTACTTTAGAAAAGCCAATAGAAGAATGAGATATGGAGACAAATCAGTCAATAAATTTTACATAATTGGAAAAAGGCAGTTTAGTCAAATATGCACACAATGACTTAAGGAAGTCAACTATTTAGATGAGGGGGTTTGAATGGTTGTATACAGCAGTTCTGGTATTTATGTTGGACTGTGGAAGTTAAGGAGGATCAAGAGGAAGTTGGACTTGTTAATGATATCTTTTAATGCTAAGGCAGACTTGAGATATCATTAGGAGATTAATCTTCTGCCTGTAGGATTGTCTATACAACTTGTGGTTATGCTGTGGCTTTTCCATAAGTTTTGACCGACAAAGAAAATGGTAAATATTTTTTTGTCATAAAACAGTGTACTCATTTCAAAGAGAATTGTTTCTGCAGAACAAGTAGGTCAGAGTTCATTGTGAGTCTCAATAAATACCTTGAAGCACGGGCCCACAAGCTATCCATTGGGATGAGGTTTAAAATGAAATTTGAGGGTGAAGAAGTTTCAGAAAGAAGGTATCTGTGTTGCTCACTTGATCATTCTTTTTTCACTTACAAGTGGAGGAAACTGAGAACCTTTTAACAAGGTATTTATCAAATCACAGGTTCAGTGGCACAATCATTGGTGTTGGAGACAGCATGTCATCTGGATGGACTAATTCTGAATGGAGATCCTTAAAGGTTAGCATTATGCTTTCTAAGTCGTTTTGGTTTACAGTTCCCACCAAAATATATCTAACAATTTCAAAGATCATATTAATTAGATAATGATTCGTATGATGTTTTTTTGGAAGTGATGTCTTGGACATTTTGTAGGAAGGCCCATGGCATATTGAGTTGACAATCTCATCTCACCTTTATCACTCGTTGAATCATTTTTAAATTGCGAATTATCATGTCAACATTTTCTAAATATGGGATTTAGGTTAAAATCATAAAATTCCTTAAGCTTGGTTTTCATACTTGTTTGATTGCACATCAAGAGGAAGATTATAAGAACAAATTAGGAAATCATGGGCACCTTGGGAGAAATGACATGTTTGTGCTTTGCCAATGTAATGAGAACCTTGGACATGTATGGAATTCACAGGCACCTTGGGAGAAATGAAATGCTCATGCTTTGCTGATGTAATGAGAACCTTGGTCATCTATGTGTACACTCGTACATGTATCTTTGTTTGAATTTCTTCATTTATGTGGACAGTTAGGCATTAAGAGGAAAAACTTGCACTTTAGGACATTAAGGGTTGCCAACTCATGTGTAGCATATATACGAGAAAAGGATCTACAAAGATCATGACAGCAGGCATGTCCATGAATGCATTCGATGCTGGTGGTACCCAAAGTAGACATTTGAAAGTCACTATAAAATAGCTACTGATTTTCCAGCACAGGAAATTATGACGAGGTAATGCGACATTAGAAAGACACCCTTACATTGTACTAAACCACTCTACCTTTGCTAGCCCTTGCAGATATTGTTAGAGGTCTTTTAAAAATCCTATTAAGATTTTTATCAATGAACAAGCTCTTTTGAAATGAGAACCACATCAAGAATCATCCTCCCTTCCAAACAAGCATTTTGATCCTGTCTAGTACTCTTCTGGAGACCTGGAGCCTCTTTTGAATGACCATATCTAAGAGACTACGTACAATTTTAAGAGGTCATGAGTCTGTCCATCATATAAGCATGATATGTTCAAGACTTCTGGTTTCTTGTAGGTTCAAACTTCATCTGTGAAACTTGAGTGACGTGGCCAGAATTAGTTGGAGCAATATATGAGAAAAAAACTAGTGGCAAAGCAGATTAACCAGGAGAAGTGGAACATGATTTTAAGTCAAATTAAAAACACTGATCACTGATGCTATTTGGGCTTGCTTATGTGTCACAAAACTGAAGCTGTGATAAAGTAGGGTAATATCTGAACATATAATTTATATACATTAGAGGAGCTACTTTTTGTGTTTGGTTTCCTGGGAATCAAAGAAATAAAACTTCACATTGGGCTCCTTTTATCTGATCAAAGGACATCTGTTTTGTCCTCGATAGTTTGCTGAGCGTGTTTTGCAACAGTTATGTCTCTTCTTTGATGTGCTTCAATTTAAATAAGACTTTCAATTTGCAAATTTTCTGGCCACAACTTTCCTTTCATAAAAATCCTGAACCCTAGGGTGCATGTTTTAAACTGAAAAGAGATCTTGCTCCTTATCAGCCCCACCTCAGCAGCCAAATTAGATGGTGATGTAACAAACATCTGGCTAGTGAGCCTCAGCACATGAGAATGCCACCGGATCCATGGATACGATAAAATCTGTTGGATTGGTTAACTGGTGAAACTTAAATTTACAAGGCAAACCAACCAGAGCAAAGCAATGGGAAAAAGATTGGATTTTCCTGCTTTTCTGCGAGTCTGGTATTTTAGTGATGTTAGTATGAAATCATTTTAGATCACCCCAAATACAAAATGTTCCTTGGGCATTTTGCAATACCAATGGAATGCGTTTTGGAGAACCTGACTGCTATTCAATGGTACTCAGCTAATATGCAAAATTCTTCTTAAAATGTTGACCTTTTTTTCTTGATAACTAATGGCATTGGGTCTCTTCTGTGCCCTGAAGTTTATAGTGCACAAGCCTATTCTCATCATTGCGCCACTTGGGTTTGAAGCAGCTCTTTCAATAATGGCAAGTAGTATAGAGATTGCTCCTGCAGCATATCTGCTTGCAGGTCTCATTACCATGTTCATTGGACTATCTATCTAGTCCATAAAATTTCAAACCACTTCCTGCTAAAGTTGTGGCTAACTGTTGCCTATGCCACCAATCCTTTATTATTATTATTATTATTATTATTATTATTATTATTATTATTATTATTATTATTATTATTATGACGGAATCATCTTCAGACCCGCCTGAGGTATTCCAACCCTAATTTCTAGTTCTGTGCCGCCGTTGACTTAAACCTTCAACTACTCTGATAAGTGGTTTTTTCTGGCTCTCTGTGGTGCCCATCCCATTAGTCCAACCTTGTCAAGAGTTTCAACAGCTGAGCACATTCGCTCACTCTTGGCACCAGATTGAGTTTGTTGAATCTTGCTTATAGTGGTGCTAATGTGTTTTTCTTTGAGGATATTCAAATACATAAAAATTTCCTCAATTGTTAGAAGAAGATTTAATCAGGTATAAATGGGTAATCTCTTGAAGTACATTACCTTGTAGGTCCAATGGGACGAACCTTCATCAATCTTGCGTCCCGACAGAGTTTCACCATGGGAATTGGAGCCACTTGTTGTGACTGCTCCTAATTCCCAACAGGTACCGAGGAACAAGCGAGCACGGCCAACTGTTTTACCATCATCATCAGTGCAAGAACTTTCTGTGTTCGGTAAGCACCTTGCTTCAATGTATATTTAGAAATGCTACTTTTCTTGTTTCTTGACTAATTGACAGCTGTCTTGTGTCTTTGGTAATAGGTGGACCTAAAGCTCCTGAGAATTCTTCAGATTTTCTACATGGCGATTCCCAGAGGGGAAGAGATGTCTATCTCTCTCCCAAGTTTTCTCCATCTGCTAGGTCAAAATCTTTAAATTACAATGGAAATGGTTCACCAGCTGCATTATCTGGCTACACAGTCAACTGGTCTAGTCATATGGAAACTATTACTGATCCATGTACACCAGTCAATGGGAAAGAATCTAGTGAAAAGAGAGAGAGCGGTGGTAGTGGCTGCAGGCTATTTGGCGTTCAGCTACTTGACAGTGCCAAAAAAGAAAGTTTATCAGTAACCTCGGCTGCAGGACAGAGGGACGATGATAAAAATGCTCTTTCCGTAGATGATGATTCCAAAGAGCACCAAGAACCCTCGTGTGTGAATCATTTTGATAATCCTGCATGTTATGATCCAGAGAAATCATGCCCAAATTCTTCTCAGGATCTACAAATTAGGCAAATTCGGACCTGTATTAAGGTAACACATGACTCTGGAATGTTTATTATTTGGATTTTGTAATATCTGGATTTATTCTCATTGCTAGGATTGCGAATCAGTAGCCCTATCCCCAGTATACAGTGTTATGCATGATGCCTTTTGATATTGAGAAAAACACTTTCTTTCAGATGGTTGTAGAATTGATACATGTGCTCTAACAGTGGCATTGCAAAGCTAATATCAAATTTGCCATCTTATGGGAATTATACTAAGCCATCTTATGATATTTGTACTATGTTTTTTCTAAAGCTGTAAATTGGCATTCTATAATTGATTGATATTTTCTTTCTTATTCTATGTGGAAATATGCTATGCACGAGATGATATTATCTGATGGGGTTATTATTTTTTCTAGGTTCACATGCAAGGAATTGCTGTTGGGAGAGCTGTCAACTTGGCACAGTTTAATCGTTATGAGGACCTGCTCATGCGATTTGAAGAAATGTTCGAGATTGGAGGCGAGCTCTGTGGATCCATGAGAAAATGGCAGGTTGTCTATACAGATGATGAAGATGACATGATGATGGTTGGAGATGATCCATGGCAGTAAGTTCCTTTCAGATGCTTTATCTTCTCAAGGGAAATGAAGTCACTGGCATAAAAGAGTATATTGAAAGAGCATGTCCTTAGTTTCAGTTAGATGCGTTAAACATTTTAGTACTTGATTATTATACCTGGCGTAGTTTGTAAAATCAAAGAATCACGTGAGCATAGGACATTTTTAGACTATTTAGGTGGTATCTCTGTAGCTTGTAGATGGTTTTATTGTTAGATAGAAAATTGTCTGCGAAATAAACAACCCGTGGCATAACCGGAGTTGCTTCAGAAAGGTGAATGCCTAGATAAATTTCATTTTTTTCATGCTATCAACTTAGGAACTACGCTTTGCAGTATGCCATGGACCACCTTTGTAATGGCATCCGGCCAAACAATAATAGGAAGACCTCTTCTATACTCATTCACCATAACTATTTACCTCGTCAAGTACAAAGGAGAGGTAATTTAGTTAAACTTCTGAATTGAAGACATGGAAAAATGATTTATAGCTCAGGTCTGAATTGTTTGGATCAGCAGATAATTGTTTGGATTCTTCCTTTCCAACTATGTTTCACTTACAAAAGGAGGCCTTGGAAAATTCAGACTCCTCCACTGTTCTAAAGATGTCTCTAGGAGGGGGGAGGGAGAAGGGACTTCTTAGCATGATGATTGTTTTTATTTATTAACTTAACATTGTTCTGGAATCAAACTGTAGCATGGCCATTATTCCTTCCTCTGTCTCATTATTTTCCAACGTGCATGCATGTGTGGACTCGAGAACTCTACAAGACCATGCATACAGAACTCAACAGGAGCATCACGCACGCACATGCATCCACATTCGGACTGTTGGTGCATAAGTTGTATATTTTGCTTGCTTATAGAACTTGCATTTAGTTATGCCGAGGCTATTTCATTTTCTCTTTGCAAGTTCGGTGATTGGATTTGTTTCAAATTCATTAAGCTAAAGATGGACTTTCGTTTTTTAGTTTAAATACTTTCCGTTGGCATTTTCTGCAAATTTCTTTTTTTTGCCTCTGTATCTGGTCATAAGGAGCTTAAGAAACATCACTTGTTTCACTGTTAAGCCCAGTTAATGCGTTCAAATTTGTGACTACTGAATGTTTTTTACTTCCACCGTGGTTCATAAGTTGGGTTCGATTGCTACCTTGCTGTCTGATCAAATTTAGTATTATCCTTAAGCACCAGGGAACTAGATACTGGTCGTTCCTTTCTGGAGAAAATTCTATTGTATTGATAAAAAAATTGCAATCGAATATTTTTAACTCTCTTTTATTTTTCAGTGAATTCTGCAGTATGGCAAAGAAGATTTACATCTACACTACAGAGGAAGTCAAGAGGTTGTTGCCCAAAATAAAGCTTCCAGTGGAAGATGTCGGCCCAGCCAATGTAGGGTCTGATGTCGCAGTCAACACAGACGATCGCTCATCAGTTGTGGGTTCTGGCTGCTGATATGATTCCTGCCATGGAGGAAGAGTGGTATGCTTCATTTTCTGCGTGTAGCTTGTATTGCTAGAGGTGAACAGCATTGTCTTTCAATTTTGCTCTGTGATTGAAGTTGTGATTGTATATATCCCATCGCAGTCTTTGTTGTAACTTGAACCTCCTGTATGAGTTTTAAATGGCAAGTTAGTGCAAAACACCTGAAAGATAAATGTATTATTCTGTGGTATGATAGCTGTTGCGAGTAGAGAACATGGTCTCGTGTTCTACAGTAGTTGATAGACTGAAATTTCCTCCTCTCATATCTTTGCCATTTTGCAAAGTGATCTCTTGTAAGGGCCAAGTTAAACCGTCGCTGAAGACTATTGACGTAAAATGTTAGTTATGATGCTGATATTGGATGTACTTGACAAGCTCAGTGACCTCTGGTACATTTTCTTCTATTGGACCTTCTGTACAATTTACACTTCTGATGTTTCCATAGCAAGTTAATCCCATTGTTTGGCTAATAATGGTACGGAGATAATCCTATTTCAAATCATCGCGAGTTTCATTTTTTTTCTCAGTTACCGTAGACACATTTAATGGCAATAGTTGGGTGTACTTAATTGATCAGAACTCGTGTGGAAAAGGTATTGATATGTAGATATATAATTACTTTGGTGTAGATAAAGTTATTAATCACGTATACAAGTTTATGTAGATGCCAATGGATACCATTACGTTTGAAAACTTGCTAGTCGAATAACCGAGTTTTTACGACCAAAAAAATGATTAAAATTTTCCATGGGATAAGATCTTTTACTTTTATATTAGAAGTTACCAACGATAGAATGAACCACCAACCTTATTGTGGATGGGAAATAACTTGCGTTGAAAATTTATTGATTATAGAAGGTGAAAATTACTTTTATAAGTCAAAGTTATCACCTTTTGGTCAAACGGGCAGCATAAGTTACTTTTAATTTATTGGGGAGTTACTACTTTTTGACATGTTGAAAGTTACCATGGACCGACGATGGGCGTCGACCTCGCTAGCAGTTTTGATGGCAGCTATCTGCGATCTTGCCACTGACGTCATGATGTCAACATAAAGTAATCTCAAACAATTCTTTCATCTCCCTATTCCGGTTAATACAGGTAATAACACCCTTCATTTTTTAGTCTTCGAATTTTTTTGTCAAACGGGCAGCCTCAACTTCTCTTTCGGTTTGGGTTAAAAAGATGTCTGAATTGTAGTACTTGGACGGACTTGTCAGAACTTTCCAATTGGACCTAGCCATTGACGCCCCAACAGAGGATTTACGGTACATCATTTATGCAGGGAGAATTATCAAAATAATCTTAAATCTATCAAAATTGTGTCAATTAGGTACATATGGTCAAATTTAGCCGGCCGGCATTGATGTGGATGCTAGCTGGTGACAGCGGTCCAGCAAATGCTAACATAGCATTTTTTAATTAATTTTTATTTTTCTTAAATTTTTTAGTACTTTTAAAATAAAATTCCAATCTTCTCATTCCTCTAGCCAATCGGCACAGGTAGCCTTGCTGACCAATGGCAAGACTCGCCCCTGCTGGCTAATAGTGAGGGAGAGCCTCACTCAGCCATGGCAAGGGTCGACCTCATCGGTATTGCCAAGGTGAAGGTCAACCCTACTAGTGGCCAATGAGGCTCCTCGTCCAAGGATAGCAAGGCTCAAACTCGCCATGGTTGGACGAGGCCGAGCCTTGTCATTGCTAGGGGAGATTAACCTTGCCGGCCCTTGCCTCGGGCTAGCACTAGAGGAAGGAGAAGGTGGGAAATTTCTTTTTGAAAAAAAAGAAATAAAAAATAAAAAATTATTAACCACGTCATTGTTGACTAGTCAAATTTGATAGGATTAACTTAATTGATACAATTGTAAAAGATTTATAACTGAATTGACAAAAAAAATGTCTAAATCTTAATTGGCGGTTTAGAACTTTTTTGATAATTTTCCCATTTATGTGTAATCAACTAATATCGCCATGACATAAAACCATTTGCAATGGCTTTTTTAATAGAACCAATGTAGAATACCGACCTAAAATGCCGTTGTTTTTTATAAACCAACGTAGTTCGTAAAGCTGTCAAAGAACAAATTCACCATATTTTACGTATGTTCACCGACGAAGTCACGGCATCGTGCTGATTGACATAAGCTATAGCAGAGCTTAATTTTGTAGTCTTGTAACTAATTCTCAACCGAGCAACCTCTATTCCTATTTTCTAACCTCGTTTACAAAGAATCAACCCAAACTGCTCGATGTTGGGTAGGGACTCCCCACGGACTACAAATGAGATAGCGAGGAGCCATGTATGAACAAAAAGAGAAGTACAATGCATAGAGCGGCACCAAAATCATCTCAACTGGACCTCTTCATGTGCACAATTATCAAATGGTATACAATTATATTAATACAAAGTCCCAAAATTTCCAGCATAAAATGCATCTATGAATCATACATACTATCAAACCCAACGTACTTGGACATATTTTACTCCTCTTTAAAAGGGCTAAAATGATAATCCCGCTACGATTCCACTTATGGACACCCAGAGCGTAATTACCCTACTCTCGGACAGTCTGCAGTTCTGTTATGCCATATGAGTCCAATCCATAGCCTTTGCTGCTAGTATCTTGTCGGTTGTACCAAATACATAGATCAGCCAATCTAGAATTTACTTCCTGAGTGTTTCGAGATGGCAAACGCAAGTCTCCATCTCAGCTACGTAATCTCCTCAACAAATTACCCACTATATTTTGCCAGATTATTTGCAGCAGGTCTATTGTTATCTTCACCTTCATTAGGTCTCCCTTCAGCTAAACATCACAAGTTTCAGAGAACTACAAGTACAAAGATGCAGCAAAGACAATATCCCTCTTTATCTTTAGTACCGCCTCTTCAAATTTTGATTCAAGGTCCGTTTCTCCAATGGATTTTGCAGCTAGTATAAGCTGCTGAAGGACTTCCTCCAACCTCCTAATTGCTCTGATCAAACTGCCTTCGAAAACTTGTGTGATTTCCATGATCTCGTAAAATTTCGAGCCTTTGGCCCAAGCGTATACAGCCTCCATAATATCGGGCCGAAATGAATTGGCAAAACTTTCCACGTCAATTTGGACCTGAGGTATGACAAGGCATTAAAAATACATAGGATGTTGGATAGACAGAGAAGGCATTGCGAGTGCACTTACTGCTATGATGAGAATTGAGAAACAACAGGCTGTTAAATGCCATGATAAGCATACCACCAACTGCCGCCGCCCCCCCGCCCCCAAAACCCCAAAAAAAAAAAAAAAACAACCCCCACTTTTTTTCTCCTCTGCAGATGTTTTCATTTAAGTGGGCTCACATCTGAAGTTCTGTAATTTGGTTTTCTCTTCATCATCAAATCCAAATTTCTCTTCTGCTAGTAACTTTTGCACACACCCCGATGTACTTTTATCGAGAATTTCTTTATTCAATCACGTCTACCACTATGCATTTAATGAAGAAAAAACATTGATACCTTGCATTCAAGCTGTACTTTGGCAACCCTCCGAGCTGTATCTTGCAACTGCGAAAAAAGTAAGTCAAGTTCTTCCCTTGGCTTTGTAGCATCCTGAAGTTTTTCCCGCCATACAAAACAAGAGAGGAGTGACACCATTTCTTCCACCTTCACATCCTTTAGAACGCCATTAAACATTAGCTCTGTCAGGGTCAACTCATCTGCACTACTGATCTCGCAGGCAACCTTTCCTTTCAACTCGACTACGTTGTCACTTGTTATATATCTACAGTAAATACAGTCAAGCATTAAATGCTGTAGTTGAGTTTCTGAAGGTGGAAAATGAGTCACATAAAATCTCAGTAATATTCAACATTGGAAAAGGGCACTCGCTAACACAGCCAAACACAAATTCAAAGTTAGCTGAGTTAGGATGAAACAGAGAGCATTCAGAATTGACACCATCGACCTTTTTCTTCCATTTTCCCACCCCAAACCCAGTCTCAGATAGATAGCTTTACTTAGTTTTCTGCTGAATTTCACACCTAGGATTAAGAAAGAAGGTGGTCTCATAACAAAGATCCATCATTTAAGCAAAGAACTTTGATAGGTACCCATAAATCAACATAAATCAGAAGGCCAACAATGACTGCATAAACAAACTGTGCCTGTATAGGAGATGAGCTGCAAATAAATAAGAAAAACAGTAGGAGATAAATTTTACATGAATTCAAGAAATGATGGTAGCAATACCATAGGAGAACACCATTGCCCAAATCATGCATGAGTCATGTTTGAAAAGATGGGGGATGGTCAGCTTAAAATGAAGCTGGCTTTCCATTCATGTGATATGATCCACGAAAAGATACTTTGAAAAGTTCTCATGTGGTCAGTATGTACTATGCTTACAGTCATGTTACCAGAGCAATCACTTGCACATCCAGCTAAATGATGCCAGCAACAACTCTCCATATGAAATGATTCTCAAAGCATCACATATGCATATATTTGATAAGCAAACTTAAATTTTGAATTACAGTATACAGTAAGCAACCTGAAAGCAAAAAATCGAAGGCATACCAACAGAAGAAAGAAAAAGGCTATGTAGTCTATCATGAGAGCTCATCAAGCTCATTTAGGGCTACTTTTTGAAGGATACAATGGGAACAATAATTAGATGCAACTCAGCATAGACGATGATTTTCCTTCCTAAAAGCCTGTGATCTGTACAGAATAACTTTTAAGCTTCTAAAGATACCAGATGCCATCACAAAGGGCCACAAAGATATTTTTACAAAAGAAAAGAAAATCTACTAGGCAGAGAAAAAAATACAAACCCCAGTCTACGAAGAACCCGCTTTCGCGCTTTAAGTTCATCTTTGAATGCCAATACAGAGGACGAGCGCATGGCTTTCTTAATTGACTTAATCTTGGCTGTCAGCTCTTGCTTCCTGTTTAACACTCTAAGCTTCTCCTCAATAAGTGGAGACTTTGCAATCTCATGCTTGTCAAATAGGCTTTCTAGGGCTTCTATCCTCCTAACTGCCTTTCTATAGGAGTTACTCTGGATCTGGAAAAAGACAAAGCAAATGCAAGATGAAACAAAACATATAAATAATAAGTAACTAATTTTCCAGCGTAAGCTGTCCTTGAAGATGTCTATGGCATTTTATGACACAAAGAAAGCAACACAACCTCAAGGATGATGACCACAGTAATATTATGATGCATACCATATCCATTGGCTTCTAAATAACTGCTTTTAATAGCCTATATATAAAAAAGGTAGGACTATCTATATGCTATAATTCATATTACCAGCAAATAAGGGGGCAGTCATAACCCAAAACCGTACAAGAAATAAAGCCCCAAGAACAAAACAAGCAGAACCGAGTAAAAAAGAGGAGTTTCAGGATTTGTCTTCACACAGACCGTGGCACCAAGTTGAGTCAAATACGGGAAGGTAAAGGCAAGGTCTCCCTAAGAGGAGACAAGAAAGCAGATATTCAGATAAGGCAGCCGAACCTTTTCTTGCTGGTATTCACAAAAATAGTAAACTGGCATTTTTTGGTAGTATGGCACGAGTATGCAAAGGCGACAGCAATCTTTAGATGTTAAAGCCGACATAGATCTCATGTCATGCGATTGTTTTTCTGTACATGGTCTGCACATCCTACTTTTGTTGACCTTACCCAAAATATAGAAGCAAACAGGTTACCAAAGATTTATACCTTCATGTCTTCTTCAGGATCTAACAGCGGCATCCCCTCCTTTGCAAATCTTGAAAGAACTTCCAACACCTTCTTCAAAGTGTTTTCCCGGACTTCCAATGGCAAAAGATCTTTTGGTATGACCAAACGAACACTGCTTAGACTATTAATCTGTTGGTTATGGAGATGAAAATGAGCTAAACTACAATAGACATCGCTTGAGAAAAAGCCAAATAGAATGTCTGCTAACAAGATCTCAAAGACAAAAGGCAATTACAAAAGCAAATCATTACGAGCACCAACAAGCAAAATGAAAATCGATAGAACAAAATATGGCAGCAGATAAGGGCATTGCCTGCGAAAGAGGGACAGAAACTACAGCCGGTTCTCCAGGCTCTTTCAGTGGGACGACATTTATCGACTTTTTTGCAATTCCATCTCGTCTCACAACACATCTTGTCAGAACGTCAACTTTATAGTTTGAATCTTCTGGTTTTGTGTTTCCACTATCTGGATGATGCATAACAAATACATAGTGAGATATCTGCAGAAGAAAGCGCACTTTCACAAAAATACTGAGTCACTCACCCTCTGAAGCGCTTCTCACCCTCTCGAAATTGATTATAACCCCCCAAGTCGCCTGGTCCTCCATCGAGAAAGATGAGCCACTTTTATCACTGGAAGTGCACTCAATACTCACCAGTCGACCAGGTTGCAAGAAAGGTAAGCTATACTTTGGAGAGAGCGCAATGTCACGGACATCTTTCTTCAAACTCTTATATTGCTGTAACAGATCATAATAGCTGTTCAAACTTTCTTCTTCTTGAATAACAATTGAATCCCTCTCTTCTTCAAGGTCCTTTGCTTGTTTCTGCAAATACAACATCCCGTCAGCTTCATCCGCTTTGCATTATCAACTTATCCATATACAAATTGAGATCCAATTATCATTTCAAAAGCAGTCAATCAAACATAATTTGGCTCATGGGACAAAAACAAAAATCAATTAAATCCATAAACAAGCAAGAACACAAGCTTTTGAAAGGATGAGCTGAGACCAATAGCAGAATGTGCAGTATATGATCAAAGTTTAATCTATTTGAAAAAATTGTGATAGGTCATGCTTCGACAACACCAAATCAGCAATGGCATTCACATTTAATGGTAGAAACAACCAATTCTTGGACTCCGGTACAGATTTTATGAATACTAAAAGTTTCGTCAAACAAATTGCTCTAGTACATCAGAGTCCCAAGAATGCTTCCATCTGCTCCTAGTATCGACTGTCAGTTTCACTGCACCTCTCTCTACACTCACTCATGAATCAAGACTTAACTGATCTAATCTTTGATCCTTGTAAACGGAGTCCGACATGCTATTATCAAAACTTCTTGCTATTCTAAACATGTTTGGAAGTAGCAACACATGAAGGAGTTTCCTTTTCCTTTTCTGCTTCTCAGCATGACCTATGATTACTAATAAGGACTAATTTATTCCTTTTTCCAATCACCAAGATAAACTTTCAGGGTGGGATCAACTTATCATAACAATCTACCATGTAGATGTACAAACAGTCCCATGAACAAGGACATCAACAATTAAGATCCTCAAAATTCAAACTGATTAGTAAGCAGAATGGACTCGCCAATTCTAATGCTATATCAAAGATCAACCAAATGATCCATTTATCCTTATTAAAATTAAAAAGTATAAGTCAGAAGAATCAATATAGGAATAATTTTCGTTAATACGCTGAGCATAATGTGCTACCCACGATTAGGAATTCTTTGGATTATTACGTCCATATAGAGCAAAGATTCCAAAATGACAGTACCACCAGCAAAGCACAGGATACTCTAACAAATAATAAAAATTATTTATGCCAAGGCATACTGTCAACTGAAAACTCACCTGAAGATCAGGAATGGCACGGTCTGCTTGAAACTGATAAAATGAATTTCGAAGCAAATTCTCGGGGTCACCGTCCTCACAACGCAGTTGATTTAAAAGGGTATTGTAGCTTAAATGAAACGCACTGAGACACAAATGGAACTTGCGTCAACAGAGATATCTCCCTCAGGTGCCGAAAAGACAGAAGCTTCTGCCACCAGGTTTAAAAAAGCACTTGCGGAAACAAAACCCATCAGTTAAATGTTACATTATCAGATTAAGAATATCACAGGCACAAGGACCACACTTTTCTCTGTGGGAATGAGAGACAATATGTGATCAACAGAATATCAATTTTGGAAATAGCATCTACCAGTCATTGGCCATACAACAAAAAACACTGAAGTGCGAGGGATTTTCTAAACTACTTATACAAACTGATACATCTAAGTTAGCAAACAAGAGTTCCAACACCAAAACTTACAGCAGAATGGAATATACCTGTTCAAACTGTCAGCACTTCCTTTAAGCATCATCTTTGCAGTGGGAGGTTCCAACTTTTCATCTACCATTAGAATGCAGATCCCACGTTTGTCAATACCTCGACGACCAGCTCGGCCACTCATTTGAATATATTCTCCACTAGAAATCCATCTAAACTTATCTCCATCAAACTTTCGGACATTAGTGAACACGACTGTCCTTGCAGGCATATTCAAACCAATGCTAAAGGTCTCCGTAGCAAATAAACACTACAGGAAGTGAAAAAGAAATTAGATATTAAGTGGCTCAGCCACCACAGAGCTTTTTAAAATGAATATTAGGTGTAATAGATAACAAATAAATAGGCATCGAAAAGCCATCCAAAGAGCAGAAAACACGCTACATGCAAAGAGTGCAAAGTACTTAAGTGCTCAATCATCACCTGCATCCTTCTCCAAAATTACATTCTAACTTTCCATCATAAATGAAAGAGGAAGAGAAGAAATCTAATCCTTAGCTTACAAGATTACTAATCAGTAAAATTTAACAAGAGAATACAGATCAGAAGGCCAAATCAGGTAACTAACTATGACGTAAAGTGCAGCACTGCTGCCATTTTTGTGAAGCAATGCAAACTTCATGAAACATACTAGAATTGATGATGAACAAAAATATGATTGATCATGTCAGTAGTTCATCATTTACAGGTTCAGTGATGTAATTAAAACAGAAAAGTTGAGTGAACATAGAACGCTACAGCCACTCATCAAGCATAAAATATACATCACAAGGATAAACAACCCCTAGAGGAATGAGTAATCGAAGATATTCACTACCAACCTTAATAAGCCCTTCCTGAAATAAGATCTCAATAACTTCTTTCAGAATCGGGAGCAAACCAGAATGATGCACGCCAATCCCACGTTTCAAGAGGGGTAACATATTTGTAACCTGTGCACACATAACAAAGATAAATAACTATTAGATTGACACTCCTTTACACCAGCAAAAGAAACTTAGGAGTCAACACTCTCCACGGCCTCTTATTAGATTCAAAGTATAGTGGGGAAACAGGAATACATTCTTAAGGGCAAAGAGAAAAGTCTTCAGCAAAGTGTCAAAGGGCCAAATTTCTTCCATAAAACTTACACCTTACACCACCAACAAGTGACATTAAGGAAAAAAAAAGTTTCCTCTACATATAAGTCTTATTACTGGGAGTCATGTTTAGTATAGAAGATATCTTCCAGATATCACTAGACTATCTAGCTATAGTAGTAAAAAGAAATCATAAAATAAGACATTAACGAGAAAAATTTAAAGACAAAGTGCCCAACAAGAAAGAAAACTGTAGTGACTACTGCACACTAAATTCTACCCACTGCAGTAATTCAACCAAATAAAGAGAGTAGCAGATCTCCCAAGTTGATTAAGAATTATCAATTAGCACATGGATGATAAGATGAATACTCAAGCTCAAGCATTTGAACATGAACTTTTTTCCTTCTCTTTTAATTTTTTTCCTTTTTGGTGGAGGTGGGAAGGTTGTTGGGCCAAGTTGAACAATTTTTATCAAAAGATCAGCAAAAATACTTGCCTGGGGAAGCTTTTTATCATCATCAGAAAGCATGTCCATAGCACTCCAAAAGATGGTTTCTATGTTCACTTTCTCATCATCCTCATTGAGATCCATTTTAGCCATCTGAACAAGAAGGCAAGAAACATCATCTCCACATAGAAGAAATGAACTGTTCACATCACAGCGCAGGGAAGTGCAATGCAAGACAAAAGGAAAATTGCGGATAAACCAAACCAACAGATTCAAACCAATTTAAAACCTACATGATATAATGGTACCAATTCATAATCATTGTAATTCAAGGAAAGGTTGTACTGCTCACTTCACATAAACACCTACATTATAACATGTTCTGCTGAAAAAATTACAATTTGTTGTGCGAAAAATCATGCAGACGTTTTTCAAATGTCGATTGCAATTACCACAACAACATAAAAATAGCCTTTTCTCACTAGAAGAAGTCAGTCACATGGATCCTCCTAGACTATTGTGCTTTGTCATTGATAACTAGCCCAAACATTTACCTGCATGGCAAGAAATTCACACTCTCTTTTGCTAAAGCTGAAACATATTACTGGATCATATTGACGCTGAATGATCATCTTCACCATCTTAAATATGTCACTTTCTTCACCAACTCGACCAGTCACCAAACTCTTCTGCCATTTCCCATTCTCTTTTTTTTTATCACTCTCTCCAGCTGGAACCAAAGCATTTAAAGCTTTCTGAAAGCTATCTTCACGAAATTTTCCCTTCTCATCCACCACCAAGTACAGACCATCACCTCCAGAAGGAAAAACGTAATGCTGAAGGGGTGTTGGCCGGTAATCAGTGTAAACAATATGACATGGTTGCTGGTGTACCTGCAATTATATAACAACTCCTTGATATGGGTCCACATTCTCATGATATATAGGTGGAAAGAAGATAAAAGAAAATAATTTGAAAATTGAGACCACACGTTCTCAGATTTAATGCTTACACAATAAATTACTTGGTTTTTTTTTGCATCTCCATGCTTATCAATCCCTCCCCACCCAAATGAAAATATTTGCCCAGGTCCTATTGACATGGGAACTGGAAAGGTGAATAAAAAGTAAAAATTTGAAATTTGAAATTTGAAATTAATCCCTCAAAATACTAGAAAACCATTCTGATTTTATATAAAAGGAAATAATGACATTAGGATAGCCAGGACAACCTTCGCAACCCAGTCTGCAAATTCTTTGGCGTTGGGCACTGTTGCTGAAAGGAATACAAAGCGAGAATTCTTTGGCGCCATAACTATGCTCTCTTCCCATACCACACCTCGCTCCCTATCACGCATGTAATGTACCTCATCAAATATTATCCAAGCCACCTCCCTCATTATTTCGGATCCTTTGTATTGCATGCTCCGCCAAATTTCAGTGGTCATTACCTAAATCACAAGTACTTTCAAAATCCATAACACTTAAATTTGAAAAGGAACACCTACACTTTAACCAAAAGCATACCAAGCAAGAAGCATTAGGCTCAATGGTTACATCCCCAGTCATCAGGCCAACATCTGAGAACTCTTCCTTGAACTCTCTATACTTCTGGTTGCTCAGTGCCTTAATGGGAGCTGTATATATGACACGTTGCTTATTCTGCAAGGACATGGCGATAGCATATAGTGCAACAACTGTTTTTCCAGCTGACGTATGGGCCGACACCTGCAAGCACGTAGAATCGTATCATAAACTCCCCTGACGGAAATTGCTAAAGCTAAAAGTACTAATGATACAAAAAAGAACCCTGACTGTCAATGCAGTTCCACACACAATGCATAAGTTATCCAAGTCAATTACCCAGCAAATTTCATACAAGACATCCAAAGTAAACTTACTCGATTATTTAATGCTCAAACATGAATTTATCGAGACGTCATCCCATCAATCAATCGATCATACTAATACCAAGATTTCCAGAAAACCTATTTGGCATGCTTCTCCAAGGAAAAAAAAAAAGAACACTAAAACAGCACGAACGGACAGGAAGCAAGTCCAAAAATTGAACAGGAAAAATTACCATAACGGACTCGCCACTGTCGAGGCACTTGATGGCTTCGGACTGAAAAGGGTCGAGCGTGAAAGGGAACTCCTTCGCCGGCGCCGGACGGTCCTGCGAACTCGACGAGCGCGGCGGCTCCGCCTCCGGAACGTAGCCCTCCGGGTACGACACGTCGTGCACGCAGGCCACGCCCTCGCCGGCGGCGCCGTCCTCCCGCAGCTGCTTCGCCGGTGGTAGGGCTTCGTCGCCGGAGTCCCCAATCGATTTCCTCTTCAGCGACCCCATCCGCGGTTCTTCTTCTCTTTGCTTTCGGAGACGCCGCGAAAGGAGCGAGCTTGGACGTTTCTGGAGAAGCACGGAGACACGACGGTGGTCTACGACGAGCTACGCCGCGGCGGCAGCGGCGGCGGCGGCGGCTATGGAGTCTCGTCGGCGGCGGCGGCGGCGATGGAGAGTAGAGAGGGGGAGCGCTGCGAGAGGAGAATGAGCGCGCTTCTAAAAACGCACCGTCTTCAACTCTTCGTATTCGTAATCCGCCGTTCTCTTTTTCTTCTAATTTCACTTTAGCCCTCGGAATTCTCACTACTACACAATGAACCGCGAATTATAAATTTCATTCATTCTGCCCCCCAACTCGCTCCCGGTTTAAACCCTCCAACATTGAATTCTTACACTTAGCCCCCTCGAGCTTACTAATAATTTTTGCCATGAGCATCGTCAATACCTTTAGTCAAGGCATGCAATGTACGTGACTCTTATGCTGCAAATGTCAATCGCAATGTATATAAAGATCCTCTCTCCCTCTTCATCCAGAAAGAAAGACTAACTCCAAAAAATCAATTTGCCTTTTGAAGTGTAAAAGGGTGATTTGCCTTTTGAAGTGTAAAAAGGTGTAGCGCGAGATTGATAAAATGGGCACAAATTTTCGATAGTTACACAACACGTACAATGATAGTTAAGTGTGTTCATGTCAAGATTAACAAATGGGTTGATCTTTTTAGCGCAAGTACCATGTCTACTTTATATAGGTTAAGAAGTTCCTGTGACGGGATTTATGATATTTTCACCTTGGTAAGTATTTATATCGCAGTTCTTTCTTTCGTCGTATGACCCAATTAATATCGCGGAGGTTTGGATTTCAAAGTAGAGCAGCGTTCAGAGTAGACCTTGGTACGATTATGACTTGAACACAGGAATTGAACACAGGAATTGCCACCTCTATATACGTTCCATCGCACTTTCCCTATCTGGTCGTGGACATGGTTTATTTAGAGAAGTGATTCACCCACCTTTCAGAGACGTGGGGCAAAGGAAAGCGCCAACATAACGTCAAAAAATTGGAATCATTCGACCGGTAATTGAAATTGTCATAGCATTGATGCCATGCAGATCTTAGCAATTGAATCATGCCGATCCAACATGACTCGATAGTTAAGAATCGATGATCAGTTCATTCCATCCCATTACCGTCTCGCAATCAAATCCATGCACACGGAATGCAAATGCTTCACCTGAATATAATCACAAGGCGCAATTGATAATTCGTCATAAACTCTGGTGGAGCCTTGTGCGTATTCTTTCCCAAAAACCAGATATTAACAATCCTGCCGCATTCTCTCGAGCAAGCAGTTTTTCTGGGGATGCCATGAAATGGTTCATCGACTCAGCTTCTTTATTTGACAAGTAGTGCGACCAACAAGACTGGAACACTTGCACCAGGAGTTAAAGAAAATGCAAGGCTCGCTCCACTCTTCAACCGTCGTACCTTCATAGGGCTTTCCAGCACAAGGTTGGGCAGGTGGGGCACTGTTGCCAAGAATCTGTACTTCAGTCGAGACTAAGTGGGCATTTTACCATGGCTTGATTGACTTTTGTCCCTTGATCTCCTTCATCAACAAGTCTCCCCACAAGATTCTCGAGCTTATTTAACATGGCAAAATGGTTGTCAACAGTTTTTCTTTCTAGAGAGCGCGTCTCTTCTCAGAAGACTGCTACAGATGAAATCCTTGATCGAATTATCTGAGATCACGGTAATCTAAATCACCATCACAAGATTAAGCCACTCCAGCACATCCACTTCGCCTACCCACTATTCTGAATCCTCCAGTCTGTATTATTCTGGATCCCAACGGTCCTGGATATTGTAGGACATTGAATCATTATCACTGGATCTAGATCTCTTTCTATGTTTCGAGCTTCTATGCTTGCTGTAACCATCATGTCCGTCCCTGCTAGAAAGGAGCAAGGGGAAATCAGTGTCGTGGGTTTTTCCTGATCTGTCCACATGCTTTACTGTCTTGTGCCTTTCAGTATGTCTTCTAGAACGGGCACAACGTGCTTCCTCATCCTCATCTATGTCTGATTTACTCCCGTCAGATTCAACACGATACCTTGTCCTCTTGATGTCCCTAGAAGGGGCACGATGCGCTTCCTCATCCTCATCCATTTCTGATTTACTCCCGTCATATTCAACACGATACTTTGTCCTCTTGATGTCCCTATTTTCATCCGGACAAACTGAATCATTCCGATGTCTTGAGCTTCTCCTTGCATTGCCATGCCACCTTTCCTCGTCTGTGTCAACTGCTAGTCGATGACCATCCTCATCTCGAGGGTTCCTTCTATGGCTATGACGGTTCTTGACGTTCATCTTTTCTTTCTCGTCATTAAACTTCATCTCCTCTTCATCACGCTCCCGATGTGTTGCATGGCTCTCTTCAGATCTTCCAGACCTCAAGTAATCCCTCTCCCTCGAACTAGATCTCCTTGTGCGACCCCTACCAACAATAAGGAAAATCAGATGGAGATGCAACTCTATAGACTAATATGCCATAAAGTCAAAAAATGAGAGAAAAAAAAGAAAAAGAAAACACCAGCCATTCATCACAGATGAAGATAGGAAATCACAGCCAGATTGACTACTAAATTGAAGCTAGTTAGCACAAGGAACAATATGGGTCCATTCATTTCAATCATGATAATAGTGGAGATCACATCTGTTTCGAAGCTCTTCACCAAAATCTTCCTATATGATTATCTGTTTTATCCTTAATGTATCTTCATATGAAGCTTTAGCAGCTTTACAAAAAGTACGTAAAATCCATTTAATTCTTAAGTGGCTGTGAGTCTAGAAAAAGAAAAAAAAAAAGAAGCCCTAAGATGTCGATGGATATCTGACAACTAGACAACATGGAATTGGTTGGAAAAAACGTAGATGTGCCCCAGACTCCTAATAATAGGAAAAAAGTAGTGACAAATGCCACTTTGTTGGATTTCAGTTGCTCATATATATATGTCTCCCTAAACAGCTGAATTACTATAACCCCGTAGTGAACATCAGTGTTGAGATTGCTCTTGTTTGCCTGAACTACCAAATTCATGTCGTCCTCTTGCACTTACTCGTGTCTCAATGTCCTAAATCCTAAAGGTTTAATGACAATAGTGTCTCTAACATGCAGTATTTCCAAACCATGGAAATCTCAGCTATCAGACTTACCCCCTTAGTGAATATTGGTGTTGAGATTGCTCTTGTTCGCCTGAACTACCAAATCCACGTCGTCCTCTTGCACTTACTCGCATCTCAATTTCCTAAATCCTAAAGGTTTAATGACCAATAGTGTCTCTAACATGCAGTATTTCCAAACCATGGAAATCTCAGCTATCAGACTTGTGTACTAGCCTTTATCTAAAAGGTTCATCACTCATGCAAATTATTAACACCCAAAATTTGTGAGAAAAATATTTAAGCCCCACAATAGAACTAAGGACCTATTTTCCTCCATCCATTATTAACTTATGAGGAATTTAGTGCAGGAATCAATACAAATATACATGATCTGGAGATGTGTACATCACGCCTATGGGGATTTTAGTATTCTTGTGACTTTAAGTATGGTTAAAAAGTGGCTTATTCAGAGTGAGAGAAATTTGAGGCATTTGAGAGTCTAAAGTCTAATTTTGTTGATGAAAATAACAGATGGTTAAAGGTTTCGATTTTCGATTTTTTGGGCTACTAAAAAGCCACGTTTCTTAGTAGGGGCTTTTCCAATTTATACTTTATACTGTGCATACAGCCAAGAGAAAACAAACCTCCGTGAATCAAAGCTCTTGCTAGAGTTTCTCCATCGACCCACATTTGCTGGTCTTTTCTCCTCCTCTTGATAGTTTTCCAGAGAATAACCAAATAAAGCAGCCATCTTACTGACCCAGTACTTAGGAGGTGATTTATCCCAATCAGCCCACTCATAATCGCCACCCGGATTGCGGAAACAGTGAATGAAATTGCAAGCAGTTCCATGGGAACATGTCTGTCAAGTATAAAAGATAGACCTAACTAAGAATTGGTAATTGATAATAATCATTGACATCCCAGAGAAAATACAATATATGGAAAAACACAACAGCAACAAAAAACGCAAGAATCACCGTACCTTGAACCTTGACTTCATATAATCCCCACAGATGGCGACTCTCCACCTCGTAACATTGATAAATTCACATGTTACCTGTTCAAAAGAACATCTAATTAATTTAACCCCTACTCAAGAAAAAGATGAAATGGTCAAGACGATAGTTATGGGAACATAACAGCACATAGAGACTACTAATGTTACTATTCACACCTACTGGAGAGACTACTAGAGCTTTCATCCAAAATAGGCACAAACCAGAAATCCTTGATAAATGTCAATATCACAATTAATTGCAGGTTCAAAGGAATTTAGTACAGAACTGGATGCTTTTTCCCTTCCCTTCTTGCTTAACTACTATATTAGACACATCCAACTAATGAATGAAATACTGACCGAAAAAAAAAACTAATGAATGAAATACCTGTTTGCCAGCAAAGAATCGGCCATTAATAGAATTGTAAGCCAGCACAGCTGAATCCATGGATTTGTAATGTACATAAACATTTCCCCTCAAATGGAATGAACCATTTTTACAAACCTGAGATAAGAATTAGATTTGTGAATCTAAGATTGCATAGAAACATACACAGCACCTAGATTCAGGCTTCCATAAGATGAATCTACAATTCAGAAAGCTCGAAAGAGAAATGCAGAAAAACCCATTGAAAAGCCAGAGAGAATATAAAAAATGGATTAACTACCCTCAAAGTTTATAATCACCTTGATAAAAAGCCAATATCAAGACCTGCAAATTGGAAAATTAACAGCCATGAACAGATTTTATTACCTTAAAATTCACAATTTCTCCAAACTTCAAGAACTCTGTATGAACATCCTCATAAAACTCCTCAAATGCACGTTCAACTTCTTCGTCTGTGTACTGAAAAGAGTAAAAACAGGTGATTATAAATTGGCTAGATCATCCTAAGATATACATTAATGATAGAAGAAGTAGTTGGAAGCCTCAGGATCTACTGGAGGAAGGGTGGATTGCCTATAATTGGCGAATAGTGGAACCTTTAGACACTCTGCTAAGATTTGCACTTATGAGCAAAATTACAAGTCCTGAGTTTTCAATTCTCTAATACTTCAAAAAGATTTTGCAGGATCAGCAAGTGGTAGGATAAGGAAAACATGGTCCTTAAGAGCCACATTCCTGTCTATTGAATATTTCCCAGACCCAATGTTTAGCGGCTAATGATTGAAGAATGTTCTATGGGTATTAATAGGGCAACAAGAATAATCGCTTCAAACAAAGACCAGTAACTTCAGACACCCTAACTGCTTGGTGTCTGGAAAACTCATGCTAGCGTCTCCACAATAAGAGTAATCACTTCAAACAAACCTGGTAACTTTAGATCCAAAGATTCATGTCTGGAAAACTCATGCCGGTATTGGTCATTCTATTACAGAAAAAGAGAACCTGGGGTGGATAATCATCAAAAGACACAGAAGAGAAGTAATAATGATAGTTCTGGCCATGGGAAGCTCAAATATTACTTCCTCTATAATGAATTGGAAGACTTCCAACATGTAAATACAGGGGAAAACTCTAAGCCTTTAAAAGATGTCTGAACCTATTAAAGCTGTCCAATTTCATGATAACAACTCTGGAAAAGCTGGAGTAAATTGTGCATTTGGAAGCTAACACCTTGCCCCCTACTTGAAGAATCTATGGTCAGAATCATCCCAGAATGTTCCAAGAGATATGAAGGATGGCTTTAGGCATATAGGATAAGACCGAAAAAGCAAGCGGCAGCTAAGTAGTTTGTTCACCAGAAGTAGAAGGAAGATGAAGGATTAATGACGCATCGCTAAAACACATCACTCAACTTCACAGGCTTTTTCCATACAATTACTATCCTCATGTTAATGGCGAATCCTTATCAGATTATTCTCTTCAGGCATTACTCTCAGGAATCAGAAAATGCATGAGCATTTACTCAATGGGAGAAAACCATTCCCTAGAGTCATAAGGAAGTATTTAGAGATTGTACATGACTTCTACAAAGGCTCTTCACAACGTGACTTTTCGACAGCTGTACTGGTATTTATCACCTTCAAAAATTAGATAGAGAAAACATTGTCCAAGCATCTAACACCAAGTGTGTGAAGAACTAGAAAAAGCCAATGCCAGCATGATGTTTGAAAACTAAGAAACAATCAGCCAAGCTGGAATAATAGATAAACCCTACAAGTAAAAAGAGTAAGATTAAGTAGGACAACCTAGTCACCATACTTTAGTGTTGATTCATTATTTAGATTCCATATTTTTCTCAAAAGACCACAATAACCAATCAACAAGCCCGCTTCTTTCTTCCAACACACCTATCTCAAAGAACAGAACAAGTCAGCTGCAAAACCATGCATTAGAAGGTATAGCTGTCTGCAAGCTGATACCTTAGCAGCAACAGCTCTTATCAGAAGAACAATTCCAGCAGCCCATTGCATCCATATAAAAACTACTGAAAGGTTAAGGAGCAATGAAGTAGAAAAACTTTAATTGAAACTAGATCTCTACATACCCAAAAGACTACAAGAAAATTGTAGCCAATCAATAAATTCAGTTTGAACAACAGGACAA
Source organism: Eucalyptus microcorys (assembly GCA_014182515.1). Taxonomy (NCBI): domain Eukaryota; kingdom Viridiplantae; phylum Streptophyta; class Magnoliopsida; order Myrtales; family Myrtaceae; genus Eucalyptus; species Eucalyptus microcorys. The sequence continues at coordinate 805,253 of CM024568.1, forward strand.
GCCATGGCATTCACCAATTAAAACAATTGTTCCAACTATCAAAATTAATTCATTGCGCCTGACCAGTTCACTAATTGCCAAGATAAGTCAGACGGCATTGAGGCCCAAGATTAATCCCCTAATTGATATGTCGGCATATAGATTACTCTAGGTTGATAATGATTAACCAGTGGAGCAATCCTTAAAAAAATGATTTTACAGAAACCCAGAAAATTTTATCAGAAATTGCGTTAAAATATGTATCTGACAATGATCGACAAAAATGCATGGAAGTGCAGCTACAATGACACGATGATATTAAATTCAAGAAGCAAGTACGTGTCATTAAGGAGACTGAAATAAAACGAGAGATAGAAGAGAACACTATCTAGGTAAGGTCTTTCAATTTGCTATCTACAAGAATTGTCAGGATACATGAACCGGATGAAGGCATCATTAACCGACCTCGAGCCCCTCGTCTTGCTCCCACGCAAGGCCAGGACCGTTATACATGTTCTTAATTAGCAGTGTGCATGATTTATCAGGATAGAAGTGGACTCTGCTGCACCGCTGACCAAATCGACAAGCTCCAGTCTTCAGATGGAAAGGACAATGAGCTTTATCCTGCCGCAAGCAAAAAATAGAGCATGAAAAGATTAAAAAAAAAAATCAACAGATTAGTCCAGAAAAGCATAACCAGACATATGACCATCATAAAATAAGCTACCTGCTCAGTCCCAAAATTAGGCACTTGGAGAGCAACATTGTCCAACACCTGTTGAGCCGATAAAGTGGATGCATTCTTGTGGTCTGAATATGCTTCAGACTGTGGAGGGAGAGGATTTGAGGTCGGCCTATCAGCATCCTGGCAGCGAAATACAAACCTCAACTCAAAAATTCAAACCACAAAGCAACACAAGGAGAAAGCAAAGCTAGGAAGCAATGCATGCCGAGTTTCTAACACGCAAACAGGTACAGGCTTCTGAGTTACCTCTTTCAACATTCGCAGGTCCGGACCCTTCTTCGGAACCCTGATGGTTTTCTTCTTTACAATTATCTCGTTCCCTTGCCAGATGATCTCTGCAGGCCCTTCTTCTTCCACATATTCCCAATCATCACCATCGTCCCGGTTATGCTCCTCGTCCTCATCCTGTCAATCGACCATTCACAAAAGAATCATCTTCTGTACTAAATCATACTCGATAATTGACAAAAGCACAGTCCAGCGCCTAAGATTGCTCCGCAAATTTATCAGAATCCCTCAACCTGCCAATCGTCCATTTACAAAAGAATACCAATCTAATCTTCTGTACTCAAATACCCGATAATCGACAACAGCACAGTCCAGCGCATATGATCGCTCGGCGAATTCATCAGAATCCAACACCAAAACAGCCGAATAAATAGTTCCACATTCTAACGAAGTTCAAAAAGCATCAAACGGTCGAATGTAGTACGCAATTCACACGAAAATCCGAACAAACCTGCTGCCGCCGCGACTCCTCCAGAGCCCTCGCTCGCTCCTCCGCTTCCGCCGCCGCCTCCTCCTCCTCCTCCTTCCTCTTCCTCTCCATCGCCTCGACCCAGGCCCTCTCCCGCTCCTCGAACTCCTTCCTCTCCCTCTCCCTCCTCTCCTCCTCCTCCTTCTCCGCCATCTCCGCCCTCCTCCGCTCCTCCGGATCGTTCCGCCGCGCCTCCTCCTCCTCCCGCTCCCTCGCCGCCGCCTCCTTCCTCAGCTGCTTCCGCTTCATCTTCTTCGCCGCCTTCCTCTTCTCCTTCCGGCTCGTGGGCCCCGCGCCTTCCATGGCCGGCGGTGTCTGCTCGCCGCAAGCCGCCGCCGTGTCTCCTCCGCCTCCGCCGTCGTCGGAGATCCGCTCCGCCATGCGAATTCTGGCTATGTCCCGAGAAAACACCTCGCTCGGAATGGAACCTTCTCTAAGGGGCAAAAGGAGAGTGGTAATCAACACATTAAAAGTAGGTTAATATCCTTAAAAACTCTAAACTGGTACATCTATGACAAATTTACTCTAAACTATTTTTTTGACCACCAAAAATCCCAAACTGATACATATGTGACAGATCTACCCTTCGTTAGCTTCCGTTCAATTTTTCTGTTAATTTTGCTAACGTGATTGCTGACGTGGCAAGCCATGTGGAATTTCATAAGTTTAATACCATTAAAAGCTCCAAACTAGTATATTTATGACAAATTTACTCCAGTTTGGTATATTTACGACAAATTTACCCTAAATTCATTTTTTCGATCATAAAAAATCTAAATTGGTACATGTGCGGCACATTTACCCTCTTTCAATTTTCCCAAATTTGATCGAGTTGTGATGTCCAATCAATTTTATTTTCTGGATTACTCTAACATTGCCTCCATATCATTAATGCTTGATTTTTTTTTCTTTTTATTGGAATCATTATTAGACAACTATTCAAAGACTACCAAATGTGCGCTTCATTCTTGTGCCGAGAAGATGCCCATTAACTAAAAGATGGACAGATTGCTTGCGCACATATACAAAAGAATCACACTCAAAGTACATCTGAAATCAGCAACAAACAAAAGTGATTTTGGTTCCGGCATTTCAACGAGCATGTGATGTACGAGTCAATCATACCATTCACATGCAAGTTCCATATTAAAATTTTGACACACTTATGATTCAAGGTAGGAAAGACTATGTAACGCTAATAAGGACATGGACTAACACGAATGACCAGCAAAGCAAGAGTAATATGTAAGCATACAAACAGATTGCGGACAAGTAGTAAACCATGTGAGGCTGAGACATATAAACATAAAGCCAAGTTTGTCACAAACCAAAAACGAGTGAAGCAACCACAATATGTGCACTTCTTTTGTATATGTGCGCAAGTAATCTGTCCATCTTTTAGTTAATGGGCATCCTCTCGGCACAAGAATGAAGTGCACATTTTGTAGTCTTTGAATATTTTCTAATAATGATTCCAATAAAAAGAAAAAAAAATCAAGTATTAATGATATGGAGGCAATGTTAGAGTAATCCGGAAAATAAAATTGATTGGACGTCACAACTCAGTCAAATTTGGGAAAATTGAAAGATGGTAAATGTGCCACACGTGTACTAATTTAGGTTTTTTATGATTGAAAAAATTAATTTAGAGTAAATTTGTCGTAAATATATTGGCTTGAGGTAAATTTGTCATAAATATATCGTTTGGGGTAAATTTGTCATAAATATACCGGTTTGGGGTAAATTTGTCATAAATATACCGGTTTGGGGTTTTTAATGGTATTAAACTTATGAATTTTCACATGGCTTGCCACGTCGGCAACCACGTCAGCAAAATTAACGAAAAATTGAACGGAAGTTAACGGAGGGTAGATCTCGTCACATATGTACCGGTTTGGGGTTTTTGGTGGTCAAAAAAATAGTTTGGGGTAAATTTGTCACAAGTGTACCTGGGTTTGGGGTTTTTTAGGGTATTAACTCTTAAAAGTATGAAATATATATATGTATGTGTGTGTGGATATATATATATATATATATATATATATATATGAAATTTTTAAAAATAAGTATTTGAAAAATAATGATATTTGGAGAAGAAAAGGAATATAGATTGCCATTTTCCAAGAACCAAGTAGAGATATAAAAGATTTTAATTGGGAATTCATGGCTTTTTTTTTTACAGAGTTACCATTATCATCTTTTGCTATAACGAAATATTACTATAAGAATAAGTTTGGATATTGAAAGTGAAATATCAATTTCAAAAGTTTCCTATGTGACAATGAAAAGTGGCACCATCCACCTGTAACAAAAAATAAAAAATAAAAAAATCAGTAGTTACTAAATAAATGGATAAAATGGACGCCTACAAGTTTGGAATTTTTTTTGCCTTTATAGTTTGGCGAGGCTTAATAGGTTATTCAACAATTTGATAATAATTATGGCGCAACTTTCTCATCTTAACTATTCTATCTTCCCTTTATGGTATATTCTATTGCCTTGAAAGATCTTTTGTATAGTATAATCGAGATTTTTTTATAAACACGACAACATGGTAAAAGTCAATTTCATCTCTCTAGATGCTTTCACTTAACTAGACTCAATTATAAACACGAGACTATATTGGTAGACATGGAATGGACATCAAAATTTGAGATTTTTTATTCATACATAATATTGATGTATAAATTAAAAAGGCAAATAACCTATGGCATTAACTTTTTTAACTTTGGAGAACAACTTTTTCCCAACAAAAAGAAAAGATGAAAATTCTCAGCATGAATAGAAGTTTTAAAATCAAGCTTTATTTTATGTTAGTTTCAAACATTTTGAGAATAATCAGGGCATTCATTTGGAAAAAGGCTACCAAAAATCCCAAACTTTGCTCAAAGTGACAAATTTACCTTAAATTTTTTTTTGTGACGTGAAAAGCTCAAAACTTTTTAAACTGTGACACATCTACCCTATTGAGGATACTTTTGTCTTATTTTTCTATTTTTCTTTTTTCTTCTTGTTCCCTCCTCTACCGATCATGGCGGAGGGAAGCCGACATCCGGCGAGGGCCGCCCTCGCCGGCGTTGGGCAAGGGACGCCGGCCAGGGCGCTAGGGAGGCCCTTTTGACCCAACATTTTCCACTCAACCTTTCGCGTTCTAAAAGACGCATTTGCTAAAAGTGAAATTGATCCCCAAAGCAGCTGGAAAAAGGCGTTTTCCGAGAGATCTCATTAATATACGAAAATCAACGGTCGCGATTGATTTCATTAATATGGTATGGGAAGTCGCCACGTGGCGCGCCGTGGATCTTTTGCTTGGCTTTCAGTTTCAGCTGGAGGACTGACTGACTGAGCAAGAGAGAGAGAGAAAGAGAGAGAGATAGAGAGAGAGTGGTCGCCGGACGCTGGTGGTCGGCGACGGCGGAAGAGAGGATGGACTCGGCGGCGAGCCTCTGCAACCGCAACCCCTCCCCCTTCCTCGGCCGCTTCCCTCCTCCTCCTCCTCTTCATCCCCTCGCCGTCAGTCTCTCTCTCTCTCTCTCTCTCTCTCTAGAAGATGCTTCCTTTCTTATGTTTTCGCGCGCCTGCTTCTTCATCATGCAGGTGAAGAAGAAGGCCCGACCCGGACCGCTCGCCGGGAGGCCGTCCCGAGCCGCCGCCGCCGGAATCCGCGCGCTGTTCTGGAGGTCGAAGAAGTCTCTGGAGCCTCGCGAAACCGTCGATCTTTCCCTTGGCGATTACGCTCTGACGGCGCCGGCCGCCGAGGTATGTTCTGCTACGGTCGCGATAGATATGTGGCGGCGGTTGTCGTATCGGGCGCGTTCGCGAAGTGAATAGGTTTGTGTTCTGTCGTGCAGGATGTCTCGGCGGCGGAGTCGAGGCCGAAGCGGATATCGCTGTCGGTTGTTAAATCCATCTCCGAGGTTTCGGCGAATGATTGGGACGCATGTGCTGTTGATGCTACTGGCCTTGAGAAGTATAACCCGTTTCTCTCGCACGGGTTCCTTTCGAGTTTGGAGGAGTCTAATTCTGCTGTGAAGGTGAGATTTCGCGTTCTGGGGGTTGAGATTGTTGTTCATCAACGTAATTTTTGCGTTCTTATGAGAGAAGGATTGGATGATTGGTATTTGCTTCATTGATATTGGAGTCCTTGGCAAAATTATCCCTTGGTTCCTTCATGCATAAGCTTTCACTGATAAGTTGGTTGCACATTGCTTCTTGTGGTGGTGTCCCTGATGCTTTTACGTCCAACAGCTTATCGGCCCGATAGGTTTCTGTCTCTAGAGAGATGTCTCTCCTTTTGATGCTCTGATAAACGGGAAAAAGAAGTTCCTTTTATTTCCGGCATATGCTGCAGAGTTTCTTTTCGAATGAAGAGGGACTATTGAGTTTTGTAGATTTTGATGTCTACCTAGTGTAGTAGTTTTTTAATGGATTTGGCTTCTCTTCCTATTGTTCCTAAACGGAGTTCTTTGAGTGTTACTATGCTGCTAAGCTGAATTGCTTCTCTTGGATAATCTGTTGATCTATTTAATTGCTTTTAGGAAACAGGATGGATGCCGCGGCACATTGTTGCTAAGGATGAATCTGGGACTGTTGTAGGTGTTGTTCCACTTTATCTTAAAAGGTTTATCCTCTTCTTTGTTCTCAGTATTAGATTTATTTTCTCTGAAACTTCAAATAGATAGGTTCTTCTATGCTCCTCGTGAACAGCTATATATTGAGCAATTTTTACAATCTTTGAGGAGCTTTTTGGGTGTGGTTTCACTCTCATTTTTCATGTTGTTGTGCAGTCACTCGAATGGTGAATTTGTCTTTGACCATTCTTGGGCGGATGCTTACTACAGTTATGGTTCAAGATACTATCCAAAGTACCAGTGTTGTGTGCCTTTTACCCCTGTAACTGGTCCTCGGATTCTACTTCGTGATTCCTTATATAAGGATCAAGTTTTTGACATTGTAGTAGACGCCTTAAAGAATCTGGTTGCTAAGGTACGCGATAACAGATGCGTGACTGTCCATAGTGAATATGATGTTACATCCATGCGATGGTCAAACTTTTATCGCACTTTTCTTTCGTCATTGGGCTTCTTTTAACACTCCATCAATTATTTGGACCTTTTCCCTTGGCTGGAGTTGCAGTAGAGTGAAAATGCTTTTAGGGCTCATCTCTATATGTATGGTCTCATGGAAAACGAGGAATAATTTAGTTTTTTTGCCAAACAAGTGGGGAAGTTGTGGCTAGCTGTGGCTTACTTAAAGATGGAAATTCCTGAACTGTGAATCTGATGTTTCGATTTGCAGTAGTTCTGAATTTGCTTTATATCCTTGACAACAGTCCCAGGTTTCGTCAGTCCACATCACATTTTCTTCTGAGAATGAATGGCAAAACCTCAAGGAAAAGGGTTTTCTACAGAGGATAGGAATGCAGTACCATTGGAGCAATCGAAACTATACATGGTGAGTGGCAAAATGAGTGCTGAAATTACAGTTAGGCCTGATGTTACTGCTGCTGGATACATTGACAATAACTTTTGGTTTTTCCCTATTCACTTTCCCCTTCGGCAGTAAAACAACCCAGGAGACTCATCTCCATCTGAAGTGTATTAGTAGATTCAGAAAAGGTTCTGAAGGGTGATTTTACGATTTAACAAAACCTTGGGAGTACTATCTGCCCTGTTTAATGCAATGAATCGTAGACTTTCATGAGTGAGCTCCTTGAGGGCTCCAGCCAAAGCCACCTGAAGTAAAATTCATATAACATGGCGACAAACCTCCAGCAATGTGCTTATTTCTTAATAGTCAAGATAAGTATTTAATTATATATTCTTTCGTAATAGGAGTAGGGAAACAAAGACACATCGAGTAAAACATTAAGCAGACAAGTGCTGAAACATTAGACTCAATGCTAATGAAAATAGGCGTCTGTGATATTTCTAGTTTCTCAGTCAAAGTATTATTTGACCAAGTTTGAAATTTCATAAGACTCACTCAATTACATCATAGCTATCATACACCTTTGACCCCTTTTCTTGATTGTCAGTGAGGGTTGAAAGTATTTGGGAGTTGAATGGAGTTGTCTCTTTTTGATCTAGATAGCGTGTCAAGGGGTATATGCTTCACAATGTTATCTATGTCAAATGGAGCTTTTGTTTAAAAATATACTTGGACGTGATGCAGCTTGTCAATTTTCTCCATTTGATATTGCGCGTGCATCAGTTTCCTTTGCAATAGTCCTGCCAATTAGCATATGATTGCACCATTACTTCTCTGAATCAGTCGTGTCTAAATTTACTTGGATTGCAAACTTTTGATCTTTTTACATTTCTTGTGTTTATCTTGCATGCAAAAGGTACATGCTTCAAGTTTCACTGTCTGTGCCACAGTTTTGATGACTTTTTGATGGACATGAAGCAGAACAAAAGGAAAAATATACGTCAGGAGCGCAAGAAGGTTAGTTTTTCCAAATGTTATTTTATTTGGCAATTTCCTTTATTTTGGGAAGATACTCCCACCTAGAAATTCTTGTAAATCTTGCTCTTAGTTCTTTATTCCTTAAATATATGCTTGAAAATTTGATAAAATTTTTAGTAAATTGTGTTGATACATATGCTTGTCACAGGGGAAATGAAGAAAGTAGTTATTATGGAACGATATATTTTACTGCAATCTTCACTAAATGCTCATAGAACTTTTTACTAACACTCTTGAGACTGATGCTTCATGGGGATTGCATTCCCAATTTCGGATATAATGCTGACTGACCTTATGCATTTGCTGAAATTCACTCTGCTGAAGTAAAGTGTTATACTGGTACTTGAGCTTCTTGGACAACTGGAAAACTGACTAATTGCTGAAGATGCTTCAAAGCAGTAAAATATGAACAGTTGAGTAACAAATTGGTCGTTCTTTATGATGACATGAGTTATGGGGAAGTATTATATGAACTGATCTTTACAAATGCCTATCACTGTTACGTTCTACAAATGTTTAATGCAAAATATCAGTGGCAGTGTATCAACTGTATTTGTACCTATACTAATGGGGAAAAAACACACACACATAAACTTTCATGTAGTACTAATAGCACAGACAGAATATCAAATTCCCCATTAAGTTATCAGAATTCATTGCTGGCGCACTATGGTATTTTATCAAAAATTAGTTTGCATTTTTATCTGTTGCATCTTATAGTCTCATAGTGCCAGATTTGACATTGCATCTTTTTTTGGCACACAAGCTTTTACTCATTGGATCGAACCCTTTCTGCAGATTTCTGCCCAAAACTTGACAATGAAGCGGCTTCGAGGGAATGAAATAAAGGTAATGAGTACAAATATCATGGCAAAAGTGTCTTGGGGAAGATTTTAAGCCAATCCTGCCCAAAATATATGAGGTTTAATAATATATGTAATCCAGCTGGATCAATTTGATATCAATGTGAATAGAGACTAGTTGGTTAACTATACAGAGAAGTATAAATAGGTATATCATGTCGCAACTTCCCAGTAATACTATTAATTTGAATTTAGATGCTAGTAGCAACTTTCTGTCCACTGGTTTGAGCTTTTAGATGAGTAGTCCTTAGATGTGATCATCCACATGTGATTCCTGTTCTCTTACAACTTACTCCTAAATTAATACCTTCACTTTGCGAAACATGAAGGACTTGAGCTTCTTGGTTTTGATTGTGTGTGCAGGCTAAGCACTGGGATTCTTTCTATACGTTCTACAAGAACACCACCGATAACAAGTATGGGTCCAGTGACTGGTTTTGTCTTTCCTTTGCAGAAAATATAATATTGTTGATTGTTTTGCCTGCCTCTTGTGTATATTCAAAGGCATCTTTATTTGATATGAGAGGCTTAAGTAGATCATGTCTTGCTGCTTATGTTTATTTAGGTGGGGCAGCCCTTATTTGACAAGAGAGTTTTTTCATAACATGGGATCAAAAATGGGAGACCAAGTGTTGCTGGTTGTAGCTGAAGAAGGGGATGAACTTGTTGCGGGAGCCCTTAATCTTATAGGCGGAGATACTATATATGGGCGCCTTTGGGGCTGTCATCCGAAAGCTTATTATCCCAGCTTACATTTTGAAGCTTGTTATTACCAGGTTTGTGTCTATTTAACATGCAAAACTCCTATGAGTTCGATATATACTTGATATGGAAGTTCTTTCTTGGGTGCTTATTGCCTATTTAGAAAAGTGAGATTCGTTTAACCTTATGTTGACAAGGGTGAACTAACAGACTTAATTGCATGGTATGGATTTGCTAACCCATGTGTTGTACCTTGAGACTTCAGTATAGTAAAAGCATGAACAAGATATCAAATGTAAGTGCAAGCTAAATAGAGGAAGAGATTGTCAATTTAAAGTGGCAACCGATTCACTAAAATTATGTAAATTTTTCCCAAGTAAGAATACTAGAATGTGTGAATATGCTTTTCACAAGGACTAGTTCTTCAATTTCAAATCATGAAGTAAATATCATTCATTAGGTTTTGGAATCTGCTTGCATATAATTTTGTTCTTTGAAGAATTGGGGACCTATTTTGTTGTAATAAAAGGGTAGCGTTAGGTGATGATCATCCATGGGTCTATGTGACAGGTACAGCAGCTAAGATAAATGTCATTGTTCAGGCCTACTACCATGATTGATTATCTTCTGCTCTAAATGGGGACTTTATGCAAGAGTGCTGCTGTAAAGGCATGGGCATATGTAGAAATGTCATTCCAGAAGTTGACAAAGCTTTTCTCTACATTATAATAGTCCTCATATGCTAATAAAAAATTTCCCATCAAGGAATTTGCAGTGGAGTTTGCAAAAACAAAGAGGAAAGAGGAAGTGGTAGATCAACTAATTTTAGCGTAAAGCAGATTTGCTATGGGAGGATAATAGTTCTTGTGATATGGAAGCATGCACTTGTCATGTTTGGAACAATATAACTATTTACTTTTATCTACATAACAGGCAATAGAAGCTGCTATAGAGCTTAATTTGAAAACAGTGGAGGCAGGGGCTCAGGGTGAGCACAAAATTCAGCGAGGTTATATCCCTGTACCCACTTATAGCTGCCACTACCTTCTGGATGAAGAATTCAGCAAGGCCATAGAAGAATTTGTAGTGCGCGAGGCAACTCAGGTATGTTACTAAAGAGTTATCAGGCAAGAACAACTCATTTGTTAATAGCACTATCATCATGTTGTGGTGAACATTCGACCCTTCTCATATGCTGCGAACACAAGAACATTTTTCACTTCCTATGTTTCTTGTGTGGTTGGCCTAGTGATGCAGTCACAAAGGAGGTAGCAGTAGACATTATATTCAACTGAACTATCTGTGTCGTAGATGATCACTGTTGATGCTGAACACTTGCCTTCTTATTTTCGTTATCTGTTCCACCGGACTTCATTTCCTAATGCATTTTAGCAAAGTTAGATATAAGGAAAGGTCCCGGCAGTGAAGTTGGACAATGTTGTAGGACTTAGGCTTGCTTTTCTAAAAAGAGTTTCTTCTTCCTGTATAGTGGATAACTCCGTTGCGCCACTTCATTTGATATCACCTCGACTCTTTAGTAAAAAAAAAAAAAGGAACACTAAACCACGTATGATCTGAAATCTCCTGTCAGCTTAATCAGAACATTTGCCTTATCTGCAGGTCAAACTTGTGATGGATCTGATCCGCGATTCCGGACCCTTTAAAGAAGGCATACAATAGACACATGCAGGTAGGAAGTCCATGCCTCTATGGTTGTGGTATGTACATGTTGATGAAGGAAAGATCTATCCATTTCTAATGTACAGATCCGTTAGTCGACCATTTCATTCAAGTAAAAGAGTCGCTGTAGAAACAATGCCTGTGGCTTTTGTGATCTGGCCGCCTCAGTGTGATGTCCTTTCTTGATCTCGAAGCTCCTGATGATCTTAAAGAGGCATAACATCATCGGTGAAAACATATATCATCAAATCGTCAGCCAGGCCTCCAAAGTTCTCCCATTGCGGACGGCTGACGATCGGCCATTTCTTCACTTTGGATTGTTCTCTACTTGACTTGTTAAAAATAAGGTTTGCCCCATACATGGGTGCCTCAAAGCGTTGGAAAAAATTGATGCCAACAAAGAATCGCAAACACTAACGTAAAGTTCTCAAATAAGATAAAAATAAATGGATTGCATACTTGAGTTGCATTTATTTTGCTAAAGATAAATGATTATAAAATACTTTCTTAATCGTTTTTACCCCTTTTATTAATTAGTAGATAATTTTTATAATTATTCATTACAATTTATATTTAAATATTTATGTGAATAATAAAAATATTTTTATAAATGATACTAAAATATATATTTCAAGCTTCCTGAACAAATGAGTTGTAATATTACATTGTACCATAGCCCTCGAAAAGATTGGCGCGATGCGACAGAACGGATAAATCAAATCAATCAAATCCACAGTTTCATTGTGGAAAAAAAAAAGAGTAATCATTCAATGATACATGATTTTGCTATCGTAATATTACGAAATATTGCATCCATAATATTACAACCTTTTCAAAATTTTAAGTAAGACAAAGATATGGAAAATGACGCAAATTGGGCTTACAATTTTGAGGTAACAAGTTCAGATTAAAAAGGCTCAAAACTCCATGAAACACCTTTGATTCAGTCAGTCAAGACGATAAAAGTTTAAAAAAAGGCATGCGCATCACTTTAATCGAAACTCAGAAGCTTATATTTCAGAATAATAGGTCTGTACTCCGAAGCGGATAATGCACTTCACCAGCAAAACATGGTATACAATCCTCCATCCAAAGCATGTCACTGCGAGCAAAAATTGAAACCTATCCCCGCCCCGCCCCCGCCCCTGCCCCGCCCCCAACCCGACCGAAAAGAAAAAAAAATTAACAAACCAATCCTTCCAATGAAAGGAACTAATGAAGCTCCGGATGACAGACGGTCGGACGGGCAGGCTCCGATATTAATCGTGTAATTTTTATACATGACCACCTAATACTCAATTCTCACCTCTATGAAGCATATACAGCGACATGTGATTCAATTTAAATACTCAAACCACCAGGAGCAAAGAGACCCACCCAACAAGAATGCCTTGAGAGTCATTGTCCATCATGATCTTCAAACATCTAGTATCTGTAAGTCGAACCTGACTGTGGGGGTGCAGGCGGTAATCGAATCGGTGTACGCCGGCCACCAGGATTTGATGCCGGGCTGACATCACCATTTTGAGCAGGGTCACTGTTCCGCCGACTGTGGCTCTTCCCAAACCGAGATGAATCAGTGTGTCCATTGGAGGCTGCGTCAAAAGCGCTCCTCCAGTCATCACCAGATGAGGGTCCATTACTTCTTGGGCTTTCTGCGCAATATAGATATGGATAACATCAGCAGCTGAGGTAGATTTTTCTTCTTTTTTCAATTACCAGGAAATAAGTGTAATATAGGAAGCACTGCAGTCAAGTCTCTGATAGTAAATCGCCACAATCAAATGTATCAATCAAGAATCAATCAAGAGGCCTTCTATGAAAACATCTCAAATAGGAAGAGGAAAAGGTTCACGTCACAAAGTACTCGAGGATCATGGTAAGGATTTTACCAATTAATGGTTTCCAAAATCACAAATTCGCTTTTCCAAGATAAACACATGAAAATTCAGATTCAAGAAACCTAATTTAAACTGCACTTTAGTCTGCAGCTAGCGTTTTCTCAGTTCCCAATTTGAATTTTGATGCAAATTGCAAAAGCTTACCTTTTCTAAAATCACAACACCAATCTTCCACATACAGAGAAATTATCAGATTCAAGAAATTTTCGCCATTTAAATCACAATTAAGACCAGTATCCTTTTCCATTCCCAATTTGAATTTTCATGCTGATTGGAGAGGCTTTTACCAGTCAGTGATTTCCAACATCACAATTCTGCATTTCCAGAAACATAAGATACCAGAAACTTTCAGCATTTAAACCACTTGAGACTGCCAGTTGGAGATTAAATTCTGAAGCAAAGGGCACACCATTTTATCACTATAAACCAGGGAGACAAAAAATAACTTCTCCCACAGGGTAAGCTCCATTAAACTTTACAGCATAAGCAACAGCCAAAGGCATACTAGCAGAAAGAAATCAATTTGGAAACAGAAAGTCCTTTGAGAAATTAGTTTTCTTAACCCTTCAGACACAACTTATAAGAATTATACTGCCATGGCACACAAGTCCTACTCCATAAGCTGTTCAGATTTTAAAGATGCACTGCACATTTAACTAAAACCGCACTAGCTATTACCTGCAGCACTGCTGCTATCAGACCAGCTAGAGGCAGCAGATGCTCGATTGTCGTGAATGCTGAGTTGTCTTGTGAGTTTCGACAGGAGGGAGGCCTGTTTCTGGCATTTTTCCCTCTTGCGTTTTACATTCTGATCCTCTAGAAGCAGTTCTTCAATTCTTGCTGTGCTCTGAGCACTACAATCCAATGTAAACAAGAAAGGATGACTAATCATTCAAGAATAACCTTCATTAATGATATATAATCATGTAAAAAGGTTACATATGAAGCATATTAGTGCTGTAGAATTGGAAACTGTAGCTACAAAACAGAACACAATAAATATGTGGTCAATGCAATATTCTAATATATGTTTTCATTATAGGTAACCATTTCCAACAACATATAGTCAGATGCAATAGATGCTACTTGCAGTGGTCTTAACAAACCACCACTCCGAAAAGGAATGCTTCGAGTACCTTGCATTTGTACCATGTAGTAAGGAACACGAGCATACTATGAAATATTCAAAAGAAAAAAAAAATTGATTCACCAAAAACAGAAACAATCAATGTGATGTTCAAGCTAACCTGATCGAACTGTATAATTGATTGAGCATGTCCTCTTTGGCTTTCTCTACTTGGCAAAGTACCACCGCCTGCTCAGGGACATAAGAAGCTAATGAAATAAAAAGCAATGCCACCATCTCAGCAAACAGAAGAACAACAGCAACAAGTTAAGAAAACTGACTTTTGGAACGTTAGCACCAAGGCTGTTGAGAACTGCTTCGACATAACCACGAACTTCTTGGGACATCCACCGAAGTTCTTCCTCTGGATCTGCAGGTCTTCTTGCCATGGTATCCTGATATACAGGGACCACCAAAAAAATATTGCCAGTTTAGTTAGTAATAGTCTTAACAAAGAAAGGTAGAATATTTCAAGGTCTTTTGAGCCTTTGGGATATGTTATCTTCAAAGAACTCCTACAGGAACACTGGACAGTTGGAAGAGTGGAAAGTGAAACAGATGGATCTTGCTTGCAGTCGCTGAAGGATAAAACAAACCCATTGATTTTCTATCTCCTTTTAGGGGTTGATGGTTGTTTCTTTTTTCCCCCTTGCGGAAGAAGGGAAAGGGAGGGAATTTGTTACCAAGCAATACCATTAGATGACTCACCAGAGAACCATCGGAGAGGCTTTGCCGGAGGGGGAGCCCAGATTCTCCCTTCATTTGACCTCCAGCAGAAGGTGGGACAACATTTCTTAATTTGTTCAACCACTCAACCTTCTCTGCCATAGTCTCAGCCTTCAATACCACCGCACTGTGAGCTACAACATGGAAGCAGGACATCCAATTGGCAGTTTGAAGGGATAGTCGAAATCCTAAAGATAAAAGACATAATGTATGAAAGAATAAGTACCTTTCAGTACTGTCTTGTAAGGAACCTTGCTAGTTATCTTGAAGACAAGACTAGGTTTTTTTCCAGAGTCTGGACCATTTGATTTTTTATCCTTGGAACTTTTTGGTGGAGGTTCATCATCATCGGAGATTTCTTCAAGGTTACATTCCTGATGAGTTCATCCAACATGCAGAAACAAACAAAAAGCTAAGTACAACTTCCAGTAGCTTGACTGGGGTCAACTGTATTACAAATGTGAACTCTCACGATGAGAATCCAATGGACAGCAATAAATGACAACAAGTAAACAGAAGAATAAGGGATGGCCACTCAGCAAATGGAAGGGACAACGGATGGTGTTGCAGAGGATTTGACAATTTGAAGGGATGACTGGTAAGCACAGGCTAACAGATACATGCTTTCTTCAATAACTAGTCTAATGGATACATGCTGCTATACCTATGGAAAA
Source organism: Eucalyptus microcorys (assembly GCA_014182515.1). Lineage (NCBI taxonomy): Eukaryota > Viridiplantae > Streptophyta > Magnoliopsida > Myrtales > Myrtaceae > Eucalyptus > Eucalyptus microcorys. The sequence continues at coordinate 820,874 of CM024568.1, forward strand.
AAAGAACAAGGCAGATACATGCTGTCATTCTTTCCAACATATTCTCGAGATGACAGACCTTAACAATATAATGTGGTGATTCAAGTCAGAAACAAAATAAATAAAAAGGAAATGAACCTGTTTTAGATGCACCCAAATTGAAATGATGTGGAGGTAAAATAGTGTTAGTTGATTGGCCAAAGTGCATTTGTCTTTTAATAAAAAAAAAAGTACACTTGTCTTATTTACACTTTGAATAGAAGTGAAGGTAGGAAAAAATTCTTCAGTTGAACCAATCTGTTGGCCAGAAGGGATTTGTTTTCCTTTTGTTCCCACCCATATTGTTTTTGTCATTATTAGCCAAATCAAAAGCAAAAAAATTCCAAATTTGTTGTCGTGCTTCTCTCCAATTTCTTGAATATGGAAACAGAATAAATCTTGGGACCAAGCAGCTGCTTTCTCTCTTTTCTCAATGCACCCGTAATTAACTTCTTAGGAAATTTACTCACCACCATCGCTGACTTGTTTAGATATTTCAAACATGCGCGCATGCATGCATACCCACACATGCACTCCCATAAAAATTGTATAGAAGATTGAGACAATTGGTCATATTGAAAATAAGTGAACAGCCAACGAATTTCATACTGAAATAGCTGAAGAGCCTGAAACATTCCTCACCTGCAAAATGATGGTACCACGGAAAAGTCGTTCTTCTGGCTTCCTGGTATATGAAAACTGCAAATACAGCAAATACATTGGTCACCTAGTCATAATAGACTCTGAAAATAACAAAAAATTGTTAGAAAAAAAGTGAAGTTTTACGGCCAAAAAACGGATAATGAACATGAAGATTTCTAAAGCAGAATTTGCAATATGGTCCATGTAATGTTAACAATTTATGCCTACACCATCTATCAAATAAACTAAACACTACAGGTTAATTATAGTGGCAAGTATCTCAATAATGTCAAATGGCTATTAATTAAGTACATCATGGATTAACAGGCATCCCACTAATTTGCAGATAGAGAAACACTCCAGGGCATAAATTTATTATGCTACTAACCTTGCCAGTTTTCTCATTTAGAACAAACCATCTCTTGCTCCATCCATTTGTTTTTGCACTTTTCTTCAATAAGAAGCCTGCAGATAACCATGGCGATCATAAGCCAATGAAAGTCTGAGGACAAGTGTAGATGACTATGGCCATGATTTTGAAAAAGTTCAAATGTGCACTAAACACAAAATATGGCCAATCATTTGTTCCATTAATAAAGCATACCCTTTTCAATTTTTTTTTTTTTTTTTTAAAGTGACATGTAGAAGAGAAAAGAAAAGTTGAAGTTACAACAAGTGTAAAATCAAAAAGAATATTATGGCTCTTTAGCATATTGAAATAGATAAGTGCCCATGTGAATCACTAAGTGCAGTGCGCAGTCAGCAAACAAAAAGGTAAATGAACAAATGGCAACATTCTTAAAAAAGAAAGAGAGAGAGAGAGAGAGACATTTATAAAGAGCCAAAAGGTATGACGGCCCTATGCAACTAAAATCTTTGTTGTTCTGCCAAAGATGTATTGTAAAAAGTTTTCTCAACTAGTCTGACTCAGCACAGACCTGCTGTCATCTCTCCATCTGGCCCTGCAGTCTTTAGTACAGATCCCTCCGGCCCATCCTTGTCTTGCTGATTGGTTTTCTCTTTCATGGTTTTCAAGCTACCTCCACTTTGTTGACCCCCGGTTTGAGGACTAGTTGCCTGAAAATAAGAATTCAAAACAGTAGTGATAAGTGACAACTTCTTTATAAGTTGACGCACTAATACATGAAGAGGAAAAAATATTCACCCTGTTGAGAGTGGATTGCTCTGCATCAGCAACTCCTCTTTTGGAAGATCTATTCTTTAGCTCATCTTCACGACGCTGCCTTTCCATCCTGTTCAGACAATTTGAGGGGATCAGACAGACAACATGAAGGACTTGGGAGTACATCAATTCCCTACTATACATAATACAACCAATAAAAAAATAAGAAACAATTATAGGTCACCAAAAATCTATGCTTTCTTCATCCTATCAAGCAATAAGCCCATAATCAGGGGGCAAAGGTGTACACTTTTATGATAGTGGCAAAAGTGCACTCTATGACTGATAGAGACAAGGAAGATACAGCCCATAACAAGTTCAGTTAAAGAAGAAAAAATAGCAAAATTAAGCAAGGCTACACTTATAATCACAACAACAGAGAACTCAAGTAGACAGACTACAGAGTTATAATACAATAAATTCTGCAATATAAGCGATTTTATATAATACTAACATAAACCCCATATTACATATAAAAGAAACAAAATCCAGTAGACCTTCAACAGGTAAAGCTGACTCAATGCAAACACAAAGGGTCTGTTTGTCCGTGCTTTTTAGAAACGAAAAAGCAACTTATTCATTTAAAAAAATTATGAAAAATTTATATGTGAATCGATGAGTCAATATATGTATGTCTTGAAAATTTCAAGTGTTTCGGGCTAAGAAAAAGACAAAATGCATGTGCCACAAGATTTAGATTAAGCAAAAAAGTAAAAGTCTATCTAGACAAGCAAGTGAAATGGATAAATTTTCCTCACAGGGTTAATATTTACTGCAACAAAAGATAATATTATCTGTTATCACACTCTGAGTAAGCATACCTCCTTTGCACCAATCTAATGAAGTGTTGAGGAGGGACAAATGCACGTTCCATGTCAACAAGTGCAACCACCATCTTCTTGGCCTCATTCTTAAATGTCTCAAGCGCAGCAGTTGCGATGGTTATAACCTAATGAATGATTCAAAAAACTGTGATACTGCCCAAACTATAGTGACTATGAGTGCTAAAAACTAGTACCTCTCTTTTAAAAGGAGGATATCTTCCGAGACCTGGTGTAGCAGTTGCGGCAGCAGAAACAATGTCCAGCAGGACACGGTGCACCTGTTCAGTCGAATGTTGACCCAAGGTATGACAAGGGGTAGGAAAGGAAAATCAGTGCATTGCATCTGAAAGGAATCTTCTAGAAACTTAATAGAGCAGTAGCAAGCAGAGCAACTTATTGAAGCAGTAAAGAAGGCTCAACGCATGCCAATGATGACAGGGCAATTAATGCAACTAAAATGAGCTACCTCATCCACACAGAGCCGTGATGGCTCTTTTGCCATCTCCAAGACACTTTTTATCAGAGATCTAAGTCCTTTCTCTGGAGAGATAAGATAAGGTTGATAACCATCTGCCTCTAGCACAATCTGGTATGATCACAAGGCCCAGAGATAAACATTCCAGCAGAATAATCAGAGAAGTATGGAGTTCATGAGAGAAAATAGCAAAACCAATGTACCCTTTTGACATTATTAATATCAAAATGCCGATCCAAGGGAAGCTGCTTGATGCGGTTAGGAAAATTGCCCTCAAAGCTTGCAACAATCTTCCAACCACTACCCTGCAAAGTTAATTCCCATTTTAGTTAAAAGAAGGTTTGTAAAAATATATGTCATCAAGTTGAAGAAATAATGCTATAGTTAATTCTCATGCCCTGCATCCCATATGCTACCATTTCTCTAGAACTTAAAAGATCAAAAGGAATCTCATTTCAAACTTTTTCTTCTTCTATCTCAACCCAAAAACCAGGATTTGAGGAGACTACATGGCAGGCAAAACAAAGTTAGTCGCTCAAGCACCCATATTGATTACTTTGCATCATATACCATAAGTCCCGAGGCCCAATGACACTGACTGTCAATGGGCAGAGAATCATCACATTCGCAGAAAAAATGAATTTGGAGAAGCTAATATGTTTTACAGCACTAAAATATATAAGACAACTTTATTGATTAAATTATTCTGGCCCATAATATAAATATTTGAAAACAATATTTTGCATTCACAAAAATAATATTTGACATCATAATGCATTTTATAATAAATAATGTAAATAGTGTGTTTGATATATGAACCTTGGAAATTGGACGACAAATGAATTTTATCCAATTCTTCTTACATGAAAAATTTTTTAAGAAATGAATGGATATAATATTGTGAATTTGCTCTTAATCTTAGGAATCATATCCTTAGCTCGTCTAAGGTGGCATGGGTTATGCCAAGTCATGCCATCCAGCTCTTTAGTTGTTGGAATACTTATGGGTTACTTGAGGACAACTTTTACTCGCATTCTTTTACTTGTGGTCGGTAGAAGCTCATGAGACCAAAAAGGAGGAATGCCAATTCCTCTACCTGTATAGGAATTTTTATTTCCTAGAATAGCCTTACCTTCCTCGCTTTCCTACATTTTTTTTGCAAACATGATAGACATTCGTCATTCTTCTGAATTTCCACATCATATTCCTCCATCACAAGCAAAAGTGGAATTCAGACACCCATTTTATTTCACTCCTTCCCCCCTCCACAACATTTCCACCTCATTTCAGTTCTTCATATCCCATATGTGGGAAAAGTCTATATGATACCTATGTTTCCAGGCAATGAGAGAGATAACATGAATATCCACTAAAATTACTAAAATACAGTTGCTTACTTCACCACCCGTAATGTGCAGGAGAAACTTGTCCTCAAATTCACGGCACAGCTCTAAAGCTAAGGCTCTTGTACCTTCAGGACTATTAACCATCTGCTCACCAAGCCTCACCAACTCATCCTGGACAATCTGAGACTTACCTTGAAGCCTGCAACATGTCAGTAATGTTACAATTTCATAAATGATCAAATTGATTGTGAATAGATTGGGAAACAAATGGTGGTTATGTGGATAATCATAGTCCCTATCAAAACACACAACTTTAGATGGAAGACAAAGCAATTAGTGAGCTCTATTGCGAACAAAGAGAACATTCTATTATGTAATATATTGTCCTCTAGGCTAATCGGAAATAAAGTCTAGCACATACATCGAGCTGGCACCAAGGAAAAAATGCAAGACAATGCCCATATTCATCACTAAATTGTCACAAGATAACATATAGAGTTTCTGAAGGAAAGTTAAGAGTCTACCCTAGGGAAAAAAAATCATAAATTTCCTAATAGACATGAACATTCAATATGGTGTTCCTTATTTCTGGGTCCATAGAATTTGCTTGTAACAAAAATTCAAAGTCTACCCAAAAAAGACTGAAAAAGGAAATTATTGGCTTTCAGCAACTGGAATTTCAGAATCTGCACAATCCCACACCGAGCATAGCATTACCAAACAGATTATGCAGACCTCAATCTTTATTGCCAGGATATAACAATTTTCAACTGTAAGTCAAATATCCAATCAAAAAATTTGTACTATTAAAAAAAATAAAAAGCTTTGCAGAAGAGAAGATGTGATGGAAGAAATGATGCACTGGAAGATCCTTATAAAGGAAATAAAGTTACCCAGAGAGTAGATTTGGAACCCTGAGTTTCATACGATTACGAATCTGAGCAGCAAGAGCATCAACCAAAGCTACTCTACCGAGTTTGCTCTGGGGGGCCCCAGTTAAAATGGATTTAAGACTTTCACTCTCAGCTCTCCAAGCAGTTTCCAGTGAATTCTCTGAACCGACCCCTCCAGATTGAGCAGAAGCAATGGAAACTGATTGACCTATTAAAGCAACCCATGGAATGTCAGCAGTCCTCGGGGGTCCCTTATTCAAGAGGAGAGCCTGAACAGCTGCAAGAGCTCTTGAATCAGAAGCTGCTTGATCAATTTTGCTAATGACACCTATGGTCCTAGTACCTGCAGGAGAAGCCAAACTTGGTAAACCCATAACTATCATGGGGGTAAATGCAACACAGATAAAATAGAATCACATAAATTTATTCACGGAAAGATAACAATTTACAAGCAGTTACTGCTATCATCCATTGCCAAAAGTAATTTTGTCAGGTAAAGATTTGAAATAACTCACTTTCTGAATCATATTCTTTTGCAGCCTTGAGGGCTCGTGATGATGAAATTTCGAGCACCTGAGTAGCAGGTACTACAACCAGTAAAATAGCATCATTATGCTGAATATACTCGCTGATCTGGAAAAGCAAGAAAAGCGGAATTAGAAAGCTAGGAGTCAAGATAAACGGCCCAAGAGTAAACTTTCCTTCAAGAAAAACATATGCACCTAAACAATCAACTGAGAAGCAAATGATGCAACAATGGTTAAAAGCATGAAGCAGCACACAAGTAACTTTTAATTTAAGCAATGTTGGAGAAAATTTCCATTCCTCACCAGTGAATCATCCATGACTCTTTGATCCAATCCAGGTAAATCAATGAGCTTTAACGGTGGAGCTGAAAAAAAATGAGAAAAATAAGGCCAAGAATTATTACAAAGGGATACAAATCATCCTGTCTACATGAGAAATCCAATCTAGTAATAATTGGTAGGCTAGTCACGATATTCCATTGTTTGTGGTTATTATTTTGAGATAAGTCCCCAGTAAAGCTACCGGCTAATATAACAAAAAAAAAAAAAGGTTTTCAGATCGGCCCCTGTACCTAATAACATATACCAAAGAAAATAAAATTGACCTTAATGCCGACATTTCACCATGATGCTGAATCATTGAGTTTAAAACTTGGCAAGTCAGCCACCCTGGTGGTGTCTAAAGTTAATGCACAAGTCAGCCACCCTGGTGGGTTGATGCACAAGTCAACTCCTAGATACACATTCTATGTGATGACAAATCGATGCTTGGGGGTATAGGATGTGCAGAACCTAGCTATTAAAATCTGATAGGTATTTAATACAGAATAAACTCATCCAACTACAGGAAAATATGTGGCAATCTGGTTAGGATTTTCTTCATCGCCTAAGCAACATAACCCGAAAGGTCAATTTAACCATCATGCAGAAACAACTTCCAGCAAGAAGTTACCTGTGCTAGTGCGGAGTTTCAAGTATATTTCATCCCGACTTCTTCCTGATGAACCCTTGCTTAGTCTATCTTGTAGAGAGTGGCGAAGAGCACCTATCATGTCCCAAACACAAGGAACATGAGGAAATTCAATTGTGATATGCAGTCACAAACACGAGATACTATAGTTTTATGAATTAATACCATTACTAACAAGCATCTATGCTAGGGCAATACAAAGTAATTGAATAGTGCTTCCTAGTAAGGACCTTACTTGCAGATACTTGTTGAGATTTGCTGTCAATTTGCAAAACAATTGACTTGCTGCTTAAAGAACTGTCCCTATTTAAGTCAATGCTTATTGGAGCCCGAGTAGCTCCACCTTCACCAGTTGGCTATTCAATAATGATTAAACATTAACAAGATTTAAGAAGCAAATCATAAAGCAAACACAAAGCACCGACATGAGGCAAAAGATTAAAGAGACAACCACTCACCAGGACAGCATGGCCGATGAGACTATTTAGGACAGCAGATTTCCCAGCACCCTGATCAGGTTTAACGAGAAGGAAGTTGCATAAGAATATATATATCAATTATGAGATGTGAAAAGAAAAGCCATACGTTCACAAGATATCTTAAACAAAGTATCCATTCTATGTAGGCAGGTACATCCAATAACAAAGGTGTCCATAACTCTCTGGATCTGGGGTAGGAAATATTCAAAATCTCAAATTGACATTAGTACTATCCATTTCATTTCCACCTGGCTTGACATCTTTTAACCATGGAGTTAGATTTCGAGTAGTCTTATTGACTAGCCTCCTAAAAGAAGGAAACAAGCATATGGATGTATCAAGGAACAATGCGTCAGCATCTAAAGAATGATATAAAAGCAAATTCTTTGGATAAGTCTAGTTAAAATTGGAAAACCTGTTCAATTATTTGAGGAGAAATAGGGCACATTAAACGGATCAAGATCCACCGTACGAGGTAGAGAAGGCCAACAATATCCCTAAATCAGGGTTCAATCATCCGTAATGCAATCATTTACTGGTTCTTCGGTCCTACAGTGAAGAGGATCTATTCAAAGATCTATTCAAAATTTCAAATCCAATTTTGCACGCCTTTCAAATTGCACCCCCATAATTTACAAACCTAGAAGCTCTTGAACTTGTGCATAGCAAATATTAAACGCGAACCACTAATTTCTAACAGCATCTTCTTCTGATTCTATGAAAAGGTTCACATGACTAGAACTATGGGCACATGTTATAATCATTATAGTGAAACAGATGGAGCTGATGAACAAAATTGCCGCTGATTGATCGGGATCTAAAATTTCCTGTCTCTCTAACCAATAGTTTGCTTCCGCTAGTAATTCCTTAAGAAAGAACACAGGAAGAACGTCTTCCTCGTACAGCAAGAATGAACTAATAGTCCAAACGTTGCCAACGCAAAAGGTGCCAATACTCACTCACTCACTCCACCATTTTTCAGCAGAATGAACAGAAATCCAGCTCAGATCAGTGTCTCCGAAGCCTAATCAGCCGGAGCGTTTTAACCAATCTCAGAGGTTTCCCATAATCCCATTCCTCAGAAGCTGAAAACCCAGTCCACATCTCGCGTTTCTCGCGAAAGGGGGAAGGAAGAGCAGGGGAAACCAGACCGACACTTCATCTAACCGCATCCACAGGCAATCGCAGAGATCCGCATATCGACATCCAAAACAACAGGCAACATCACGCATTTCCATACTCAAGTGACCACGGGGACTCACGATGTTGCCGAGCGCGACGACATTGAGAAAAGTGGTGGCGCGCTTGGACGACGAGGACGACGAGGAGCTCTCGTCGACGTCCTCATCGGCGAGGAGCGCGGACGCCTGCCGAATCGAGTCCGAGAGCTGGCCCAAGTCCTCGATCGCCTCCATGTCTCGACTCCGATCGGGGCGGCGGCAGCGCGCGCGCGGGGAGGAGAAGCGGGGATCGGGCGCGGTTCCTCGCCGGAGAAGGCGATCGGATCACGAACCGACGAAACCAAGCCGGCCGACCGACCGACCGACCGACGCGATCGATCCGAATCTGATGCCGCGGATCTGCGGGAGCGGGCCGCCGTAGGGTTCCGGCGGGGCGCCGGGCGGATGCGGAGGGAGGGGGAGCGCGTCGCCGCCGCGAGGCCGCCGCGATCGGAGGCGGAGGGGGGTCGGAGGGCGGCGGAGGAGATGGAATCGGAGATCGGGGAGAATTTCAAACGCCGGACGAAGGACAGAAATGCGCAACGAAATGCAAATCAAATCTCTCTCTCTCTCTCTCTCTCACAAAGACGGACACGCGCTTGCGATCTGACGAAATTAAAAAGATTTTGGAGGTTTTTCTGTTCCGTCCCCGGGGTTTCGAGAAATTGCGCGATCGGCCCCCGCACTTTTCTGTTCTTTTCGTTTTCGGACAGCAACACGCGCTTGCGATCTGACGAAATTAAAAAGATTTTGGAGGTTTTGCTGCTTCGTCCCCGGGGTTTCGAGTAATTGCGCGATCGGCCGCGCAATTTTCTGTTCTTTCCGTTTTCGGACCGTTGCTACCTGCTGGTGCTGGGGAAGGTGGGAAGCGAAGGAAGGTTGAGGGGATTTTACACTTGTCTTTCTTAAACGCGAAGGAAGAAAAATTTTAAAAATATTTTGTCATATATATATAATATAAATGGTAAGAATTATAACAACTAAAGCCAAAGCAAAAAGCTATACAACAAAAACTCGGCACCAAAAACTTACACTCATGAGGACAATAACAGTCAGAGTGAGTGGAAGGATGCCAAGGTAAAACAAGAGAGAGGAAAGCCAAAACAACGGCAAAAGCAAACCAAATGGCCTACATAGGGAGCAAACAGAACAAAGAGCACAACAACACAAGTGCAAAGTGAAGAACCCCACGGTAAGATTAGTAGGTGAGTGATCAGTCCACAAAAATGGAAGGGTTTATAGACCAACAATGTAGCAACCTACAATTTGTGGTGTTGGGAGGGACCTATTTAAAAGACAATGCTTTGTCTCTAACAACTTTCTCCAATTGCACCTTCATAGCTAGGAGGGATGGTGGCCTATCCTTGAAGATAATATTATTCCGCTCCTTCCAAATGATGTTGCATAAGGCTGCAAAAGCAAATCGGCCAAGGGTGGAACGAAAAGAATTCCCAGATAAATACTTGATCGCCCAGTGCAAGCTATCCACCCAAGATTTGTTCGTCCAAGCAAAATTGAATCTAGAAGCCAAAAAAGTGGCTAGAGCAACAGGAATGGAACACCCAAAAAACAGATGGTTGACTAAGTCCGGACGATATTTTGTCGTATTTTTCATCCCTCCCTTTTTCTGAATTTTAATTTATTTTATGGGTGCAAGTAAGGTGGGAAAAAGGAAATGAGTAGAAAACGCCTCCTTATTTTAATTTTTTCTCCCTTTTCCTTAAAATAAAATTTATCTTATTTTGTGTTTGATGCATAATTAAGACATAAGAAGTTGGATATAAAAGAAAATATATCGAATAAAATTATCTTAAGGGAGATGTGTGATAAATTTGGATAGGATTGAGTTCTCTCGAATAATAAACTTCTTAAGTTAACAATTTCAAATGACCGATACTTATTTTTTTATAGTAAGATTTAATCAGATGACATAAGTTAATTCAAAATATTGATATATATACATACTTAAATACAAGGCATAATATTTTAAATTACATTGATTTACTTAATTTCACTATTTCAATTCTTTAAAATTATAAACAATATCATTCATGTATCATTTGAAGATATCTTTATCGACATTTTTTGAATTATACATAAAAACGTAAAAGTTTTATTAATAAAATTCAATCTAATGAATGCTGTCTTTACCCTGTTTATCAAGATATCAGGCTAGTTGAATTCCTTTATTCACTACTATCTTTTTGATGCACTAACTTTAATTTTTAGTGCATGAATTTCTCTCAATAATCACCACACAATTATCTCAGGCATTTTGGGGGATCGATGTTAGAGTGTTACGTTTTGAACTAAAAAACCTAGAGGACTAATAACCCCTTAGAACTGAATTAGACGAGGTCCAAAAGTTAACTTGGAAACTTGACCTAATTTTAAGTGATATCGCTATTATGTAAGAAAAACATAACATGTGAATTGTCTATGGCATAATAGTTAAGACAATAATGGATTTCCCAGGATTTCTATATTCGAAAAAAAGTTAAAAATCGATTCAAAACAGTTCTAAAGTAGAATCACAGTTACCAATATAAAATGGAGAATTGGTTCTCCAATGCTACAAATTGAGTCAGAATTGATTCTTGAATAAGTTCACGGTGAAAAAAAAAATATCGAGAACTGAACAAATCAAGGTGGCTTCCAATTTTTTTTTAACCAAGTTTGAGACGCGTTTCTCATATTTCTTCTACTTTTCAAGTTTTAGATAAATGTTTATTTAAGTTATCAATAAAATATATTCCACCTTGCAAAACAATAATGTCAAATTTTTATTTCCCTGCCCAATAAAGTTTTGAAATTCCTTGTCAACTTGCCGCATTACCTTGCATGAAATCAAGTTGCAAATTTAATATTTTTCCCACGTAACAACAGACCAACTTCCAAAAACCCTCCAAATCACACTTCCTAGCCTTCCATAAATTTTCCCCCCTTTTGTGTTTCCCAATTAGGAATGTGAATTTCTTGTGGCCAGGGGTAAATACAATTGAGATACTCTTATTTAATGAACTCAAACAAGAAGATGGAGAATAGAGAGAGAGAGAGAGAGAGAGAGAGAGAGGGAGAGGGATGGGAAATCCCAAGAAAACCGCAAGAGATCTGTTGCGCTCCAAATATTCACTTTCCACGTACAAATCTGACCCGCCAACTTCTCTACCCCTCTTCCTCTTCCTCTCTCTCCCCCTCTCATGCATTCACGAGCCGAAACGCCACGACGTGACTCTCATGATCTCGGCCATCTGCAGGAAAACCGCGATACATTTTATTGCACCTCCCTCCCGAACCACGTTCCAATCTCAACCCAACACCCTCCCTCCCTCTCTCTCTATCTCACTTGTGGATTCAGAAGTGTAAACGCCGCGGCGACGCGACTCTCTCCATCGTCTTGCCTTTGCACAAGGTACCCTCTTCAGGGACTGTGCCGTCGACGAGCCTCGAGATCTCCACCGGGCCGGTGCAATCTTCGATGGAAGAATGGAGGTCTGGTCTCGGTACATCCCTCTTCATAACCCTTTCGGAGATCACTGTTTGATCGTCTCATGAGTGGGCGTTGTTGAGTGAAGAGTGTGTTCTGATAATGGCTTTTGCATGGGATCCTTGAGCTAATATGTTTGAAGATCTGCGGCGCTTGATATATGCGATAATCTTGAAAATTCGCGGTGGTGTTTAGCTATGAATCGGGTCGCTTCAATAGGCAGTTGAGGTTTGTTCTTGATGTCCAGTTGAGCGAGCCCTTCATAGGTTTGGGTTGGTGGAGAAAAATCATCTTGGTGTTTGTTGGAATCTGGAAGGGATAGAGAGGTTATGGCTAGGAGCAGGGGAGAGAAAGAAGATGCCGAAAAGCACACGGGATTGCTCAAGCTCGTGCAGGTCCTGTCGTCTCTGGTCATTTTCGTCGCGGGCATTATCATCGGCCTCATGACGAGTACCCACATGAACAACTACTTCGCTTCTCAGACGGAACTGTTTTTCTCTGCTAACCATGTCTCGGCTTCGATGGCCAGTGCTGAGAAGAAATGTACCCCTTGCGAGAAGGTGGATTGTTTGAGCATGGACACTTTCTTGTATCCTAGGAACGTGACTCATGGCATGTCGGATGTCGAGCTCCTGTGGAGAGCGTCAATGGTCCCGAGGAAGCGGGGCTACCCTTTCACTAGAGTGCCTAAGGTGGCTTTCATGTTTCTGACAAGAGGGCCGTTGCCGATGCTGCCGTTGTGGGAGAAATTCTTTGATGGTCAAGAGAGACATCTCTATACAGTCTATGTGCACGCGCTTCCCGGGTATGAGCTCAATGTGTCGAGCACTTCTCCGTTCTATGGTCGGCAGATCCCGAGTCAGGTAACTGCACAACAGATTTTCACTGCTTTTATGGTCTTGTACTGATCTCAGATTTTGATTGATGATTCTGTACAAGCAAAGCTAAACATGACCACATGAGAGATTTTGTGGTTTTGAGCGATGGTCTGAAGTGATCTAGTTGTTGACCTCTGTATCATTGATCTTTTTTCCAGAAAGTTGCATGGGGAACGGTACAACTCGTTGATGCCGAGAGGCGACTTCTTGCAAATGCCCTGCTCGACTTCTCCAATGAGAGGTTTGTTCTGCTTTCCGAGAGCTGCATTCCGGTCTACAACTTCCCCACGGTGTACAAGTATCTCACTGGTTCAGACCACAGCTTCGTGGAGTCGTATGATGATCCATCTCGCTATGGACGTGGCCGTTACAGCCGCAGCATGCTTCCTTACATTAGGCTCCACCAGTGGAGGAAAGGATCTCAGTGGTTCGAGATGAATCGCAACTTGGCAGCTTATATAGTATCCGACACCAAGTACTGCTCCCTCTTTGAGAAGTACTGCAAGCCTGCTTGTTACCCGGATGAGCATTACATCCCGACTTATCTCAACATGTTCTATGGATCGAAAAACTCGAACAGGAGTGTCACTTGGGTCGATTGGTCTCTGGGTGGGCCGCACCCTGCTACTTTCAGGAAATCTAACATAACGGAAGATTTTATTCGTGCTATTAGAAATAATGCTACGCACTGCTCGTACAATTCAGGAAAGATATCTCTTTGTTACCTCTTTGCTCGGAAGTTTGATCCGAGCGCGTTGGTGCCGTTGCTCAACCTCAGTTCGACCGTGATGGAGTTTTAGCTGTGTCGGTATAGTGAAGAGACTATATCGTCTGCACATGTATTAGGACCCCCCTAGTAGATCTTCCGAGTTCAGGCGGTCTCAGCCAAAAGTTTTGGATTATATCTGGTCTCGCAGACATTGAATGAGATTCCTTGTTTCTTTTTTTCCGGCACATTGTAGTGGCTTCTGTCTTGATCTACAAAACTGAGCAGTTCCAGGTGATAATTCTAACAGATTGTCATTACGTGACGATTGATGTTGTTGAAGCATTTATTGGCGCATATAGCATCAGAAGTGCAAATCACGGGCTCTCCGTTGGCGCATATGGCACCAGAAATGCAATCATGGCTCATCCATTGGATGGGCTTTCCCTTAAGTAGATCTAGCCACCACCACAGACAAGCGCAACTTCCATGTACTACACGAGAAGCTCATTAACATTAAGCGTTGGAAGGGACGCTCCTCAGCTGGTGGAGTAGGCGCTGACTTATGGATATATGCTTTCAGACGTCCAAGCTGTAGCTGAGTTCTTTCAGTTGTAAATTTCAGAAGTGATTTGCGGTCACAATCCTCCATTCCTGACGGCAGTCAGTCGTCTGCAGCAAATTCATGATTCATGAACATACTAGCAAAATAGCAAAGTCATTCAGTTGCTGGTACCTAGGATTATCTGTTAGTGTTTCCACTTCTACCAGCACAGAAGGTTCATGAGATGAGTTGCTCAAGAGGGTCTGCATATGCTTGATGGTAGAGAGCTTCTTTGGTTTTAGTTGGAAGTTCATAAGCAATGACTAATGGCTGTATCATCTGGTTTAATGCTTGTCCAACCTTTGCACAAGAATCCAGATTTTTTCAATTCTCAGTGCCAAAGTATGTCCCAGAAAGGCTTCTACAATGTTAGTGAGCTTTTTTCTTCTTAATGTCATTCTCTCTCGGATGTGAAAGTTCATCTTGTTTCAGCGAGTAAAGTCACAAATTGACAATGGCAATCCTCCGGATTTATCTCTATAAACCATCCGATTTTGTGGATTGAGAAAAAGGATAATTTATTCTGTCTAGTTTAGACACTGCTTTAGGCACGTTTACTAGTTGGCACGGTTGAAGGAATGGCCTTTCTTCTTGTGGCCTAGCAATGATGAAAAACCCCGGTGTGCTTGTCCGATTCAGATGGCAGAAGAAACATGTGTTAACAATATAGAATCGCCAAGTTAGTAAAATACTGTGCAGCCATGGGCTTGAAGACCAAAATTCGAATTTGATGTTTCTTCTTCCAAAATATGAAAAAGCTCAAACGGGAGGTTTAAGTTTAAGTTTGCAACTTCATTGAAGGTTTGATGACCATGTAGGAATTGCTGTAAACTCTCTGGCCGAACTTACATTAAGGCCCCCGAAATTGCATTACACTCGCATATTCTCTTCCATCAACCCACTTTTAGTGTGGCTAGAAGCCTACGGATGCCATTGACAGTTTACTACTCATTGTGATCCATGAACTTCTTGGACACCCTCTACTTCTTTCTTTTCTAGTGGAACTAGGCTGCACGCTTTCAACTGAGCTGGTGCGGGACCCCCATGAAAGGGTGTCTCCATTTGCTCCATCCCTTTCGAACCCATTAGGCTTTTAAGTTGTAGGGTGTAAGCCATATCCCTCCACTATGTAAGCTCAAATCACGAAGTTGGTGGAAGAATATGGTCCCCACAAAAGCAAGAAGATGAAAATAATACTCTACCAATAATCTAGGCAAGAACATGTTCCGTCTTTAAAATGGTGGAATCTACTGCCATCTCTCACTACTATTTCCCTCCCAAAGACCCGCGAGATCACCTTGGTCACCTCATGACAATCCGCACACACCCTCAAGTTCTTCACGATCCGAATGCAATCACCGTCTTTTGCAACTAACAATCCAAAAGCAATCGCCAACCTCTCGCTATGCACCTTGATTGCATTTTCCTTCTCTTCCTCTCCAATATCATGCAAAACTGATGAAACGTCAGGTGAATACCCAGCTTCTGTGATTCGTGCTTCGATTATTTCAAGCATCCTGTAAAGCTCTGACGAAAGTTCGTGCTGTCTATCCCCAGCAACAAATTTATGTACTCTCCCCTGCGCTTCAATCAAGCTCCAACCAGCAACTTTATTGGCATTTCGCTCGGACATTAGTCTTCGGACTCTAATAACATCTGCCCATTTGCTTGCCTTGGCATATATGTTTGATAATTGCACATAATGACCCTCATGGCTGGGATCCAAGTTTACAAGTTTGCTCCCTATCTTTTCACCTAGTTCTACTAAGCCATGGACTTTACAGGCGCCGAGCAATGTCGCCCACAAGACTGGATCTGCTGAAACTTTCATGTTCTCAATCAAATCAACGGCTTCATAAATGTGACCTGCACGACCTAGGAGATCAACCATGCATCCATAATGTTCCATCTCAGGTTCGATTCCATATTTCTCTGTCATCAACTTGTAATATTGCCTACCTTCCCTAACCAGACCTGATCGACTACACGCATTTAAGACCCCCACAAAAGTCACACTTGCTGGTTGGAGACCTTCAGATAAGAATCCTTCGAAGAGCGTGAGAGCTTCCTTTCCAAGGCCATGGGAGGCCAATCCACAGATCATGGCATTCCACGACCAAATGTTTTTTCGTGGCATTTCATCAAACACGAGTCTAGACAGTTCGATGCTTCCGCATTTTGCATACATATCGACCAGAGCGGTCCCAAGAGAGACTGTAATTGGAAGATTTAATGAGTTTATGACCGAATGTACGAACCGACCGTGCTCAAGCAAGCCCAGTTGAGCCGAAGCAGAGAGCACTGTCACCAAGATGGCCTCGTTAGGCATCAGACCACCCTCTCTCATCTCCATAAAACATTCTAATCCCCTTTCCAGCTGACCATTTTGAACGTATCCAGAAATCAAAGCAGTCCAAGATATAACATCTCTCTTAGGCATTTCATCAAAAAGCTGCTCCGCAACGTCGATCTGCCCATCTCTCGCGAACCCGGCCACCATCGAATTCCACGTGACGACGTCTCGGCAACCAGGGAGCTCGTCGAACAACCTCCTCGAGGCGCCCATTTCAGAGCAAGCGCAGTACAGGTGAATCAACGCGTTCCTAACGTACAGATCCCCACAAAAACAGAGCTTCACTGCATGAGCGTGGACTTGCCTCCCTTCCAACAACCCCGCGCCCTTCCCGCAAGCCTGCAGCACGAAGGTGAAGGTATGCTCGTTGGGCCTCACCCCCCGCCGCCGCCGCCGCAGCATCGACGCGTAGACGGACACCGACTCCAGAGGGAGACCGCCCCGGGCGAGGCACCGGATCACGTTGTTGGAGGCGAAGACGGACGGGGGCTCGATGCTGCGGTAGAGGGCGAGCGGGTAGCGAAGATGGGTCGTCGTCGTCGGCGGCGGCGGCGGCGGTGGCGGCGGGGCGAGGGAGAGGTGGAGGAGGAGGCGGGCCAGGAGGCGGTTCTTGGTCTCGACGGCGGCGGGGTCGGCGGGGTGGCCGGAGAGGACGATGACGCGGGCGTGGGCTTGCTTGATTTGGGAGAGGGAAGGGCGGGGCGGGAGGGAGAGGAGGGAGGAGGGCGGCGGCGGCGGCGAGGACGCGCCGCCGTGGAGGGGCTTGAAGGGAGGGAAATGGAGGGGCTTGAGTTTTGGTCTGCAGGCTGTGGACAGTAACATGTCCAAGTTGGCAAAACCAGATGAAAATGATGAAGATGTAGCAGTTAAGCAATAACTATAACAGACCATGAAGCCAAAAAGTTACAAAAAAAGAAGAAGAAGAGGAAGTCACTACATATTCAAGAAAATCGGAGGACCATCTTGGAAATTTGGGAAAATTTATTTTCGTTATGTGTAAAAGGTTGCTAGGAAGATCATGGACTTAACGAGTTGCTCGGCTGGTCGATCCAGGGCATAAGAATGACCGGCCAAGGCCGGTCGAGGCCGCCTTAGGTCCATGTCGGGCATGGTTAGGTTGTTCAAAAAGTCAAATATCTTTTTAATAACGAGTCTCGAATGAGAACTTTATATGGCCTCTTAACTCTTATTAGCCTTGTTCATTGATGATTACTAAAGAAAAATATATTAGGATAACTATATTGGAAAGTATGAAAGTGCAATGAATTCTTAAAATTTGTCACGAAGGTACAATGAAGTCTCAAAACTTTCAAAAAATATAATTATTTTAAAATTTATTATAAAAGTGCAATCAAGTCAAAAAATTTTGTGGAAATTGCAATCAATTGAAGAATTTGATTAAATCATTTGATTGCGTTTTTTTGAAAATTTTATGATTTAATTGCACTTTCGTAACAAATTTTAAGACTTTCAATGTACTTATCCCAAATGTATTTGAGTAACTTTCACATTAATAAAGTAAATATAACGTAAATTTGCTAATCAAGGATGTACAAATAGTCTCCTTCTCACGTGGATACTTTGTTGATCATATCAGCAAGTTACTATTAGCATATAGAAACTCAATATCCCCATTAAAAGTTACTAATTTTGTGTGAAAACACTATCAGCATACTGAGTCCATTAGGAAGTTATTAGATAGGTTAAAAAGTTAATAATCTTGTATAAAATTACTAATCCCCAATAAGTGCATACTCCCTCACTCCTTCCAAATGTAAAGGCAAATAATCCCAGGAAAATTTTTCTAACCACTATTAAAGTCAGTAGTCATGTCATTTTTTATTTTTCCCACTTCCTTCATCATCTAATTGTATTATCTCTACGTATCTACCTAATTATGTTCTCTCTCTCTATGCATATTTCTTTCTCCTAAAAGAACTTTCATAGTTTATATTACTTAATCATTTTTTCTTATTAATAATTAGTTCTTTTATTTCTTTGAATGTGCAGTCTATTACGTGGCTATTCATTGTCGTATGGCATGATTAGAAAAAATAATTATAAGAACAATTCCGGTTCCTAATTAAGATCCGTATATTTCACCCCGTGTTCGCCATATTGATCTTCCTTATGCAAATAATGAATCAAATGTAACTTCTCTTGAATATCGCAAGATAAGTTAATGTCAAATGTAAGCGATGGCCAAGTATATCATCACCAATCGATTGCATCATCGAAGGAAATTATGGCCCTTTCAATTAGAATCTAAAGAAGCATTTCCCTCTACATCATCACTATTCTCATGAACTCTTTCCTGGCAAATGCAAGCCCTTTCCCGGGTAAAAGCTGGATTCTTGGTGCCATCTGAGATAGAAACACATTTTCTATACTCACTCATCAGCCTTACAGAATTTCACTTCAATATGCTCGATCCCCGATCACCGGATTCAACTCTAACGTCCGCAATCTGCTCGGCATCATGCATTCATCCGGCCCAGGAACGGCATGGAGGATGTGCCTCCGGTCGGATTAATCAAAATAGCCTCGTCAAAAGTTCCTGTGAATGGAAGCAGTGTCTCTTAGAACCAGCGAAGACACCGGCTGCTCTCTGATACGCGACAAGAGGATGGAAACTTGCTCAGTCGCAAGTTCTAGCCTCTCCTTGGACTTGGCTGACTCCGACATGAGATTCGATACCATGCTCTGGAGTAACTGTAATCTTTCTGCATGATCGCTCGGAGCATTATGAGGGAGCTTCGATGAAGATGTGCTGATCTTCCGCCACCGGAGGGGGAGATACTTCTCAGGTATTTGGAAACAATTCCCAGTGGAGAGGACTCGAAGCGAATGCCGGCACAGAATTCCAGAAAACTCGAATAGATGGCAACTGCAACTTATGATGCCCTCCCGAGGGATCCAGTAAACCTTCCGCCCTCCCTCAAGTTTTGTGTGGTGCCTCACAAGAAAGCCATCTTCCATTTGGAAGGACGCGTAGTGGGCCGCCAAGACAAGTTGCTCTTGGAGCTTAGAGAAAGCAAATGGAGTAAGGACTGTTGCGGCATGGGATTCCATGGGCGCTCCCGTTTTTAAGGAGATGTTTTGGAGATTTTGTTGCATTGTTTGCTGCTCTCCCGCTTGATCTTTAAAATCGACAGCAACAGCCACCTACATCAACAGACTCCAAGCTTCAGTCCACAGAGAGAAAACAGACTATAATGCCACCAACACTGAGACGAATTACACGCATTCCAACAAGCAAAAGATTGTTTGTACTTGAATGTGGAGGTACTGATGAAAGTATTAACAGGTGAGAACAAGTTTCATTTCCAGCCTGTTTGGCTTGAGGAGAGAACTAAAATTGGGACTCAAAGAACTTCAATTCTCTCCAATATTGCACATTGCCTTTCTTTTCCAATATGAGGTCCTTGAAATAATCAGCAAATACAGCAATACACTCTCACAAACTTACACACAACTAAGAGACATGAAATTGCAACACGCTCAGATGCACACGGCCCAAAATTATGATGTTTTCAGCTCTACCATCTTGCACATAATTGCCAAAAATTCCCACTAAGCTGCCCAGCCTTTTGTAGTCTCTATAATCTGATTAACCCTACTCACCCAACAAAATCAAGACCAAGACAACATTGCATGTCCTACATGATGCTTAACCTAATTGATGGAGGGACCTGATTATTTAAATTAAACTAAAAGTGATGATTAACGCCCATGTAACCCTAACAGAGGGACAAAAGAAAAGCAACCCAGCTATGTTTTCTCAGTTCTCTTCCAAAAAGTTAACTAGCATTGTCCATGCAGACTTTAAGAATGAACAGCTAGAATAAATAATTAAAGGAAACAGAAATCTAACAGTTAAAGCCACAATAATTAAATAAACGAAATACAGCGCACCTGCTCAACAAAATGTGCAAGACGGGTTTGTGCACTCAGAAAACGTTGGATAAAGGAATTGATGGACTTTGACTGGCCAGGGGAAGTCATTCCAGCAAAAAAGTAATTTCTCAAGTATGGTAATGCCCAATATGACCTCAGGGCAAACAGATTAATAATGTGCCTGTTTGAGTGCAGTCCAAAAAAATTTTGCATTTCCTTCCACCCTATTTCAAATTCCTCTATTGATTCCATATTATAGAGTCGATAAAACTCGGATTTCCACTCGTTATAACGCTCTCCCAGAACAGCATTGAACCAAGAGGGGAACTTCGCCACAATCATCCAGATGCAAAGTGCATGCTTAGTTGTTTGCATTTCCATAGATATTGCCTCTTTCAGGCACATATTCTGGTCGGTAAGAATTGTTTGGGGTGGTTTTCCATTCATAAACCCCAAGAAGACCTAAATGAGCAAGAGAGAGAAATTAAAACATCGAACTATTTATTGGAGGAACTGGAGCTCGAAATAGGACATATATTCCAATTCCAGAAAGAATGGACAGAAGAAAAGATAAAACAGGATAAGTAATAACTCATAAGTCTACACCAGCATACCTTTAATGCCCAAGAATAAGACCTCAAATTCTCCTCCCTCATAAGTACACAACCAAAGAAACAGGGCATTCCATAATTGTTGATCCCAACCCACAAACCAAGTGGCATATCAAATGCAGTCAGCCGGTGTGTCGTGTCAAACACGACAGCATCACCAAAGATCTCATATGATTGTATGGATGATGCATATGACCAAGCAATATTTTCCAATCTGTTGTTCGAATCAAGTGTGTACTCGAACCCGAAATTAGGGTCCTTTTCCTTTATATTTCTGCACATTCTTAATAGATCTGTACTTTCATCTTCAGGGTCTATTTTCCGGAATGATTGGAGTAAGTTCCTAACATCCTTCTCAGTGAAAGGCAAGTATCCTGGTTCCACACACCTCTCAAGTTCCATCAGCCTCATCATCTGCTGGACTGAGATACCTGTCTTGGCAAACATTAGAATCCTGCTCTTGTCCGTGTCAGATATTGTTCGGTAAGCAGGTAGGAAACGAACTTGGTTCGGTTCCAGTAGTTCGTGATTATGATGGTTTATAAAACCAGTGACGCGCCATTCGGGAGCTCCTAAATCTGTCGTCTTGCTTATCCGCATATACGCTTGGCATCCACACCGAGAGGATTTTCTGTTTCTTTGAGGTTTCCTTTCGTTAGTCGTTTTGACGGGCGTGTTTCCAGCACGGTGGCAAACAAAGTAACGCCTCGTAAGCCCCTTACCAACTCCTTCTTTTCCTTCGGTACGGTGACGGCGGATCGAAAACCCACACTGTTTAGCAAATTCACTGTAAAACTCATAGGCAGCATCATGGGTATCAAATCTCTGCCCGATGTACGGAACAGTCTCATTAGTGCTTTCCAGGGAGAGCCTCGTTTCATCAAGAGACTCCTCGGCACTGCTGTTGTCATCTAGAGAGAAAGAATGTTGGTCGGACGGGTCATCATAAACCACTAACATCTGTGCACTCCCTATGGACATTATACTCCTCTCTCTTCCAATCAAAATGTATCTCCAAGGATCAGATCCCAGGCCCAATCACATCATTCATTTCAGGAGAACAAGGGCCGACCAACTCCGATGACGGGTGACTAATACCCCCATAAAGAGAAACAGCCACTGGTCAGCGGCACATCAGTATCGTTCTAAGGCATAATCTATAAACCCAAGACTGCTTTCACCCAAATCAGATGGAACAAGCCCTTTGCAGAATTTCAATGCCCAAAAACACATAAAGACATCACAGTGCACAACCCAGTCCCTTATGCTTCTTCATAAAACCAACTCCCCACTCCTCAACACCAGATCAAAAGAAACCAAACTGGAAATCACATTGCCCCATAATTTTCCAATCTTGAACCAAAAGAAAAACCAAAATGCGAACTTTCCACATCCATCCGCATTACACCCAGTTTTCACATCGACCCACGATTTCCCACCTCACTACAAACCCAAATCGTGAACGCAATTCGCTACAAGTAGATTCCCAGAAATTTGCCATCCCCACCATCTTTCTTGAACGCAATTCGCTAACAAGTAGAATCCCCGCAAGAAGTGAAAGATCGAACGGAGGAGGAGGAGGAGGTTACCGTTGAATTTTTGTTAGGAGAAGCAGGGGAAGGAGAAAATTGAAAATCCTTTCCTCCCTTTTTTTTCTTGAGGGCGGAACCCTAATCTGCGCAGGTGCGTGACGAGGCGCCCCCTCCCTCTTGGATCGCCGCTATCGTGCGCCTTCGTGCTGATCTCCGCTCAACCCGGGGCGGAGACATCCAAGCTCCGCAACCAAACAAGGGATAGAAGGTAAGCATCATCTATCTGCTTTCTTTTTCAAATCAAATTATATGAATTTTAATCACTGCAATCGGTATTAAAAGCTAACCCGTTAATTTAAAATAACTTAACCACCGGAGTTTGCCCAAATGACCATTATTCTAATATGGAAAGGGAAGATGGGAAGTTCGAATCCCCACTTTTTAAAAAGGAGTTGGGATGTGACCAATATAATTTTAGGTGTGGGTTGCAAGGAGACATGCCCCTTTTTGTTCTTATTTTTCCAGTTTGTTTTTTCTTAAAATTATTTTAACTTTTTTTTTTTAGTTTTCAAATATTATTTGAATAAACATTAAAGGAACAATTTAATAAATGCCACATAAGAGAGAGAAATGAATTTAAAAATGCCACGTTAGCGTTTTTCGTTAGACAAATTCACGGTATTAACTAAAGAACTCAATTACGGAAATTTGATATATTTTAGGATTTAATTTAATTTTTTGAAAATTTTAAACATAATTACACTTTCGTAATAAGTTTTAGGGCTCGTACCGTACATGTCCCTTTTATTTAAAGAAGAAAGATCCAGCTCATTAAAGTTAAATAAAGTCTCTTTCGCTGCTTGTAAAAGATCAAAACTTTTATTTGGAAAAAGAGAAAGTCTCCTCTCATTAGATTATATGTTCAAAAGTCTACTTTTACTATAATTTATTAGATAGGTTGGATCAGAATGTTACTCACGAATAGATAAATACTTAGTAACGATGGTGGGCAGCATAAATGTTCAGCTAACCGTACCGTTAGCTTTTGAAACAAACGGTCATGCTTGTGCTTCGCTCGGCAAGTTTCCACATGCTTGTGCCGGAGAAAGGAAACTTTCGTGCTGGGTCCCTCCACCGTTAGCTCGCCTATTAAGAAACCGAGCAGGCATAAATTAGCAACTCTAGGAAAACCAACTTCAAACCTCACAAGCGATTATTGTCGAAGTCAAAAGAAAAAAAAAAAACGAAGACATGCGCGCCCCAAAAAGAGCCGAAGTCAAAAGAAAAAACGAAGACATAAAGAGTGGACTTCCCTTGGAAGCAAGATGTACGACGAGTCTCTTTGCTTTCCTTGTTAAACTAAAGAACCATCTCGACAACATGTAGTAGTTTGCTCGATTGTTTTCACGAGGAAGAGGAGTCATGTCAGAACCATTGTGGCTAGGGCAGGTCGGGCTCCCCGGAGACGAGACCTGGACGAGCTCCTTCCCAGTGAAAAAGCCCGATCTGGGGATCCCCATGAAGGACAACAGCGGAGGAGGCGGGGCTCGGAGGCCGAGGGGCCATCCGCCGGGCTCCAAGAATAAGTGGAAGCGGCCGATCTTTGTGACTATACATAGTCCTAACGCGCTTCGGAGCCTCGTGATGGAGGTAGCCAGTGGTGCAGATGTAGTCGAGTGCGTGGCCCGGTTTGCCAGACGGCGACAGAGGGGTGTCCGCGTGCTCATCGGGAGGGGCATGGTCACCAATGTCGCGCTCCGGCAACCCACGGCACCAGGGACGGTCATGGCCCTTCACGGCCTCTTCGAGATTCTCTCCCTCACTGGGGCCTTTTTCCCTGGTCCTGCCCCGCCAGGGTCAACTGGATTGACCATAAGCCTGGCTGGAGGCGGAGGTCAAGTGGTCGGCGGAAGCGTCGTGGGCTCGCTCGTGGCTTCGGGGCCTGTCGTACTGATCGCGGTCACCTTTTCTAATGCTACTTACGAGAGACTGCACTTGGAGGAGGAAGAGGAAGCGGGCAGCGGGCGGCACCAACAAGGTGGGATGGCGGACCCTTCATCGATGCAAGCAAACTGATACGATGTTTGTTCTGCGGGGTAACTAGTTGGTTTAGATGATAAGAAACTTGCCCTTTTTTGGGGGGTTTTTTCTATTGTCATCAAAGGAGATACATAAGAGTGCACTTCAACGTCGTGCGGAATAATGTTTAGACAAGACAGAGACAATCTAAATGATGAAACATCATACTCAACTCACATATCACACACTCGAAGTCTTCTGATTTGAGAATTTTCCTTTTCGCTATTTCTCTCTTCTCCGGATGTTTTCAAGTGCCAGTACATATAGATAAAGTGTAATTTTGTGGTTAGACTAAACAAAAATATTCCACCCCGAGAAGGTAGTGGGGTTGGTCTCAGGATACAAATTATGATTATACCATCCATTACAGGATGCAAAGGGTAATTTCCCATCAACAGAAGAGTGTATAGGTGTTGGACCTACATCTTTGTGTGCTATTTTCGGTTTTTGGCTGGGAACTTCATGGGTTATTTGATACATATGTTTCAATAGTTTATTTGCCTAGTAGAATTATTCATCATTGGAGAGAATTAACGGCCAGGTAACCTTGACGAATTCTGCCAGTTCAAGCCGCCGCACCAGCAGGTTGAGGAACTTGAGATTTGCTGTAATGATGTCAAATGCAGTCCACCTGAAGACAGCAGAACAGTCCTTATGCGTGGGGGTTTAGGGCTGACGGAAGAGGGTATAGGTGTTGGACCTACATCTTTGTGTGCTATTTTCGGTTTTCGGCTGGGAACTTCATGGGTTATTTGGCACATATGTTTCAATAGTTTATTTGCCTAGTAGAATTATTCATCATTGGAGAGAATTAATGGCCAGGTACCCTTGACGAAGTCTGTCAGTTCAAGCCGCCTCACCAGCAGGTTGAGGAACTTGAGATTTGCTGTAATGACATCGAATGCAGTCCACCTGAAGATAGCAGAATAGTCCTTATGTGTGGGGGTTTAGGACTGACGGAGCCTCCGGAGGTCACGCAATGGCAGAGTACGACAGAGATACACTTGATGGAAAATCAGTTGACTGAGTTATCCAAGAATCCTAGGTGTCCTGCACTCCTGGTATTGTTTCTAAATAGGAATTGCAAGCTCAGAATGATCAGTCCGTCTTTCTTTGATTACATGCCGGCTCTCAAAATCCTGAATTTGTCTCGAACTCGGATCAAGTCCTTACCAGTGTCTCTCTTCAGGTTAACCTGCCTAAAAAGACTTTTCTTAACTCATTGTGATCTATTAATCGTGTTACCTCCACAAATTGGAGAACTTCAGCAGCTTGAGGTGCTTGATCTTGAAGGGACTATGATCATGGATCTGCCGAAGGAGGTGGCGAAGCTAACAAAGCTCACTTGCTTAGGAGTAACATTTTGCCGACGCATAAATCGTGGCCCAAAATATGCGAAAGTGAATGCACTGATTCCTCAGGGCACTATTTCTGCGCTCACTCAATTAGAAGAGCTTAGTATTGAGGTTAGTCCAGAGGATGAGAGGTGGAGGAGTATTGTGGAAGCTGTTGTTGACGATGTTTGTGGCTTGATGAGGCTGGATACTCTTAATCTGTACTTCCCGCGAGTGGAACTTCTAAGGAAATTCATATGGCTTGGCACATCAGAGGTGTCTAGATCGTTGTCACATTTCAAATTCATTGTTGGCGACGTCGATGAACGCATCATAATTCATCTCCCAAAGGATCTCGAATTTGAGTTAGAACGTTGGGATAGATCCTTGAAATATGTAAATGGCATGGGTGTCCCCACTGATATCAAGAAGTTGCTTCAGCATACTACTGCATTTTTCTTAGACCGCCATTTGGATGTCACTAAGCTATCCGATTTTGGGATTGAGAACATGAAGCAACTGAAATGCTGCATAATTGGGGAGTGTAATGAGATTCAGGTTATTATTGATGGAACTGACATGCATGATGAAGCTGATAGAAGTGAAATTGTGGAAACATGGGAGGATGATAGGAGGTTTCTCAAATCACTCGAGTATCTCTACATCCGTTGTATGAAGAGTTTGAGGTGCATTTACAATGGGCCACTGCATCGAGGATGTTTGTCTCATCTTAAATCCTTGTCTTTAGTCAAATGTCCTCAGTTGACTGTCATATTCACACCTGGCCTATTGGAAAACCTCGAAAGCTTAGAAGAGCTCGAAGTCGTAGACTGCCCCCTTGTCTTAAGTTTAGTGAGATGTGAAGATACTTCTATTTACGAGAATACAGATACTTCTATTTACGAGAGTACCTACTTCCTCCCCAAGTTGAAGAAGATATCCCTAGTCTCATTGCCTGAACTCATCAGCATTTCCGAAGACTTACACATTGCACCAAACTTGAGAGCAATAAAGATTGCTGATTGTCCGAATCTCAAGAATCGATCAACTGATGAAATCTGTTGCAATCATCTGACAGGGACTGAAGGTAAGGGTAATAATCAGTGGAGAGCATTTTTTTGTGGAAATGACGTGTCTTTTTCTTTCCATTTCATTGGATACATTTGATCGAACAAGTTAAAACCAGCTTTGATGAAGAGTAAAATTGGAAAGTCAACACCTATCTAAATAATCTCTTATCTTCTTTCAAATCGGATTTCTGATCTGTAACTGTTTGAAATGTCTATGAATGAGGCAGTGGTTACTGTACAAAACTTTGGCCAATCCACTCTTATCTTCTGATGCATATATATTTCAGGGTACAAAACTAAATGTTGGCATAGCATTAGTATGCTCTGATTTGGATAGCAAGTTCATTTTTGCCTCTTTAGATATGCTTCAAGCTTATAGAGTGGCTTAACAATAGCTGGCTTAGTTACTTTCTTTGGTGGGAGAATTTCTTCATTAGAGTGCCTAGGGAGTCATTATCGATGTCAAAATTTTGGTTAGGTTATTGGAACTCCTCTTTTACGTTCTGTACAAATACTGTGCTTTCTATCTGGTGATATAAAGATGTTACTTCTTGATATTCTGCGTGTGTTTGTTGGAGGTACTATATGGGAAAAAGGAAAGGAACATTCTTTTTATTTATTTGTGGTCTGGTGAAGGAATGCATTTGAAGTTAATGTTTGGTTTACATTACAAAGTCCAACCAAAAGCTTAAGCTATTGGGGTGGGGAAGACTACACGACACATGGTCATATCAAATTTTCAAATTGCAACGCCGATTGCATTGCTGCAGATTCGGGCATATCTGCTTCAAAATAGTGGATATGGTCACAGTGGGCATGAACTTTTAAAATGATGCATCGACCTAATGCAGTAATAAATTAACTTTAGTAACTTGAAATGGAGCAGAGAGTGGTGAAGCTTGTTGAGGAGTTGAATGTATCCTTTAGAATGAGGTTGCAGTGATTGCATAGAATTATTTAAGTCTATATCAAGAGATCAGGTAGATTCATTGCTGCTCATCTTTTTCCATCTCTTTGATTGCAAGTTGAAGTATGTTGTCATAGTTATCTGTTGCAGACCACACATATCCACCTGGGTTGCTACATACCCTCCTCTATTTGAGACTGGATGTTTCCTTGAAATGGGAAAGTAAGACATGCTAGGCCAACTGGCAGATTAGCTAATTCAACTTTAAATTCCTGTTAAGATAAAGTGGCTTGGTGTTTGTTGTTCATCTAAGTGACCCAAATCGGTGGTTACTCGTTTCGTCTGACAGGCTGATTTTGTATTTGAGCAGCACAAAGTTTTCCAAATGATGCAAGCAGAGAGCAGCCTGCTCCTGCCGTGGTTTCATCTACAACCACTGGAAATGCAGCAGTTAACCCTTCAACTTCTCAAATCAAAAAGAAACCTGAAGTTGCTCCTCGGCTGTGGAAATCCTTATTCAATGATCTTAAATTAGCTGCAAGAAACTTTAGTGCTGAAAGTCTTCTTGGTGAAGGTGGTTTTGGCTGTGTATGTGGCTTTACAAAAGATACAAGCAGAGAGCAGCCTGCTCCTCCTGGGTTTACATCTACAGCCACTTGTGATACAGAGATTTGAAGAATTTAGAGAAAAGAATTGTGATAATTCTCAATATTTTTGTACCAGGATTACAAAGCTATTTATAGGACTTCTACAAGTACTAACTAGGAAAAAACAGATCTGTAAAATACAGCTATAATCCCACAAATCAAGGGATACTAATAAATCATTTCCTAACTAATTATTTACAGCTATTTCCTAATAATTAGGACCCAAAAATCAGGATTGAATATTCCTAATAATCAGATCCTAAAAATCAGGATAATTCAACACTCCCCCTCAAGCTGAGGAATAGATGTCTTCCATTCCTAGCTTGGAGATTATTTCATGAAAGATCCCACCATTAAGTCCTTTGGTTAGCACATCGGCCAGTTGATCTCCGGAAGGTATGGAGGACATGCAGATCAACCCCTCTTCTATCTTTTCTTTGATGAAATGCCTATCAATTTCAATATGCTTCGTCCTATCATGCTGTACAGGATTATGAGCAATATTAATTGCTGATTTATTGTCACAATACAGCTTCATAGGACCCTCCCACTTGATTTTCAAGTCTTCTAGGATGATTTTAAGCCATAATAGCTCACATATTCCTTGGGCCATTGCTCGAAATTCTGATTCAGCACTTGATCTTGCAACTACATTCTGTTTTTTACTCCGCCAAGTCACTAAATTTCCGCCAAGAAATGTGCAATAACCAGATGTTGACCTTCTATCCACCATGGATCCCGCATAGTCGGCATCGGTATAAGCTTGCAGCATCAGTTTTTGATTTCTTCGAATAGGACTCCTTTTCAGGACTTCCTTTTAAATAATGTAGCACTCGATTGACGGCTTGTAAGTGTGATTCTCTTGGGTCATGCATAAATTGACTAATCACACTTACTGAATAGGCAATATCAGGTCTAGTATGAGCCAAATAGATAAGTTTCCCAACCAATTTTTGATACATTTCTCGATCTACAACAGGTTCTTCCTTTGCATCTCCAAGCTTTTTATTAGGCTCAATAGGTGTGGCTCTTGGTTTACAACCAAGTTTTCCAGTTTCCTTCAAGAGATCGACCACGTACTTACATTTGTGAGACAAAAATTCCCTGTCTAGAGTAAGAAACTTCAATGCCAAGAAAGTATTTGAGTCTTCCTAGCTCTTTTATTTCAAACTCTTTAATCAAACACTTTGCTTTAGCTGCTGTTTCTCCTCATCATCGTCACTGTGACAATAATATCATCGACGTACACTAGAAGTGCTGTCACTCTCCCTCTTGTTGAATGCTTAATGAAGAGGGTATGATCACCTTGACTTTGTTTGTAGCCTGAAGCTTTCATAACTCTGGAAAATCTCCCAAACCAGGCTCTAGGTGATTGCTTGAGCCCATATAGTGCTTTCCGTAATCTACATGCTTTGTTTGTTGTTTTTTCTCCTTCAAATCCCGGTGGAATACTCATGTAGATCTCTTCTTCTAGGTCTCCATGTAAGAATGCATTCTTCACATCATACTGCTGAAGTTGCCAATTAAAATGAGCCGCCAAAGAGAGTAGAACTCTCACGGTGTTCATCTTTGCCACCGGAGCGAATGTCTCCTGATAATCTACTTCATAAGTCTGAGTATAACCCTTTGCCACCAATCGTGCTTTATATCTCTCAAGAGAACCATCAGCTTTGTATTTCAAGGTAAAAACCCATTTGCAGTCCACAAGATTCTTTCCTTTAGGTTTTTCGACAATCTCCCAAGTCTGGTTTTTTTCTAATGCATCCATTTCTTCTCTCATAGCATTCCTCCATTCTTCTTTAGACAATGCCTCAGATAAAGTACTTGGAATAGAAAAGGTGTTTAGACTCACAATGAAATTTTTATGAGATGGTGATAGGTGGTCAAGTGACACATAGTGAGATAGTGGATATAAGGGTCGCTTTGTGCATTCTCTAGTACCTTTTCTAACAGCAATGGGAAGATGCGAGTCATTTTCAGGCATATCAATTGACTGTTTATGCAAAGGAGAGTCAGAACTTACCGGAAATTCATTTACAAAACTCGGATGAGAATCTTGAACTTGTGTTTGGTCTGGAACAGCTGTCTTTCTTGAGTATACCTGAGGAAATCTCATAGAGTCATAAACACGAGGAGATATGGGAGTGGACTCTTGTTCTGGAATAGGCTCAATCGTAGAGAGTGAGTCCGGGATTAAAGTAGCACGAACCGATTCATCGAAACGATTCATGAGGAGCCCGTTGATCGAGTTGGAGGCTGATTGGTCGGGAGTTGATTGATTAGGGGTTGGTTGATCGAAGTAGGAGCTCGGATTGGAAGATTATAAGGAGGTAAGTCAAGATTAAGGACCTCAACTAATGACTTCTCCCCGAAGATAAGATTGTGGAAAGTAAGGTTTGTTTTCTACAAATGTAACATCAACTGAAATATAGGCTTTTCGAGAAGGAGGATGATAACATTTATACCCCTTTTGTGTAGCGGAGTAACCAAGAAAGACGCACTTGATTGCTCTAGGATCTAGTTTTCCCCTTTGCTGATTATGAACATGTACAAAAGAGGTGCAACCGAAGACTCTAGGTATGAGATTATTTGTTGTCCTGAAATGTGGATAAAAGCTAGAAAGAACTGCCATAGGAGTTTTGAAATCTAATACTCTTGATGGCAATCTATTAATCATGTATGTAGATGTAAGGACAGCTTCCCCCCAATAAGACTTAGGGACATTTCCATGAAACAACAATGCTCGAGTAGTGTTGAGCAAATGACCATTTTCCTTTCAGCCACCCCATTTTGCTGTGGTGTGTTTACACAAGATGACTCATGGATTATCCCTTCCTTTTGGAAATAAGTTGACAAGATCGATTAAAGTAGTCTCTAGCATTATCTCGATCTAAAGTTTTTAATTTTAACTCCAAACTGATTTTGAACCATAGAATTAAAATTAGGAACAATACTACTTACATCAGATTTGTGTTTGAGTAAGAATATCCATGTGACCCTAGTGCAATCATCGATTAGAGAAACAAACCATCGAGCCCCTGAGATATTTGGAATTGTGGAAGGTCCCCAAATGTCACTGTGAATCAAATCAAAAGGATGAGAACTTCTTTTGTTGTTTATAGGAAAAGATACACGGGTGTGCTTAGCAAATTCACAAGTATCACATTGGAATTGACTCATATCTAATCCTTTAAACAAAGAAGGAAACATGATATTTAAGACGCGAAAAGATGGATGACCAAAACGAAAATGGTAAAGCCAAATGACATCCTTATTTGAAGCACTAAGAAATGACAAGGGTGAATTGTTCATGACTCTTTTTGAAATCCTCGGCGTCTCAAGATAGTACAACCCATTCTTTTCCTTAGCAAGTCCAATCTTCCTCTCCGAATCGTTCTGAAAAACACAGTAGGTAGGGTAAAAAATTGCATAACATTTGAGGTCATTGGTGAGCCTTTGTATGGAGACTAGGTTGGCTGATAATTTTGGCACATGGAGAACATCTTTTAGAGTGAGAACAGGCGTAACATAGATATCACCAACTCCTGCAACAGTGGCCAAAGAACCATCTGCCACCCCTATTTTTCTATTGCTTGGACAAGGGGTGTAGGTACTAAAAAAATGTGAAGTGTGAGTCATGTGATCAATTGCACCTGAGTCTATTATCCAAGCTTCACTTGAAAGTTTTTCTGAGGCATTTAAACTAAAAGAGAATGGAGACTTACCTGAGAGTGCTAAGGAACATGCACCAGAGGGTTTATCAAGAGACCCTAAAAACCCTTTAATTCTTTCTATTTCCTCACTGCTGAAGGATTCTTTCACCTGTCCTTCATCGTGACTGATTTGCTGGTTGGTCTGTTCAATTAGATGAGCCTGGGGCCTTGGCTGTCCTCCTTTGTTTCCCCACTCTCGGCTTGAGGTTGCTGGTTTGCCATTCAGTTTCCAGCAACGTTCCTTTGTATGCCTTGGCTTCTTACAATAGGTACACCACAAATTGTCTCGATTATCCCTCCATGTAGACCTTGAAGCATCCACCTTTCCTCTTTCTTGTGTTGATGCATTGCGAGTTACTAATGCTTTGAGCCTTCCACAGCTTGAGGCTCTAGCATTATTCCCCTTCGACTTTCTTCGCCCGGATTAGAGAGATTGTCTCTTCCAAAGAAGGGATTTCTTCTTTTCCAAGTATTTGAATTCTGACTTGGTCAAATTCAGAATTAAGACCTGCCAAGAAATCATATACTCGATCCTTTTCAATGAAGGCTTTTAGAGTTGCAGCATCATCTGCACACTTCATCTCAAATACTCGATAATGATCGAGTTCTTGCCATAGATTTTGAAGGAAATTGGCATATTCTGTCACCGTTTTGCTCCCTTGTTTTGTTGCACTTGTCTTTACCTTGATTTCATATACTTGTGCTGCATCTCGAGCCTTCGAATAAGTCCTGCGAATAGAATCCCAAATCTCCTTCGCAGTTTTGAGAAACATACATGTATCACTTATGGCCGGATCCATTGAATCCCAAAGCCATGACATGATCATTGAATCTGCCTCATCCCATGCGTTGAACGTGGGATCTTCGGGTGTTGGACTGTTCCGAGAAGATGGTGAGTCTTCCTTTACCCTTCAAATAGGTCTTGATGAATTGTGACCATTTGAGATAATTCTTTTCATTCAGCCTATAAGTTGCTCTCACATTTTGTAGATCTCCGGTCATATGGTTGGTGTTGGCCTCCTCATTTTGACCCGAAGTATCTCCAATCAATTTTCTCTCAGA
Source organism: Eucalyptus microcorys (assembly GCA_014182515.1). Classification (NCBI taxonomy): domain Eukaryota; kingdom Viridiplantae; phylum Streptophyta; class Magnoliopsida; order Myrtales; family Myrtaceae; genus Eucalyptus; species Eucalyptus microcorys. The sequence goes on from CM024568.1 coordinate 854,331, forward strand.
CATGGATAATTCCAGGCACAAAGAAAGTACTTGGAAAGGAAGAGCAAAAGAAAACGAAGCGTAAAGGCTGCTGCAAGTGAATGAGATTTTAGGAAAAAAAAAAAAAAAAAAATTGGGACAAGTTTAGAAGCAAAGAGGGAAAAATATAGCTAAAGGGATCACAACAATGACAGTTGCGATCAGATTGTTAAGGACAAAGACAAATCAAGCAATGAAGGCTGTGATTGGAAGATTATTGCATCAATGAAGGATGCACTTTGCAACATTATCCCAGAAAAATGAGCCTAAAGCTCGATACCATGAAGAATTTAGAGAAAAGAATTGTGATAATTCTCAATATTTTTGTACCAGGATTACAAAGCTATTTATAGGACTTCTACAAGTACTAACTAGAAAAAACAGATCTGTAAAATACAGCTATAATCCCACAAATCAAGGGATACTAATAAATCATTTCCTAACTAATTATTTACAGCTATTTCCTAATAATTAGGACCCAAAAAATCAGGATTGAATATTCCTAATAATCAGATCCTAAAAATCAGGATAATTCAACAAGATTAACTCCTCAGTTTCATCTCCAACCGCTAGTGATAAAATGCCAAAGCCTTTCACCAGAACTGGATGCTGCAAAGTGTGTTCCTTTTTTGCATGAGGATGTAGAACGGCCCATGATATGTCGTGATTTTAAAGCTTACAGTATCCTATTAGACGCCGTATATAGCAATAGTTGTGGTGGCATCTGATTTATGACCCCAATGCCAAGCTTTTCTGGTTTTGGACTTGCAAACATTTTTCCCAAGGGAGATAACTCTCACTTCACCTATGTCATTGGAATGTACAGCAATACTGCTCGGGAATATGTGATGCAGGATACAGGCCATTTGAGGATGAGAATTGCACAAGTAACCTGCATAAATGCGGTTGAGTATTATTTTTTACATGTCAAAGTAATCCCATTGTATAGAAAAGAAAAGAACAGCCCCAATCTACACACCTCACGCACAACATGTGCACCAGATATGATTAGGAACTGAATTCGATTAGGTAGATATCAACCAAACCAAAGACAAGAAAATGAGAGCGATGGTCATATACTGATGCACTATCTGTCTGATCTGTCCTGATACATGTGGCCACCATTTGCAGGAATGGTAGAATCAGCTGTAGTTCCTGCACCCCATGCTAAAAGGTTGCCACTTTTTTTTTGTTCTCTGTTTTTAGTCCTGCATGTAGTCTCCTAAATGATGCTATTCCCTCACCTTCCAGTCCACCATCTATCTACTCTTTCTCATATTGTTTGCCTGGGGAGGAACCTAGAAATTTTGCTGGACCCTCATGAGTTGGTGTTCCTAGGTGATCTAGATCTACTTTCTGTGGTGCGCACAGGCTCTGGAAAATACATGAAAGTTGGATCTTGAGGGTGCAAATCAGGCAAGTTCCTAACCCACGTTAATAGAATGTCTGCTAAGTCCTTCAAATACCCGATTAATCCCTATCATTTTTTACTACCGAAACACTGATTCACAATTAGTGTTCTTTCCTTTATGTGCTTTCTACGCCGCATGTCCGAAGGGTTCTTGGTTCCAAATGATATATCTAGAGCATGTCCAAGTAGCTGGTTAAGTTCCGCCAGGTGTGGTAGTTGTCTGTCCTACATGCACTAGATAATTCCCAAAAAACGTTGGTTCATACTATGATCAGGTATTATTTATTACTTTGTTTTTGCGCTTCAGGGGCATGCAGCACATTGTGTATACTCTCTCCATCGTACTTTCCTATTTATTATGCTGGCCGGTAAAAGCATACTCGAATGAAAGACACCTTGGTATTTGAGAACTCTAATTCTCATATTTATTTTATTCCTATTGCTGTAAATACCAAATTTTCAGGGGGAGAGGGGGAGAGAGAGAGAGAGAGACAGAGAGAGTTTAACTTGGTTGTAACACCTAAAATCTTTGGAAAATATTAACGGATGAATTCTAATATAATATTCATGATTTTCTATGTTTTAAAATAGTTCTTTTTTAGTGGATAAGTCCATCAATGACGTTTTACTTAAAAAAAGAAGAAGAGAAAACAAATCCCGAATTAAGGTTAAATTTATTTTAGACAGGTTTTGCTTTTTCTTAATCTCATATCTCATGAAATTCATTTTTCTTTAATAAAATATACCTAAAATATTTTGAATTTTTAAACATCATCCATCGTATTTATATTTCAAATGCTTAGATTTCTTTTATTTTTTTAATAGCGGCCATTTGATCTTCCGGTCAAGATCTGTGTGCATCGACCAATCCACCTTCTCGAGCAATCTTAAATATGTGTAAAACTTTGACAATGCCTGGAACGAGATCTTTTACCATATAAGATATTTTTTCTAAAAGGAATTATTAGATTCAAATTATAATTCTTCTCGGATTTGCAGACTTACCATTTTTGTTGGCTCTCTCTCCCTTAATTATAATAATTATAATAATAATTATTATTATTATTTTTTTGGTCGGTTAATTATTATTTTTGCTTTCCCTGCATAAAAACAAGGTCGAAGATTCCACCCATGAGGCGTGATCACGATTAGAAGGTAAATGCCGATGGCATGAAGCATTAAAACACTTGGATATGAAAATTAGAACGTAAAGCCTACAAAAGCCCACTTTGGGCCGGATTGTGTAATATTTAAATCAATTATCTCAATAACCATTTTTATTCTTATAGAAAAATTATGAGGTCGAGAAAATTTTCGAAATTAATTTTGACTTCCAAAGTCCTTCAAGTGAAATCATATTAGACTTTAACCTTTTAAAAGATAGGCGTATTCGGACAAAAAAAAAAAGAAAAAAGATAGGCGTATAAAAGCTTTAGAGTGATTTTACCAAAATCCAAATTCATCTTTGACATCTGGTTAAAAAAGAGAGGAAAAAAATGGGTACTTGAAATTACAATGTGGCCATGTACTTATCAATCATAAAAAAGTTATTGAAATATTTTCATTTAAGAAAGAGCATTTAGACATGTTAATTAATTTATAAAATCAATGTACGAGATAATTTTCAGTCGTATTTGGCGATCCTCAAAGTATGCGCGCCTCCAATACTTCTCAAACACCAATCCAAAACCTAGTCGTGAACCTGAGCGTTATGACCAAGACAAATTTGGAATCCGGTCATCCACAGCAAGGTTCGACGTTAGCAATGTGAAAAGATACCGCCAGTGAAATTGTTTTCTTGCCGCCCAAGAATTTATAGAGGCCGAAAACTTGGTCCGATCTAATTCGGAACATGCCGGGAGAATTTGTTCTAGATCCGTCAAAGACTGCTCACTACCTAATGATGTTGGAATGGATCCATTCAACTGATTATTTGAAAGACCGAGTGATTCCAAATTTTGCAATTTTCCCATACCTTAGGAACTAAAACCGAGATGGAATTCCTAGAAAGCCATAAATATTTTAAGTTCCTCAAGTGCGCTAACCAATTCAGCGACCCATCCAGTTGATTACCCAAAAGATATGCATTTGGCGTATCTAATAATTCCAGGAAAATGACACCATCATTGTGTATTTCAATTGAAAAGTGGAATGGGAAGCTACGCCTTTCAATTAGAATTTTGTAAACAAAATGTCTGCAAAAACACCAAGTCAACTCAACGTTGATCGCTCTTTGCATAATCTCTTATCTCATCCTCATTATATTAACAGGATTTTAATGAAATGGACATTCTCTCTGTGTCAAAATCAAGCAACTTTCAGGATAATACATGTCAGATGTTATGGATGGTATAGGATCATTCCCTGTAAATGAATAGGTGGAAAAGGCTGAATTTTTTACCTTACAGCAATTTCCTTCAGCTGATAATGTTCATATTACTGGCCTTTCACATTGTAGGACGTTTGCGGGATGTACAAATGAACTATTGGAAAGGTCATTATACTTTCTTCAAAGGCAAACATGATTTTAGACCCCTAAAAAGGTTCTAAATAAAGAGATTGCAAAATGATGAAGTTCACTAGAGGAAAAAGATGAACTGTGTTACAAAATCATGCAACATCGTCTAACTTTCGAGATATAATATGAATTTAAAAAAAGAAAAAAAGAAATGATATTATCTCATCATAAATCATAATTTGATAAGCTTTTGGACAAAATTGAAGTGTAAGATTTCAATGTACAATGTGATTGTAATTACAAAGATTAGAGAAAGAGAATCAAGAAAAAAAAAAGAATGTTTAAAGAGGAAATAATAAGAAAATACATGAAATCATAAATACATGGCATGTACTTGAATACATTACAGAGGAATATAGTAGATTGTGTTGGGTAAAATAGACTGACGATTCACTGTAGTTTCGATAAAACATGACACCAACCCATAAGGTGCACAAAGAATGCAAGAACATAATTGACACCCTTTTAAACTAAAAAAATTGAAGATAATTATATTGTATAATAGAAATGAAAAAACGAAGAGAAAAGGTGTAGGGAGTGACGTGGAAGAGACCTTTAGTAAATTAAAAAAGGAAAAGAGAAGAGGAAAGCAGGGAGGGAAGGACATATGTCCTCTCAAAACCCTCGTTTAATATAGAGGATACAGGATAATATATAAGATGCCAGGCAAACTACTATGAACTCAATTCACATAATATGCACGCCCTACACAATTCTTCTTTGATATTTGTAAAACCTATTAAATGTTCAAAGGTGACTTTTACATTATGTAGTAGAGATTATAAGCACCGTGAACAAACTTGCAATACATAACTCGCATGATATTGAGAAGAAACTACGTTTAATTCACTGTTTCCTGACAAGAAGCAACTACAGTTTGCAGTGTAAAAGAAGCTCTAGGGATCTTAGAATAAAAACACCCGGAATCGTTCTTTTTATCATTTTCATCACCTCACTAGTGACTAATAGCCATTTAATAGATTGTGCGTGTAGAGAAACAAAACGAAAGCCTATGTTAATACATAATTCCAATCACAACAACTAAGATGAACAAGAAGCAAAGAGCTACAGAGAAAGGCTAGGTGAAGCTACAAAAAGACCGTAATCTTTCCTCGATAGCCTGGTCTTGCCACCCCAATGTAGACCACCATGATTGCTCAGCATCAATGGATCTTAAATTGATAGCATTTATCCCGGTAAAAGGAAGTTTCAACAAGGATGGACATGAAGCTATATCCAGTCTCTCTAGAGAAGGCCAAATCAATAAATCATTTGGAGCAATGCTTCTTAATTTCGGAAGATCATGAACTACTAGCTTTTTAAGACTCGGAAGTGTTCTCGGGTCCAAGCGAGGATTCTCAATTTCAATGATGATCTCCTCAATTTCGTGGCACTCTTCGACACTCAAATGCTTTAGTTCAGATACTTGCTCGATCAATCCATTTGAGAATATCTTCTTGAGCTTGGGGCAATTGTACAAGGTCAAACTAGTCATGTGGCCTAAGCTTCCCACGGGCACGGGACCCTTCCAAATACAATGCAAACTTGGGGCCTTGTTTATGATCATTCTCTCTAGCCATTCAAATGCACAAGGTGGTGCTACATTACCGTCGATGATGCATATGATGTCCTTGCAGCCCTCCACTGAACAAGCTCTGAGTTTACTCAAGTTCTGAGTCCCAAAATCTGATAAGCTCAGTATATTCTTATGATCAATCAGTTCAAATACTTCGGTCTCAGTGAGTACTTCTGAGATCACAGGATTTGTGCCTTCATCGTTTGCATACTTCAAGCACTTGCACAATTGATATTCAAAATAATCCAGAATATGATGCTTGACCGAATTGCAAATACCGACCGAAAACTGAAATGTGAAGCGCAAGTCCTTCCATAGAGGGCTTGATCTGACGAAGATTTCAAGGCACTCTACTTTAGGAAAGGAAAATGTCAGTGAAGTCAACCGTGTCAAGGTAGAAACCTCCTCCGTGATAGTCCTCATGACCTGATCAGACCACAAAGTGTTTGGGTCTACATCAATCATGAGTTCTTCTAATGATGAAATGCTCGAAATCACCTTGGACATTGGGTTTCCGGCACCAAAATTTGATAGTGACATGCGCAAACATCTCATCTGCGTTAAACTTCCCACTTGAATAGGTAAAGAGATGATTCCGGTGCGTCGAATGTCAAGCACCTCTAGATGCACCAGTGCCTCTAAGCTTGAAGGTAGTTCTATTAAGCCCTTGCATGAATTCAAGTAGAGTGCCCTGAGATGAGTCAAGCAGAGCAAAGAAGGTGGAAGGGATGTTATTGCCGTAGCGTGTAAGTCCAAGACTCGGAGTCTTTGCATAGACAAGAAGAAGCTCTCTGGGATCATCATTAAATTCTTGTTTCTTTGCAAGAGTAAAGTCGAAAGATTTGTGCAATTTGAAGTTGCCGGTAAACTGCACAAGTCATTATCCATCAAAGAAATTCGACTTGCAGGTGTCCATTCTTCTTCCTTTGGCGGCTTTTTTAGCCCCTCGCATGGTCTTGCCAGGATCTTATGGTCTGAGACTCCTGATGAAATTTTAAGGGCCATATTGCGAAGAACTTTATTCATTCGGACATGTGTCTTCATCGCACTTCTTTCTAACAAAGACACATTGATCAGATCATGTAATATGTTGTGCCCTCTATCGCGTGCATCTTGAAACTCATCAATGCTATCGAGAAAACCCTCTGCTTTCCAACATTCCATCAAATAGTCCACAAATATGTCACGGTCTTCAGGAAACAAAGCTCCATAAAGAAAGCAAACCTTTTTATCCTCCCCATCTAAATCCTCATAACAGAACTTTAGGAATTCGAGCACTTCATCCATGCCTTGAATTTTGATACTAGGCCATCTCTGCAAGCTCTTCAATCCATCTCTCCAGAGGTGAATGTTGTCCTTCTTTCTAAAAACCCTCGCCACTTTATCAATTAGCAATGGCAAACCAGCACATTCTCTAACCACAAGTTGTGCTACTGGTATAATACTTGGATTCTTCATATTTCGACCTACTTTTTCTTCGAACATTTTATATGCATCAGCATCGGATAAACGCTTCATATTGACAAGCTCGTCAGCATCCATGTCATAGCACAAATCACGGAATCTACTAGCAAATACCACCTTGCTGTCATTATCATTGTTGGGAATACCTATCTCATGGAGATCAAAAGGATCCCAAACTTCATCAAGGAGAAGTAAATACCTCATACCTCCCAACTCATTTGATATAAGTTGAGCTGTCTCAATTGCGTTCGCTCCACCCTCCAATCTTAGCTTGAGACGCTGCGTGATTGCATCTTGCACCTTTTCAATGCTCCAAGCCTTCGACACTGATACCCAAATAACAATATCAAACATTTTCTTAACTTCTTTATTATTATTCAGATTCTGCATCACCGTAGTTTTCCCAGTTCCCACCATTCCCCACAGTCCGATCCTTTTGATTTTTCTCTCCCTCAAATTACCCAAAATCTCTTCAACAGCCCAGTTTAGCGAAGGCTTATCCTCAATCCCGCAAGTATCAATGACTCTCACGTGCTCCGGGGATCTGTCAGCTACCACCCCATTATCAAGCTTTCCTTCTTCTAACAGGACTCGTAATTCCTCACGCTTTTTGGCCATATGCTTGCTAAGATTTGCACGTGACCACAGCCGAGCGTATCTCCAAGCATGCATGATCTCTTTCTTGTACTTGCTTTCCAATTTGAGTACTTCTTGTTCGGCCACCTTGACCCTATAAATCCAGGCTCCACATTCCTTGGTAACCCTCTTCATCTTGTTTTTGTTTATTTCTGCCTCTACATCATCCCTTCTTGCATAGAGCATTTTTGCTTGCTCGGTCATCTTCTCAAAATTGACCTTGAAATCATCAGCGTAGTCAACTTTTTTACTGAGGTAGCCAAAAATGCCACGTCCATCCTTGTAGGCTTCGACTGCTATTGTGGAAGCTGCTGCATCAACCATGACTATCACAAGAACAAAATCAATTTGAAAAAGCACTACAAGAAAATGCAGATTACTTGAATAGAAAAGAGCAAGTTATCCAGTTTAGTCATGAGATGTATACTTAGACAAAAGGAAAAACAGAAATATGACTTTACATTTGTCAAGCGGACATACAGGGAAACATCCTCAAATAAAGAGGAATGAGATTAACTTTTGCAATGATTCAGAGACTTCAACAAGGATGTCTCAACAACAAATAAGGTAGAACTTCTGCATTTCGCTCAATTACAGTCTTAGTGAATATGACCCATATGTCCAAACCTATGTTTTTGGGAAAGATCGGCACTGAAACTAGAACATGCTCATACGCTACTGTAATAAAAGAATAAGCCAAGTCAAAGTAATAAGAGAAGTCTCAGCAGCCACAACCCTGCAGTTCTTGGTTCAGCTCAAGTACACACTGAATCTGAATGCCACCTTTCCACAAAAGACCAAATGAAAAGAGAACTTTATCTTATAACCGGGTGCTTAAAGGAAGTTGCTGTCTTAGCCACACAGAGGAAGAATGTCAAGTTCTACACGGACATCCACTGAGTTCAATTCGAAAGATCCACTGATTCAGAAGAAGACAATTTTAGACCATTAGGAATTAGGAGATGGCAAAGGATGGCAGCAGTGCAAGCTGCAAAAGTTGCAGTTTTTGTGATCGCACCATCGTTTCATCACAGAGCAGAGGATCAATCTTGCAACACAGACTGGATTTTTTCAAGGAGAGTCTTAGGCAACGGAAAGGAAAGAAAGAACATGAAGAAGAAAAGATAAAAATACAGTCGCATAAGCAACACATCTTAGATTTAGAAAGAGTAAGGAAGCATCTCGCGTACCTGATTCTGCAGAGATTGAGATTGGCAAGATGGGAATCACATTTTAGAAAAGTCATCCCCAGTAGAAAGCTGCCTGATGGAGAGGGTGAGGCGGTGGAATCAGTGGTGATCCATTGACGTTGACTTGTTGAAAAGACCAAATTGCACCTACACAATTGCCTAAATTCCCTCTTGCACCTTAGTGCATGATTGTAAAGTATTCGGAATATTCCTCCACGTGTCTAACTTTAATTAACCTTCCTTTTTTAATTTTATAAAGTTAAAATAATATTATGAATTATTAGAGAGAGAGAGAGAGGCCACTTTCATGCCTACAACGAACGGGACGAAATAACTTTATACTTTTTCTTTTTTTCCTTTATGATTATGTCTAGAAAAAAATATTTAATTTTAAAGCGATCGGTTTATGTCGGGAAAGGCCTTGAGGCCGGTTCTAGCTTCCCGCTCTCTCTATCTCTGAATAGCGTTAGCGGATGGTTAGGAACACCAAAATTCATAGAGACGGTGCCGTGCTTCGTTTGCTACTTCCTTCTTTGGGGTGCGATCATGGGGAACAGCAGAAGCAAGCCACAGTCGATAGAGCCGCGGAGACGCCATAGCAGTGAGACGCGAGCAAGTCCTCCACCGCAGGCCTTCCATTTAGGTCCTGCTTCGGTTTCAGGTTCGTCTGTTCAAGCATCCGATTCCAACAGAGATTTTTTAACACGTGTTTGGTTTTCGGCTGGAATCTCCATGTGTTGTTTTGACTCACGTGTTTGAATATATTATTTTCCAGTAGGATTGTTCATCATCTTTACTCATCATCAGGTACACCGCAACCGGTGGAGGAACTTGAGATATGTTCTCACGACATCGAAGCCGGTCCACCTGAATATGGCAGCAGAAAGGTGCTTATGCGTGGGGGTCTAGGATTGATGGAGCCTCCGGAGGTCACACAATGGCAGACTTACATGGAGATCTACTTGATGGAAAATCGGTTAACTGAGTTACCCGAGGATCCTCTGTGTCCTGTACTATTGGTCTTGTTTCTAAATAGAAATTACAAGCTCAGAACGATGAGTCCGTCTTTCTTCGATTACATGCCGGCTCTTGAAATCCTGAATTTATCCAGAACGCGAATCAAGTCCTTGCCAGAGTCTATATTCAGGTTAAGCAGTCTAAAAAGATTATTCTTAACTCATTGTGAGCTATTGACGGTGTTACCTCCAGAAATTGGAGAACTTCAGCAACTTGAGGTACTTGATCTCGAAGGGACAGAGATCATGGATCTGCCAAAGGAGGTGGCAAAGCTAACGAAGCTCACTTGCTTAGAAGTATCCTTTTCAACCTATTCCAAGAATAAGTGGAAGCGGCCGATCTTTGTGACTATACATAGTCCTAATGCGCTTCGCAGCCTTGTGATGGAGATAGCCGGTGGTGCAGATGTAGCCGAGTATGTGGCCTGGTTCGCTAGACAGCGACAGAGGGGCGTCCGCATGCTCAGCGGGAGGGGCACGGTCACCAATGTCACGCTCTGGCAACCCACAGCCCCGGGGACGGTCGTGGCCCTTCACGGCTGCTTCGAGATTCTCTCCCTCGCTGGGTCCTTTTTCCCTGGTCTTGCCCCGCCAGGGTCAACTGGGTTGACCATAAGCCTAGCTGGAGGCGGAGGTCAAGTGGTCGGCAGAAGCGTCGTGGGCTCGCTCGTGGCTTTGGGGCCTATTGTACTGGTCGCGGTTACCTTTTCTAATGCTACTTACGAGAGACTGCACTTGGAGGAGGAAGAGGAAGCAAGCAGCGGGGGGCAACAACAAGGTGGGATGGCGGACCCTTCATCGATGCAAGCAAACCGATACGATGTTTGTTCTGCGGGGTTACTAGTTGGTTTAGATGATAAGAAAGTTGCCCTTTTTTGGGGGGTTTTTCTATTGTCGCCAAAGTAGATACATAAGAGTGCACTTCAACGTCGTGCGGAATAATGTTTAGACAAGACAGAGACAATCTAAACGATGAAAACATCATACTCAACTCACATACCACACACTCGAAGTCTTCTGATATGAGAATTTTCCTTTTCGCTATTTCTCTCTTCTCCGGATGTTTTCAAGTGCCAATACATATAGATAAAGTGTAATTTTGTGGTTAGACTAGACAAAAATATTCCACCCCGAGAAGGTAGTGGGATTGGTCTCAGGATACAAATTATGATTATACCATAAAGGGTAATTTCCCTTCAACAGAAGAGGGTATAGGTGTTGGACCTACATCTTTGTGTGCTATTTTCGGTTTTTGGCTGGGAACTTCATGGGTTATTTGACACATGTTTCAATAGTTTATTTCCCTAGTAGAATTATTCATCATTGGAGAGAATTAATGGCCAGGTTACCTCGACGAATTCTGTCAGTTCAAGCCGCCGCACCAGCAAGTTGAGGAACTTGAGATTTGCCGTAATGATGTCAAATGCAGTCCACCTGAAGATAGAAGAACAGTCCTTCTGTGCGGGGGTTTAGGACTGACGGAGCCTCCGGAGGTCACTCAATGGCAGAGTTCCACAGAGATTTACTTGATGGAAAATCAGTTGGCTGAGTTACCCGAGAATCCTTGCTGTCCTGCACTCCTGGTATTGTTTCTAAATAGGAGTCGCAAGCTTAGAACAATCAGTCCGTCTTTCTTTGATTATATGCCGGCTCTCAAAAACTAAATTTGTCCCGAACTCGGATCAAGTCCTTACCAGAGTCTCTCTTCAGGTTGACCTGCCTAAAAAGACTTTTCTTATCTCATTGTGATCTTTTGATGGTGTTACCTCCACAAATTGGAGAACTTCGGCAGCTTGAGGTGCTTGATCTTGAAGGGACTATGATCATGGATCTGCCGAAGGAGGTCGCGAAGCTAACAAAGCTCACTTGCTTAGGAGTAACATTTTGCCGACCCAAAATATGCGAAAGTGAATGCATTGATTCCTTAGGGCACCATTTCTGCGCTCACTCAATTAGAAGAGCTTAGTATTGAGGTTAGTCCAAAGGATGAGAGGTGGAGGAGTGCTGTGGAAACTATTGTTGACGATGTTTGTGGCTTGACGAGGCTGGATACTATTAATTGTACTTCCTGCGAGTGGAACTTCTAAGGAAATTCATTTTCCGTGAAATGAATGCCGGAAAATCCGGAAAATATTTTCTTGGAAATTATTTTTTGCGAAATGAATGGAGCTCTAGTCTTCTCTTCTCTTCTCTTCTAACTCTACTTTCCGTGATACACAATACACACTTTAAGTTTTTTTCTCCTCTTCCAACATATCTAACATGTGAATCCAGAATATATATCGTATGTTTTTTCTTCAAGTTTTATGAATTATTGAAATAGAATTGAATTTATCAAATTGAAACAATGAATAATATTAATAAATGACGGATTAATGTTTTTAGTGTATATTCATTTTAAGCTTATTTATTTATTTATTTATGAATTTGATTTAAATTAATTTGATTGAAATAATAATAAAAATGATAATTTATTATATACAATGTGTTCCAACGTGTCAGAATTCTTTATTTTTTGAGAAACATATCGACGTGTCGTGACACGTGTTGCGTGTCAGTGTCGCCGCTACTTAGATGGTGACGGCGGTCATTTTTTCACCGGTAACAGGTGCTTTCTTACCCTTATGCTTCTCTTCCTCGAGACATTGCCCTTTTTATTAGGAAAATGGGCAATGCCATGGTGATGGCTCGGTCATTTTTTCACCGGTAACAGGTGCTTTCCTTACCGGAGAATATTCCATGGAACCAGACCACTTTACTTAACCGGTTTTCAAGGGAAAAATAAGAAGGTTTCATCTGCAATATTTTGTCATATCTCGAGCCGGGCAATTCCCTCCACTTGTCAAACTTTCATTACGTGCTTGAATACTGTCCACTGACTTTTTCTTTGTTTCTTTAATTTTTTAAGGTTTAAACAGTTTTTCAAATTATTAGGACAAAATCTTTTTTTTTTCTCGGCAGAAAAAGAATGTCCACAAGCAATTTTTATGCCTAAAAACGAACGGGAGAATATAGCTTTTTTTTTTTTCCTTTTTGGCCAGAAAAGAAAAATCATCATTCTAAATTTCTGAACTTTTAAGCGGATGGTCCATAACTGCTGGCATTGTTGACCATTGAGGGGAGGGTTCAGGCAATATCCACTCTTCCAACTGAAAATTCTTAGCCAAACCTGATGAATTGTCAAAGATAGCCCAAAGGAGAAGACATCACTTCATTAAAAATTCTTACTGAAACTATGTAACGTAACTTTCCTTGGATCAAGTTTTCTTTCCGGACTCAGATTCTTGAGATATTTTCAACTGCTCTCTCTATTACAAGAACTTGTTCTTGGCTGACTTATTGGGACATCTGGAATTCGTAGACAGTGCGTGCGTTGATCGCTTCTTCCTGCGATCATGTGGAACATCAGAAGCAAGCCACAGTCGATTGAGCAGTTGGGACGCCATGGGAGTAGGACGAAAGCAAGTTCTCCACCGCAGGCCTACGCTTCGGATTCAGGCTCGTCCGTTCAAGCAGCCAATCTCGACATCTTTCCTGGTTCCTTCATTTCCTTGAATTTTGTCATACATTTTTGGTTTTTTGGCTGGAATAGTAGGATTGTTCATCATCTTTACTCATCATTGTTAAGAATAAAAGACAACAGCTTATTCAACAGCAAATATCAAGAACAGAAGCCAGGAGCATAAATGAGGAAGAAGCTGATTGTATGAATGATGCCGAGAAGTGTACAGAAAGAAGAAGAAGATCTACTGTTAAAAATAAAGAAAGGAAAGAAGAAGGATGATAATACAGATTGAGATATTGCATGAAGAGAGGCTGCGAAGACTGCTAAGTCGTTACTCTGCTCATGCACTCTGTTTTTTCCATTTACTCTATTTTTCTTCTTGTGACTGGTATTCGGTTAGTTCTTTGCAGTTAGGTAGTTAAATGCTTCTTCAACAGTTCAATTGTAAAACAGATTCATTTGAGAGAACTAGAGTAGATATAAGAAGGAAATCTCTCATATTGTAAAGACTCAAGGAGTTGAATAACAGAAGAAATACATTCATCAAATTCTCTCTCTCTCGTTTTCTCCCATTTCTCTCTCTGTTCATGAACTTCTTCATGGTATCAGAGCAGATCATCCTGAAGAAATCACCTCAATGCTGCATAAAAATGGCTGAATCTACAGCAGATTGAAGTCAGGAATCGAAGCCTCATTGATTTGTGAGTTGATATTCTTCAACTTCATCCAAATCTCTATCATCAGAAATCGATTTGTTGCATCATATTGCAAAAAAAAAAAACCAGTAGAGTTTGTATTTGAAACAAGTAGTGTTCAAAGATCTGGAAAAGTAGAATGGCAGCAAGAAGCTTGAGATATCCATTCCCCATTCATGTCAATATCTCGAACTTTGTTACCATCAAATTAGCTGAGGATAACTTCCTCCTATGGCAAGATCAGTTTCATAGGTTTCTAAGAAGCCAAGATCTGTTTGGGTTCATCAATGGAGAAACTCCACCGCTTGCTAAAATTCTGCAGGTTGAAGAAGGTGATCAAACAGTTGAGATCCCTAATCCTGACTATAATGATTGGATTAAGACAGATCAACTTGTTTCCTCTTGGATTAGTGGTGCTGTTTCCGAAGACATACTTAGCTTAATAATTGGCTTAAACACAGCCTATGAACTTTGGCAGACCTTGCTCAATCGGTTCACCCAAAAATCTGTGGCAAAGGAGTTTGAATTAAGAGGAAAATTGCAGGCTTGTCAGAAACGTGATAGAGCTTTATCAACATACCTCAGAGAGTACAAAACAATATGTGATCAATTAAATGCAATAGGTAAACCAGTGGATGAAATAACAAAACTGTTTGGTATTTTGGAAGGTTTGGCGTCCGAGTATGAGAGCTTTAAAACAACAATCTATTGTTTAAAGCCTCAACCAGAATATGATGAAGTGATCTCTCATTTAGAAAGATTTGAAACACGGCTACAAAACTATTCCTCAAGCCAGTTCAGTCCAAATCTAGCCTATTATGGTCAAAGGAAGACTGAAGCTATACACAAAGAGGAGTTTAATAGAAATTTTGTACAGCAAAATAACAGTCTTGGAAGTTCAAGGGGATATAGTCGTGGAGGAAGAAGTTTTGGAAGAGGAAGGCCATTCAATAACAGATATAGAAATTTTGGATATCCTGGAAGAAATATGAATTACAGAACTAATAACTCGAACTATGAACATGGGAGTCAACAGCTTAACCAGGTTAATAACCCCCTCTACTTTGAGTTCTGGTCAGGGATTCAGACCATATAATGGTTCAGCTCAGAGGTATACAGAGACCAAGACCTATCCATCCTCAAATTTAACTCTCCATAAAGATGTGCAGATGGAGAAAATAACAGCAAACACTCGACTGGAGTGTCAGATCTGTAGAAGACCAGGTCATGATGCATTGCACTGTTGGTATCGATTTGATAATTCTTACCAAGCTGAAGAGATACCAACAGCTTTATCAGCACTCCATATTGAGGAAACGAATGGAAATGAGTGGTATCCTGATACTGGAGCAACTGCTCACATTACTGCGAATGCTGGTATTCTTCAAAACTTTTCTAAGAATGCTAGTACTGATACAGTTATGATTGGCAACGGTTCATGTTTACCTGTGAAATATATTGGGAATACAATGCTAACTACTGCTACTACTATCTTACCTCTAAAAGATGTGTTAATTGTTCCAGCAATTAAGAAAAACCTTCTTTCAGTCTCTAGACTAACCGATGATTATCCCTGTTCTTTTGTCTTTGACAAAACTGGGGTGTACATAAAGGACAGCATCACCAACATAACCAAGATGCTAGGAAAGAAGGAGAAAGGACTTTACAGAGTTGATCCTTGTGCTGCAGAGGTATTCTTCACTCAATGACAAAGGATTACAGGAGAAAACGTGTGGCATCAACGGCTAGCTCATACAAATCAGAATGTCCTGAAGCATTTGAAGAATCAAAAGTTAATCCAGTGTCATACAGAACCACAATTTATATGTAGAAGTTGTCAGCTTGCTAAGAGTACTGCTCTACCTTTCCCTTTGTCGAGTTCTATAGCTACTAAACCTCTAGAGCAAATCCATTGCGATATCTGGGGACCTTCTCCAGTCAACTCTTGTCAGAATTTCAAATATTATGTGATCTTTGTTGACAGCTTCTCTCGGTTCAGCTGGATGTATCCATTGAAGCTAAAATCAGACTTCCATGATATCTTTCTTATGTTTCAGAGATTAGTAGAAAATCAACACAGCTGTAAAATCAAGAGGTTTCAATGTGATGGTGGAGGAGAGTTTGTCAGTCACAAGTTCAAAGCTCACCTACAGAGTTGTGGCATCCAACAACATATTTCTTGTCCATATACACCCGAACAGAATGGAATACCTGAAAGAAAACATCGACATATAGTTGAGCTTGGTCTGGCTATGCTATATCATGCAAAACTCCCATTAAAATTTTGGGTTGATGCATTTATGACAGCAAATTATATTGTCAATATACTTCCTACTCCAAAGTTAAAGATGCAATCTCCCTTTACCAAGCTATACCAGCATAAGCCAAGATATGATCATCTTAGAGTGTTCGGGTGTGCCTGCTATCCCTGCCTTCGATCCTATGCACAACACAAGATGGATCCACGATCCCTTACCTGTGTTTTCCTCGGATATAATACTCATCATAAAGGATATCGATGCCTTGTTCCTACTACTGGTCATGTGTACATCAGTCGACATGTAATCTTTGATGAGACATTCTTTCCTTTCTCTAAGAAGCTAGCAACACACTCTTCAACTTACACACAATTATATAAACTATGGACAGAAGAAGAGAGATTCTTACAGTCTCCAAATACAGAGCCTATCAACACTTCATCATCTCATCAAACAAGGTATGTTCAGAACCCTCCAGCTGAGCAAGTTCTTACAGAACATACAGACCCTATCTCTACAACTGTATTACACTGTGGATCAAGTCCCATCTACTACTCAATGTATTCCTCCACACGTAAACATATATCGGAACCACAACAAAGTGACAGCAATGTAACCAGCTATCGACCAAAATGCTCCTAACATCCAAACACAGTCTATCCATCCTATGCAAGGTACACAACCTACTAATCACATGCAAACCAGATCTAAATCTGGTATAGTCAAAGTTAATCCTCGATATGCATGTCTTGCTCAATACCAAGTTCCTCCGAACCAAAATCAATAAAATCTGCTCTAGCAGATCCAGGATGGTATCAGGCAATGCAAGAAGAAATGAATGCCTTACATCATAATCAAACTTGGTTATTGGTTCCTCGTACTAATAACATGAATGTTATTGGCTGCAAATGGGTGTTCAAGACTAAACTTACTTCTACTGGTAGTCTAGATTGATTGAAAGCTCGTCTAGTAGCCAAGGGATTTCATCAGGAAGAAGGAATCGACTTCACAGAAACCTTTAGCCCTGTGATAAAACATGCAACTGTTAGACTCATCCTCTCTGTAGCAATGGTAAAACACTAGTCTATACATCAACTTGATGTCAAGAATGCCTTCTTGCATGGCACCTTAAATGAAACTGTGTACATGGAGCAACCCCCTGGTTTTGTTCATCCACAGTACTCTCATATGTATGTCTGCTTCAAAAATCACTTTATGGACTGCGTCAAGCACCGCGTGCCTGGTATGATAAATTCAGCAATTTCTTGCTTGAAGTTGGTTTTTTCTGCAGCTCAACTGACCCCTCTCTGTTCATACTTCATCAAGGACAAGAGACAATACTTTTACTTCTATATGTTGACGATATAATTCTAACTGGTAGCTCAGAACAATTGCTACAGACTCTTATTCACTCACTCAGTGTTCAATTCCATATGAAAGACCTTGGCCATCTTCATTATTTCCTTGGAATTGAAGCCACACGAACGTCCACTGAGTTGTTCTTATGTCAAACCAAGTATGCTCTTGACTTACTGTCTCGTGCAAATATGACTGATTGCAAACCTATTGCTACACCTCTTTCCCTTAAACCAGTCACACTTGAGAGAGATGCTATTTTTCTTCCAAATCCCATGAACTACAGAAGTCTCGTAGGTGGCTTACAATATCTCACTGTCACTCGGCCTGATCTTGCCTTTGCAACAAATATCCTGTGTCAGAAACTACAGCAACCTACTATTGGGGACTTTCTTCAACTGAAACGAGTTCTTCGATATGTAAAAGGAACAATTCATCTTGGTATTTCACTTCACTCTCACAGCTCTCTCAACCTATGTGGCTTCTCTGATGCAGATTGGGCTGGCTGTATTCAAACTAGACGCTCTACCACAGGCTTCTGTACTTATCTCGGCTCTAATCTCATCTCATGGACAGCTAAGAAACAATCAACTGTTTCTCGTTCCTCCACTGAAGCTGAATATAGAGCCCTTGCCTCAGCAACAGCTGATCTTACTTGGATTACTTATGTTCTCAGAGATATTGGAGTTCCTCTTCACTCACCAACCATATTATTCTGTGACAATCAATCTGCAATATCTCTCACAGCAAATCCTATACTTCATGCTCGAACAAAACATATTGAGGTTGATTTCCACTTTGTTCGAGAAAAAGTTGCTTCTAGATCCTTTTTTTGTTAGATATGTTCCCAGCCACAATCAAATTGCTGATATTTTTACCAAGCCACTATCTAAACTAATGCACTCCTCTCTTCGTCTCAAATTGGGCATTGGTTGTTCACCCCTGCCCAATTTGCGGGGGGATGTTAAGAATAAAAGACAACAGCTTATTCAACAGCAAATATCAAGAACAGAAGCTAGGAGCATAAATGAGGAAGAAGCTGATTGTATGAATAATGCCGAGAAGTGTACAGAAAGAAGAAGAAGATCTACTGTTAAAAATAAAGAAAGGAAAGAAGAAGGATGATAATACAGATTGAGATATTGCATGAAGAGAGGCTGCGAAGACTGCTAAGTCGTTACTCTGCTCATGCACTCTGTTTTTCCATTTACTCTGTTTTTCTTCTTGTGACCGGTATTCGGTTAGTTCTTTGCAGTTAGGTAGTTAAATGCTTCTTCAACAGTTCAATTGTAAAACAGATTCATTTGAGAGAACTAGAGTAGATATAAGAAGGAAATCTCTCATATTGTAAAGACTCAAGAAGTTGAATAACAGAAGAAATACATTCATCAAATTCTCTCTCTCTCGTTTTCTCCCATTTCTCTCTCTGTTCATGAACTTCTTCAATCATCAGGTAGCCCGCAATCGTCAGAGGAAATTGAGATATGGTCCAAGGACATTTAGTCCGGTCCGCCTGAATATAGCAGAACGATCCCTATGCGTGAGGGTCTAGGATTGATGGAGCCTCCGGAGGTCACACAATGGCAGTCTTACACAGAGATTTGCTTGATGGAAAATCAGTTGACTGATTTACCCGAGGATCCTCGGTGTCCTGTACTCTTGGTCTTGTTTCTGAATAGAAATTACAAGCTCAGAACAATTAGTCCATCTTTCTTCGATTACATGCCTGCTCTTGAAATCCTGAATTTATCCAGAACGCGAATCAAGTCCTTGCCGGAGTCTCTGTTCGGGTTAAGCTGCCTAAAAAGACTATTCTTAAATCACTGTGAGCTATTGATGGTGTTACCTCCAAAAATTGGAGAACTTCAGCAGCTTGAGGTGCTTGACCTTGAAGGGACTGACATCATGGATCTGCCCGAGGAGATTGCGAAGCTAACAAAGCTCACTTGCCTAGAATTATCTTTTTGTCCACGCATATATCTGGGCACAAAATCTGCAAAAGCAAATGCATTGATTCCTAAAGGCACTCTTTCCGCGCTATCCCAATTAGAAGAGCTAAGTATTGATGTAAATCCAGAGGATGAGAGGTGGGACAGTGTTGTGGAAGATATTGTTGATGATGTTTGTGGCTTGATGAGTCTGGATACACTTAAACTGTACTTTCCTCAAGTGGACCATCTGAGGAAATTCAAATGGTTTGGTGCATTAGAGGCGTCTAGATCGTTGTCACATTTCAAATTCATTGTCGGCAATCATGATGAACGCATAATGAATCGACTCCTAGTGGATCTTGAGTTTGAGTTAGAACACTGGGATAGATCCCTGAAATATGTAAATGGTGTGGGGGTGCCTACAGATATCCAAAAGACGCTTTCGCATGCTACTGCATTTTTCTTAGACCGCCATACGGATGTCACTAAGCTATCTGATTTTGGGATTGAGAACATGGAGCAACTGAAATGCTGCATAATTGGGGAGTGTAATGAGATTCAGGTTATTATTGATAGAACTGACATATATGATGAAGCTGATAGAAGTGAAATTGTATCAGAAACATGGGAGGATGACACGAGGTTTCTCGAGTCACTTGAATATCTTTATGTATATCATATGAAGAGTTTGAGGTGCATTTATGAGGGGCCGCCATGTCGAGGATCCTTGTCTCATCTTAAATGCTTGGCCTTAGTCACATGCCCTCAGTTGACTACTATATTTACACCTGACCTACTGAAAAACCTTGATAGCTTAGAAGAGCTCAAAGTCGAAGACTGCCCCACATGTCTCAAGTTTAGTGACGCATGAAGATACTTCTAGTGACGACAGTACTCACTTTCTCCCCAACATGAAAAGGATATCCCTATTCTCATTGCCAGAGCTCGTTAGCATTTCCAGTGGCTTACGCATTGCACCAAACTTGGAACGAATGAGCATTATCGATTGTCCAAATCTCAAGAGTCCATCACCTGATGAAATCTGTTGCAATCATCTGACAGGGACTAAAGGTAAGAGCAATTATCAGCGGAGAGCATTGTTCTGTTGAGATGATGCCTGTCGTTTTCTTTCCCTTTCATTTTATATATTTGGTCGAACAAGTTAAAAGCTGCAGGGCCCAGCCTTAATGAAGAGAAAATCGGAAAGTTAACACATATCTGAATGAAATCTGATTTCTTTCAAATCGTATATCTGGTATCACCCTTGAAATGTTTATGAATCAGGCAGCGGCAGCTAACTATACAAAATTCTCGTCGTTCTGATGTTAGCTTCAGAACTATGACTGCTTCTGATGCATATATTTTCAGTGTACAAAACAAAATATCGGCACAGCATTAGTGTACAGTGATTTGGATTGCTAGTCTATTTTTGCCGCCGTAAATGTGCTTCAAGCTTGTAGATTGAGGTAACACTAGCTAGCTTAGTTATTATTTTTTGGTAGGAGAGTTCTTCATTACAGTACTGAGGGAGTTATTATCAATGTCAATTGTGAATAGATAATCAAAATTCCTGTTTTACATTCTGTGGAAGACATAAGTTTGTGACAGATATAGAGTAGGTTGAGGGTGTGATATCACAAGAAGTGAGCAAAGTACGTCAGAGATTGATTGCATAGAATTATTTTAGTCTATATCAAGAGATCAGGTAGATTTATTGCTGCTTATCTTTTTCCATCGCTTTGATTGCAAGTAGAAGAAAGTCATAGTTTTCTCTTATAAACCACAGATATCCACCTACGTGGCTACATACCCTTCCCTATTCGGGACCGGATACTTACTTCAATTGGAAAAGTAACAGTTGCCAGGCCGACTGGCAGATTAGTTGATTCATCTTTTAATTCCTGTTTAGATGAAGTGGCTTGGTGCTTGTTGTTCCCCTATGTGACCAAATCGATGGTCATTTGTTTCCTCTGATATGCTAATTTCGTATTTGAGCAGCACAAAGAATTCCAAATGATGCAAGCAGAGAGCAGCCTGCTACTACTGTGGTTTCGTCTACAACCACTGTTAATGCAGACCGTTCAACTTCTAAACTCAAAAGGGAACCTAAAGTTGCTTCTCGGCTGTGGAAATTCAAATTTAATGATCTTAAGTTAGCTGCTAGAAACTTTAGTGCTGCAAGTCTTCTTGGTAAAGGTGGTTTTGGCTCTGTACGTGGATTTACGAATGAGAAATTAATAGTCGCTCCTCAGCTGCGGAAATTCTCATTAAAGGATCTTAAGTTAGCTACAAGAAACTTTGGTCCCGAGGGTCTGCTCAGTCAAGGTGGTTTCGGCCGAGTCTTTAAGGGTTGGATTGAAGAAAATGGGACTGCTCCTGCGAGGCCTGGCACTGGGCTGACTGTTGCTGTTAAGATTTTCGAGTCTTGTGTGTCGCAGGCTCACGAACAATGGCTGGTAATATTTCATGTGATGATCTTTTCTTTCTGGATTAATGCATGTTTGACAGTTAGTATGACTTTTGAACTGTTGCACTTTCCACGTGTCAGGCTGAAGTGAGTATTCTTGGTCATCTAGTGCATCCAAATTTGGTGAAGTTAATTGGATATTGCGTGGAAGTCGACCAAATGCTGCTTATATATGAGTATATGCAACGAGGGAGCTTGAAAGATCACCTCTTTGAAAGTATGCGCACTTGTCCTTTAACCTGTGCTTGGTGCCCTTAATGACATGTCCTACATTATGTTCGTACTATATAAGTACTCACGGTAAAACGACCCACATTTAGCTGGATATGGA
Source organism: Eucalyptus microcorys (assembly GCA_014182515.1). Lineage (NCBI taxonomy): Eukaryota > Viridiplantae > Streptophyta > Magnoliopsida > Myrtales > Myrtaceae > Eucalyptus > Eucalyptus microcorys. The sequence goes on from CM024568.1 coordinate 876,703, forward strand.
AGTCATGTCTCCCAAGAAAACTATTTGATTGCTACTAGAATCTGGATAATAATTTTAAGGAGGAAAAAATGTCACTTGTCCTTATTATGGACGTCTTTCCAGAAGATTGTAGGGTTCGGAACCATAATTTCCTAAATAATTTACAATGCTCATACTCTGTTGAATGTTCTTCTGCCTGAATTTTTTTTTTTTTTTAATGTAAATTGCTTTTTTGATGTTGGTGCCACCGACCAAAAGGATGCAATACCAGACTTTCAACGTTATCATATACTCAGAGGACATTATAGTTCGATGCCAGGGAAAAAAGAAAAAGAAATAGCGGAAGATCATGTGATATGGTCATGAAATGTCACTTTCTAGCAGCTTCATCCGTGTGTGATTTTAGTAACGTTTTATCATCTCTGTCTCTCAGTAGTACATCTTAGGGAATCCTGAGACTTAATTCTCTCTAACTTGGTCATTTAGGTGCGAGAACACCAGAGTTGCTCCGCATTGAGGATGAAACTTAGTACAAAGCTTGCAAGTAGGCTAGTAATGATATTTAATGGAAGGGACATGCTTGCCAATTGAACACCTCTCGAAAGATACTAAATGTTTTTAATAGCATGGCATATTCGTTTGCATAAGCATTATTTTCATTTCCACGAGAAAAGAAAGGGAATCCTGCTGTAGTTTCTACCATATTCTTGTCCTGCCTACTAATTCTCAGCAGTTATTTTCCAAAAGTTGGTATCAGTTTTAACCAAACTATCTTTGACTATGGTGGCTTCAGAAAGGGAATATTGATTTATCTGTGATGACGAACATTTTATTAGTTAATTCTTGTGTTCTTTTGTGGGTTGTGTAGGGAAATTGCCTCTTCCTTGGTCTACCAGGATGAAAATAGCGCTGGATGCTGCAAAGAGTCTTGCTTTTCTTCATGGGGAGGCAGAACCGCCAGTGATATTTCGTAATTTTAGTCCTTCCACGATCCTATTAGATGCCGTATGTAGCAAAAGCTGTGGTGACAGTCCTTTTATCCTTTTTAATCATGATGTTTGATTTTTTCACTACTCGTCTCTTTTAGGACTACAATGCCAAGCTTACTGGTTTTGGACTTGCGATTGTTCTCGAGGGAGATGAGTCTCATTCCGCCCCTATCAGGGGAACAATTGGCTATGCTGCCCCGGAATGGATGATGAGGGGTATGTGTATGTTTCTACGAGCAATTTGTGGATGAGAAAATGTCCAAATAACCTGCACAAAAGTGGTTGAGTAAGATTTTTGACATGTCAAATTATCCTATAGTATAGAAAAGGAGAACAGCCCTAATCTACACACTCATTCACGGCATGTGCACCAATCATGATAAGACCAAAGACAAGAGAATTACAGGGACCGTCATATGCTGATATGACCTCATTTTCTCTTTGTGCATCCTGTCTCTGCTCTGTCCTCATATATTGTCACGATTTGCAGGAATGGTATGATCAGCTGTAGCTCTTGCACATCATGCTTAAGTTACTTTTTTTCTGTTATAGTCCTGCATGTGGTCTCCCAAATGATGTTATTCCCTTACTTTCAGTCCACCAGATATCTAATCATTGGATGGATTATACTGCACATTTATTGCTGGAACTTCTGGAACATTACGCGCAGCGTAGGTTGTGGAATGACTGATTGGTGCTCACTACCTGCATTCCTTTTCTTTGTTAGAAGCATCTCTCAATTGTTGTTTCCTCCGAGTACAATGTCTGGTGCTTTTTGATATGATGCACAACCAGCGATTACTGAAACACGGATTTTAAAGTTCTTTTTGGATGTTCGGATTGGAGTATCTAGGTTTCTTCATATAGCTAGTTAATTTCCAGTAAGTGTGGTGGTCGTCCGTCCCACACGCACTACATTATTACTAAAAAAACGTAAATCTAAACTAGGTATTATTTGTTCCTTTGTTTTGCGTGGTTTAGAGCTACATGTAGTAATCATGATTTGTGTACTTTTTCGTTTTACTTTCCTATTTATCATTTAAGGATAGCGTAATTTCATGTTGAAATCATTAAAAAGGCAGTGGTTTTATCTTATACATCTATTGATTAAGAGTTGATTTTTTTTTTTGGCATACGTCCTTATAAATTTCAGTGAAGGCAATGCATTGAGAATCATTCACTATGTTATCGTTAATTTTAATGATTATGACTTGACAATTTCTAATAAATGGCATCATTATGAATTGATAGATTAATTAGTCTGTTCATATTTATCATGCTATAAAGTACTACTTCACAGAAGCAAATACCTTGACATGGCAGTCCATGAATGAAGTATATTATTATGACGAGATACAATGTTGTATTTTGTAATTGCCATCATCGATAATATCACAATTTGGGCTTTAGTACACTTCTATGCCGCCAATTGCTTTGATAAATTCACTAATACTCAATAGCTATTTATCCACAGCAATGCCTTGGGTGCTTGACTAGTATAATCATAAGAAAAAAAGGAGTGATGGAAGGACAGAACAAAGTTATTGTCACAACCTTGCCTGTTTTTGATTGCTAGAGGTGGTTGAGATATTTGGCGGGTACTCCATGCATTGTATTTATATCCAATTAGGATCAACCGGTACGCATTCTAGGTATTCCTGACTACTGACCGCACATATATTATTGCAGGGCACTTCACAATAAAGAGTGACGTCTATGGTTTTGGTGTGGTCCTTTTCGAAATTTTGACCGGAAGAAAACCCTATGACTTCACTGATGATGGACTTCTCCTTGTTGACTACGTTCGGTCAGAAGAGGAAAGAAGTTTGTACGAATTGATAGATTCGAGGCTCGGAAATCAATTCTCAGGAAAAGGTGCCCAGCTTGCTTTGCAGTTGGCTGTTCGCTGCCTTGAAATGGATCTGGATGCTCGTCCCTGGATGAGTGAAGTTGTCGAAGTTTTGAAGACCATACAAGATCTTCCATACATGGCAATGAAAGAAGATGAAGAAGACAAGATAGATTTGTAGATTTGTGTATTGAATTGTATATTCTGATGTACAATGCTTCTGTAATTATAGTACAGAGATGAAGTAATAAAGGTAAAGAAATATTCAAGGATCAAATCTACTCTCAATCTAAGATTCCTAGCTAATTTATGTACAGACCAAATTGGTCAAGAATCCGAGCGTATCTTCCACATTGATGCATATCTTCCAACACTCCCCCTCAAGCTGGTGGCCGATAGATATCCAAGACACCCAGCTTGCTTAGTAGATATGCATGCTGTCTTTGACACAGAGGCTTGGTGAAGATATCAGCTGGTTGCTCTTCCGTTCCAATTCCCCTGGTCTCGATTACACCTTCTTGAATCTTGTCTCGAGTGAAATGACAATCCACTTCTATATGCTTCGTTCTTTCATGTACTATAGGATTCGTTGCAAGCTTGAGTGTAGCATCATTGTCACAGAACAACTTAGTCGGACCCTTCAATTTTATTCCAAGATCCCCAAGTAGTCCCCGTATCCATATGATTTCACAAGTAGTCTTTGCCATAGCTCGATACTCTGCTTCGGCTGAAGACAATGATACAAAGTAGCTTGCTTCTTGGTTTTCCATGAAAGAAGAGAATTTCCAAGTTTAATACAAAAACTTGTAATGGATCGTTGACTCATAGGACAGGTCGCATAATCGCATCACGGTATGCCAACATTTCCATGTTGCAATCTCTCGGATAAAAGAATCCCTAGTCCTGGACATTTCTTCAAATATTTCACGACCTTTAAAGCAGCATTAAAGTGAGATAACTTAGGACTATGCATGAACTAGCTGAGAGTCTGCACTGCATATGATATGTCGGGTCTGGTCATAGTCAAATATATAAGTTTCCCAACGAGTTTCTGATAACCGGAAGGATCATTAAGAATGGGATCATTATTCTCAGTTGTCCCAGCATCATAATCCTTGGTGGTCAATTTTACATTTTGCTCAATTGGAATCACTGATGGTTTGCATCCCGACAAACCTGCCTCTGATATAATCTCCAGTACGAATTTCCGTTGACTAAGAGAAATCCCACGATCAGATCTAGCAATTTCTATCCCAAGGAAATATTTGGGTGCTCCCAAATCTTTAATGTGAAAAGTAAGGTGCAGGTACTTTTTGAATCTTTCTATCGCAGTTCTATCGTTTCCCATAATGAGGATATCATCAACGTATATCATCAGATAAATAAATGACGTACCTTGATTCCATGTGAATAAGGCGTAATCATATATGGACTGCCTGAAACCTGTAGAAGTGAGAGCATCGGCAAATTTTGCATACCATTGCCTGGAAGCTTGCTTGAGACCATAAAGAGATTTACGGAGACGACATACTCTATTCTCCCCCTATCTCCGTATTCCTTGAGGAATATCCATGTAGATTTCCTCTTCTAGATCTCCATGCAGAAAGGCGTTATGCACATCCATTTGATGTAGTGGCCAATCATGAATAGCAGCAATGAGATAAGAATGATCGGACGGTTACATCTTTGGCGACTGGAGAAAAAGTCTCGTGATAGTCAAAACCTTCCCGTTGAGTAAACCCTTTGGCCACCAACCGAGCTTTGTAACGTTCAATGGATCCATCAGCGCGGTATTTAATCTTGTAAACCCATTTGCATCCGATGGGTTTCCTATTTGGAGGTAGATGGACCAAATTCCAGGTCCCATTTGTAGTTAGTGCCTACAATTCAGCCCCCATGGCTTCTTGCCATCTTGGGTCTTTAGCCGCTTCTTCATAAGTAGATGGCTCGATATCCTCTGATATTCGACTCACACAGCATCTATGGTCCGGTGAAAGTCTATGGAAGGAAACATAAGATGATATTGGGTAGTGAATACCTGGTGAGTTGATGGACACACAAATATATTCTTGTGTCCATGCTGGTGGTCGTGTAGACCGACCAGATCTTTGAGGAGGATTCACTTGAACCGGAGTTGATGATGTTTCGGTATTGCCAACTTGCATTGGGTGACTCTTCGATCATTGGGAAATTCCCTTGATCTTCATAGTGGAATTGTCATTGGTTTTTCGGTGTAGGAACCTCGGGAGCAATTGGAGTAAGTGGTGCTTGAGTTCTTGTCACAAGATATTAGTAGGTGGGGATTCTTCCAAAAAAACTTACCGAAGTGTTTGATGCTTCGTTGAAGAACCCGCTTCCTTGAAAGGGAAAATATCTTCGTGAAAAATACATCTCGCTGATGAAGAATTCCAGTGTTGATCGATCCAAGACACGATACCCCTTCGTAAATTTGGATAACCCATGAATATGCAGCGTCGTGCTCGAGGGCTCATTTTGCCTCGAGGACCCAAGACATAGCAAAGCACTCGGCAACCGAATATCCTCAGATGTCCCAATTCTGGTTTCTTCTTGAATAGTAATTCAAATGGAGCTTTTCCATTGAGTACTCGAGTTGGCATACGGTTGATGAGATATGCTGCAGTAATGATGCATTCGCCCCAATAATTTTCTGGAATAGACGCCTGAAACTTTAATGCACGTGCTACTTCTAATAGGTGGCGATGCTTACGCTCCACTACTCCATTCTGTTGTGGAGTATAAACGCAAGTACTCTCATGAAGAATCCCATGGGATGATAGGAGTAAACTGCAATCATTGTTGAAAAACTCCCTTCCATTGTCTGTCCTAACCCGTTGAATAGATCTCCCAAATTGATTCTTGGATAGAGCAATGAAGGTTTTCAAGTGTGAGAAAACTTGTCCTTTAGACTGCATCAGAAAGACCCAGGTGGCACGAGAATAATCGTCCACAATTGTCAAGAAATATCGGGATCCATCATGATGTTGGGTATGATAGGGACCCCATACATCCATGTGAATTAAAGAAAAAATGTATATGGCACGATTGTTACTAAGAGCAAAAGGAATGCGTGATTGCTTTGCAAGGGGACATATCTGACACTTAGAGTAAGGAATAGAAGCACTATGACCCAATCTTGAATGTAAAAGATAGTCTTTATCGTTGGTAATTGTATTGCACAATGACATTTTATTTGAAGGTAATGAAGACAAATTAAAATTACTTGGAGAATTCTTCCATAGATATAACCCTTCGTAAAGACTACCCAAGCCCATCATTTTGCCGGTCGAAAGGGCCGAAAGAAGCAAGTGTCGAACCAAATAATACGCGACAGGAATTTTCTCTGCAGACTTTGGACACAGAAATAAGAGAATTGAAATTCTGGAATGAAAAGAACATTTTGAAGTGTGATATGTGGGCTGAGTTTGACTGTTCCAGTGATTTTGACATGAGTAGTAGTTCCATTTGGTAATTGAACAGAAATAGGGAATTCCAAATCCTCATGAATATCTGAAAATAATGCCCTCTCACAAATAATATGATCACTTGCCCCTTAATCAATTATCCATGATTTTCTGGAAATAATATTAATCGGCAACAAGAAATACCCGAGAAATTTCCTCCTTTGTTCGAAGTGTCTAATTTCTGTATTGCCTCGCATTAGTTGCTGGTATTGGTCATTGGAAATGGACCGATCAGCACTAGAAATACCAACCCGATAAGCTGCAGAAATTTTTTTGCCTTTTCTCCGGGTTTACCGTGCAATTTCCAGCAAGTTTCCACCTTTGTGTGGTGTGGCCTTTGCAAAAATCATAATATAATTTACCCCTTTTTTGGTTAAAATTTCGCGATGCCGAGAAAATTCCTCCACCGTCGATCCCGAGGAATAACTCCCACCGTCGGATGCGAGGGAGATACCGCCACCGTCAGATGTCTTCCAGGTTCCTTCATCTTGTCCGTTGGATCCGGACGAATAGATAGGCCCCTTTGGGCCGTCCGATCCGCGCGGCAAATCTGAGCCGCTCGTTCCTCCCCTTTTAAGGAAACGAGGATCCTCGATCCGAAGCCCGTAACCCTAGCTTGCCCCCTTTTCGTGTGCTAGGGTTTTGGGTCCCCAATTTCGCCGCTCGCCGCGACGCGGCCGCAGCGAAGCTCTCTCCTCCTTTCGCCGATTTCGATGAAGCGAGCCTCGCTTTCTTCCCGGACGGCCAATTGAAAAATCCGCCCGAGAGGCGGAACGGGTTCCATGGCCAATATCTGCGATCGGAACGTCAGGTGAGAATCATTCAAGATAAGTAAAAATCGGGTCGCCTTTTCTCGTTCTTTCATCGAGCGGTACTGTGCGAGTGTCTCTTCTGGTCCCTCGAGCCTCTCTTCTGCAGCTTCGAGGTCGTTCCACAGAGACGATAATTTGTTGTAGCATGCGGAAATTGTCATGTTTCCTTGCTTTAATTCACTAAGTTCCTGCATCAAAGAGAAAATTCTTGCGCGGTCAAGTTTGCCGTACATCTGCTTGATATTTTCCCACATCTTTTTGGAATCCTCCGTCGGTGGCAGACCGGCCGCGACGTCTGGAGATATGCAATTCCCGATCCATGAGCGAACGAGTTGGTTGCATTTTCTCCAATGTCGCGCCAGTCGGTCGTCGGTCGGAATCGGGACGGTTCCATCTAGGAATCCATCCTTGTCTTTTGTCACCAGTGCTCGTCTGAGATCTCGAGACCATCTGGAATAGTTCTCTGGCCCGGTTAATTGCAGGTTGATTAGCCGCAATTCTGGGCCATCGACTGTTGAAACATACAGAGGGTCTCCGGGCTCCGGTCGTCCAGTGATGGCTCCGATGGGAAACGGCAAAAAACCGGGCGCGAAATTCGGGTAGGGATTTGTCCCTAAACCCGGTTCGCCTGACCCGAATTGATAACCCGCACTGTAAGTCCCCGGGTAGGGATTCGTTCCATTTCCCGGGTCTCCTGACCCGTTCGACCCGCTCGTCCGCTCCAACCCGTTGGTTGGGCTTGCCCCAGTCATGGAAGGTAGGCCCCCTTCGGGTTGGACGTGGCTTTGGTGGCCGACGTTCTCAAGCAATGATGGAACAGGGCTCGACCCGATGTACCATGGGTAAGGTACCCACTGGATTGGTTGACCCGCAATGGGTTGCCCCAGATTGATCTGAGCCTGAGTTGGCCGCCATTGCACGGGCAGAGGTTGAAGAGGTTGGGTCGTTGCAGGAAGCTGTGATGAGATTTCCGCCGCTGTTTGATTGTCTGCAGAGAAGCTGGCCTGCGAAGGAGAGCTGGCCATGATTGCAGATATGTCTGTTTGCGCCGGTAAGAAATCTTGTCTTCTTCTTTAGTAAAATAATCCCTATTTTTCCAGAAAGCAAATCTGTCTGTTTGCAGGTCAGAGTTCCCCTGGATTAGGTGATCAAGAGCGGAAGCGAAGTTGAATCAGTAGCCTAGAGGCTCTGATACCATGAAAGAAGATGAAGAAGACAAGATAGATTTGTAGATTTGTGTATTGAATTGTATATTCTGATGTACAATGCTTCTGTAATTATAGTATAGAGATGAAGTAATAAAGGTAAAGAAATATTCAAGGATCAAATCTACTCTCAATCTAAGATTCCTAGCTAATTTATGTACAGACCAAATTGGTCAAGAATCCAAGCGTATCTTCCACATTGATGCATATCTTCCAACAGGCAAGTACATCAAATATTCAGGACAAGACAGGGAAGCGCTAGTCGTGAAATGGCATCCAAACTCAAACCATGGTGAATTCAAGGAATGCAAGTCCTTCAATTCCGGATGGGACCAATGCATATCCATGCCACCACACCACCAATCTTTGGAAGCCAGTGATTAACTGTGGCAATGTGCCTATAAATAGCCGGCATTCAACCCCATTTGTCTCCTTTTCTCCTCTTTCCTTTTTTGGTGCCAGAGTTTTGGTTTCCATATAAACATTCACTCTTGATTATTGAAATGTCAACTGAGAAAAATATAGTGTGAGTTATACTACGTTTATAAAGTCATCCATCGAGTAGTGGTTAGGTGAAGCCCGAAATTGAGAAGTACGCTTGGGCATTGATACCTTATGTCTCCTCTACATCATTTTAATGATAATGATTACCTTTGATGGTGTCTATTTGACGTACCTTTTCCTTTGAAATTTATTATGTATCGAGCTTTTCCACATTGTAGTATGTCTTTGACACATGTTTTCATTCTCGATAATCATCTCGTTGTATTTTATTTCTCACATAACTAAGGTGTTCGTTCATTTGAATTTACTAATTCGTTTGCTATGTAAAATATACGGTTATTCCCTTTCAGATATCAGCCATGATAATTGTTGGAAATTCTTTTGGGCCAGCATATATTGTTGAAACCGGTATTGAATTTTCTTTATTAGAGACCGTACATTCAATGCAGGCGAATTTTTATTTTTTTTCAATTTGGGTCTATGCGGCCCAACCTGAAAAGTTTTGTCATGGGCCGGGGGCCCGGCCCAAGTGGGTGACGGGCCCGTTAACCGTGGATTGGAATGCTGGCGCCGTGGCGCCTCCAAGCTTTTTTCTTTGAGTTTTTTTTTTTTCATATTATTCTATTTTTTTCTGAGATATTATTTTTTTGGGGTTTATTTTTACCGTAAGAAATATAAAGTGTATTCTTTTTCTAAAATTTCTGTTTCTTTTTTTCTTTTTCTCCTCCTCCTTTTGTTTTACTTTAAATCTAATCAAAGAGATTCTTGATTTTTTCATGTAATAATACCTTTTCCTTATGTATTTTACAATCAGTCTATTCATATAGTTGGACTTGATCAGATCCAATTATATATTAATTAACTTTAATTTTTCCGACCCTAATTATTGCCTTGAAATCAAATTTAGGGCACAGAATCGAAAATGCTTTTATACTACAATCAAAATGCATAATACAAGAGGATGTGCATTATTTTATTAACTTTGATATCAATAAGATCTCAACAAAGACATTTTTCGACCGAAAGAAAATAACGATACTCACGTAATTTTGAAGATCATAAGTGTGCTAGAAAAAAAAAAAAAAAAAAAACTTTTTTTCCCGTGATGTCGCCAAGGTTTCTTTTCTCTGCACTCCCTCAATTGCTCCCTTTTCCATGTCTCTGTTACTTTGGCCTCCCCACAATCCGATGTACCCTATTCGTTCCTCCATTTCTGGGATTCCGAGTTTCACTTTTGCGTGTGGGCTTGTCATGTGCTTTCATGCCCGAAAGCGTTTCGATCTATTCATTTCTTCCATTGGTAATTTCTAGTTGTTGCGCCGCCACCGTCGTGGATATCAATTTTCAGGGGGCGATGTAGCGTCGGCAGGAAATGAACTTGGATCAAACGCAATGCTCTCGAAAGAGGCATTTTCATCTCCTATCAATCAACAATGTTTTGAGTGATTGCATAGCTCGCCTGCGCTGATAGTGGGCACGTGATGAAATTTGTACATTGGACTGACCTGTGTTTTATGTGAGGATATTAGCTTTTGCTTTGGGTGTTTGATGAATTAGTAATTTTTTTTTTTGTGAGTTACTAATTCCATTTATCATCATTGTTTGGGTGTTTGTTGATTATGAAGGTAGTTTGTCTTTTAAGTGTGTTTATGTAATTGTTTACCTTTATCGATCGTTCCGGGATGCCCATGGAGTCTGGAGACTCCCGGGGCCTACTAGCTTGTTGATGACGAGACCGCAAGCGGTTCATTTTTCTTCTTGAACATATATTGGCTCTCTAAATTTGCACACAATGTTCGTTTTTATGTTTAATTGAAATACAATATATTTTTCTTGGGCGGAATTCAAAGACGACAAACTACCTAAAGGTGGCGGAATGATCCATTCAATTGATTATTTGAAAAATCGAGCGATACCAAATTTTGCAATTTTCCCATAACTTAGGAACTGGAACGATATGGAATTCCTAAAAAACCAATAAATGTTTTAAGTCAAGTTCACTAACCAATTCAGCGACCCATCCAGTTGAATACTCGAAATATATGCATATGGCGTATCTAATAATTCCAGGAAAATGGCACCATCGCTGTGCATCTCAATTGAAAAATGGAATGGAAAGCTACAAGTTTCTTTCAATTAGAGTTTTGTGAACTGAAGGTCTGCAAAAGCTCCAAGTTAACTCAACTTTTATCGCTCTTCGCATAATCTCTTATCTCATCCTCGTTATACTATAAAATGACTTGGGTCCACATTCATCTGGTTGCATTTCTTTCGGATGAATGCGAATTCTAACATTCGACCAAAAAAACAGAAAAGAATGCGAATTCTAACAGGATTTTATGGATGCTGTAGGATCATTCCCTGTAAATGAATAGGAGGAAAAGGCTGAATTTTTGACCTTACAGCAATTTCATTCAGCTGATAATGTTCATATTACAGGCCTTTCACATTGTAGTACGTTTGCAGGATGTACATATGGAGGAACTATTGGAAAAGTTATTTAAATTTTGGCCAAGCGCAGACAAGATTTTAGACCCCTAAAGATGTTCTAAATAAAGAGATTGCAAAATGATGACGTTTGCCGGAGGACAAAAATGAACTGTGTTACAAAATCACGCAATATCATCTAACTTTCAGGACATAATATGAAATTCTTTAAAAAAAAAAGAAAAAAGAAATGACAACTGTTGGAGGAACTTAACCTCTTATGGAGGACACTTGGGCTATTGCAAGTCTTAGGTGGAATGCACCGGGTAATATTAGCCGGCATGTAGGAAGTGTTCTTGTTTGAGTCGTGCATGGAAGAAACTTGAGGAATGAAAGATCCTTAACATCTAGTTGCAGGACAACATTCTCATGGTGTTTTTTCATTGGATACAAAAGGGACAGTGCACTCAACTTGTAACGGAGTGCTGGTTTGGTGCCACTAGGAAACCAAAAAATGATCATGATATCTCTACACTTCTGGCTGAATAAGCTTTTTTGTAATTTTATCAGCATCTTAGATCTAAGTTATGTCTGACTTGTTGCTTGTCCAATATCATGCTCATTGGATATGACTTAAGTTCAGTTGTTTTCATTTGTTAACTTGCCCCACGTGTAGTAGGCTGAGATTATGTCTTTGTTTGTGTAATTCTAACTGTTCAGATTTCATATTAGTAAAGTACCATTTGTTATCAAAAAGAGAATAATATATGCGTAAGCATTCCTAATTTATCTCTCATTCATCACTAAACAAAGGTGTTATGCTAGCTATTTTTGAAAGAAATTGGTAATCTTGGTTACTTATCCTGGAGTGCAATTGCTTCCTCCCCTCCTAGCTCTTAGCTAGTTAATTGTTTTGGATGCCTGGTTACTTAGAAAGTGCTTCTTACTATTTTAGTTGATGTTGAGAGGCATGCTAGGGATTTTATGGAGGCTGCCAATCGTGTTAATTTAGTCATAAACTTATTTTTTTTTATTAATTCAGTCATAAACCTTTTATATTTGTGCCAATTTAGTTCATCTTACCAATTTTGACCCGTCGCCGACATGGACATGGAAGCTGGCTGCTAGATTAATGCTGGCGTAGTAATTTTTAAATATTTTTTATTTTTTAAGATTTTTTTCTTTTCTTTTTCTTCCTTAATTTCATTTTCTTTTTCTTCCTTAATTTCATTTTCTTTTTCCCATAGTGGCCAACGAGACTCTAGTGAGGCTTGTTGGCCATTGGGCAAGGCCATCCTTGTTGATCGGGATTGAACTCGGCCTCGCCCGTGCCTAGCAAGGCCATGGTAAGTGTCACGTCCCGAACCTCGAGCGCGCCAACATCGCACCATGGTCATGCAAATGCGACATTCTCGGGTAGTGTTGCCGACCCCATTCATTTATTATTGCGCAAGCGGAACGTATTATAAAACTCATGACAATAAAATACGAGATAGAAAAGCAGGAAGCAAAATCACAACATAACATTTTCATAATTCAATAGAATTACAAACAGAGGTCTACGGCCAAAAGTCTACAAAAGACCGGCTCTTAAAAAGGAACTATTCTACGACCTACAAGTCGGACACATTCTCCAATCCTCATGACTTCACCTCTGCAACTCCTCAAGGTCAACCAGAGCTATCTAGCCGCTCCGTCCACTAGGGACCTGAAATTGTAATCCCCAAACTGGGATGAGATAATGTCTCAGCAAGTTCAACCCCCTAAACCCCTGTTAGAAAGAAAATACGTCCCGGGTGGCCTAGCCACATCACACAGAAGACTTACCTCGTCTTAATTCATTCTTGCAGATTAGCACAATTCATATCATTCAATCATATGCAGTAATAAGAACTTAAACAACCGGAGCGCACTCACTTTCATATAACCAACAATCGCGGGGGTCTTGATTATAAGATTAAATCGTTATGACACGTCCCATTCCATGCCACACAATTCCGTCCCATAATCCGACACATCAACAACACTCAACATGCATTCCAATTGTTATTCACTGCCACACAAGGGCATAGCCTACTCGTAGTTCGGCTATCTACTGGCATATAGCCAGGCATCGCTTCCCCCCATGGAGCGCGGCTTCGTCAGTACGTCGACGGCATTCCCGAAGGAGCATGGGCCCAGAATCTACTGCGACCCGCATCCGTTGTAAGGGGCATCCCATATAGGGGCAAGTCCGGCTCAACAGCCCAGGACGATCTCCTCTTAATTATCACACAACAATTCATATTCGGCTCCAGGATACTTTGCATTTCACTCCATACTTCCACTTAAAATAGTGGTCCCGGCCATTTTTCTTCATATTAAAAATATTCCAGAAATCACTCACGTGTGTGGGGGCATGCTAATTTTGAATCAAAAGCCAATATCTCACTTTTTCAAACCCCACTATTTAATATAATTATTAAAATCCAATTTTTGCATCAAAACCCGACACTTGGGTTTTTATGAATAAAATTCCTATTTATCACGATCAACACTCAATTTGCCACATCCATTCATCAAATTCAAATTCTAAATGCACAGCAGCGATCGGCATGAAATTCTAAGAGAATAAGGTCCCGACGAAATTTTCGGTATTTAATAAATAATTAAATTTATTCCGAAAATTAATTAAATAATAATATCCATATTTTTCGCCATCCACACTCAATTTATAATATCCAACCATCAATTTCAAAATCTGACTACATAGTGACTGCCAAGCACGAAATTCGAGAATTTAGGGTCTTGACAAAATTTTCGGAATTTAATAAATAATTAAATTTATTCCGAAAATAATTAAATAATAATATTTTAATAATTTCGTATAATAAAATATTATTAATTTATTAAACAATTTCGAAATATTTATTTAATCCCAAAAGTAATTCATTTATGTCAAATCACCATTATACTAATATAAACATCAATTTAACCTTAACTAAACATACTTTAAATTAATCCAACATCTTAATCTAATTCACAATTAAATAAACTAACCACCTAAGCTTAATTAACTTAAGCTAAACACACTTAAGGCATCATTAACTCGCTAATCAAGGTTTAGTGAGGTAAATTCACTTGATTAACTTGCCGCTTGGACCAAAATGACGAGGGCGACGCCGGGATCAACTTTTCCAAAGGCGGGCCTAGCTTCTGGGGCCGGGAAGACGGCCAAAACGGGCCAAACATGGGCTGCCATACCCATTTTCTGCAACTACTGATTTGGGGCCGAGAAGGGCGGATCTGGCGGCGGTTCGGGCGGAGGAATGGTGGAGGAGGACCGACGGCTGCTCGGGCGGTGACTGGCAGTAGCTCCGGCGACGTGCAGCGGTGTCGGGCGGCTGCGGGACGGCGGACGACGAGCTCGAACGGGCGGACGAAGGCGGCAAGTAGGCGAGCTGACCGGTGGAGCGGCGTGCGGGCCTCCTCGCACGGACGGATGACGACCGCGACGGCTTCGGCGAACGGCAACGGTTGCGACGGACGGGCGGAAGGGGGCGTCGGGCTGGCTGGTTCAATCGGTCGAGCTCCTCTCTCTCCTCTTTTTCAAAATCCAACAAGCTCCCTTGATTCAAGGAAGAAGATGATGGTGATAGCCCACCTTTCCAAGAGCAAATCCTCACCCTCCACTTGTCAACATCCTAGCCACTCTTGCCCCACATCATGACATCACCAAGTGATGTCATACTCCACTAACTCAATCCTCCACAACCTCTTCCAATCGGTGCAAATTTCATTTTCCGCCGGGGCATAAAATTTTGTACATTAATTTCTTCCATTCCCTTCAATTCTCTTCCAATCGAGTCCAATTGAAGTCTATAAAATTAATCCGAGGTCACCACACTTCAATTAACATCTTCACTTGTCCATAGAACCAACTTAAGTCCTAAAAGCGTGACCAAAGGCGGGCCTATTAATTTCTCGAATCAAATTAACCATACCTTGATTATTTTGCTGAAAAACTCGGCTTGCATGAAAAATATTCCAAAGATGAGTTAATATTCCTAAAATGATTTGTGACACACCCAGACTTCCAATTTCTGAATTCGATCTTAATTTCACGGTTAATTTCACTTTGGCACGATACTAGCGCGGCCCAACCTACCGGGTAGCCTTTAGAAATTTTCATGCATTTGACTTGTGATTGATCAAGCCACAATGTACATCTTTGACACATTGGCGACTCTCGGTTATCGGGATAATCTCGAGGTTTCAAATACAGACACAGGGTACCCAATCAACAGAAAAGTCGGTCCAGTGCCGATCGACAAGAATTGTACGATCTGGTGGAATCACCCACACCTGATCACATGCCTCGTCGAGTCGACCTATCTCCGATCTCTAATCGATTTTTAATTGTGTCGTAATGACCCTTGCAGATTAGCTCGGTCGAAAGATCGCTTCTCGGTCAAATTCTCGAGTCGATGCATTAGAATTTCTTAACGGCTTCACCCGATAGACTAGTTTTCACATGAGTGGCCGACTCAAGGAAAAGAACTATATGTGTGCCAACGAAATGCCCGTCTCAATTTATTGAAAATAGAATTGGAAAATCGGGATGTCACAGTAAGTCTTCCCTAACTTAGATCTAGATGAGGTGGCTTTGCGCACAACGTGCTTTGAGATGGAAGGTGGAGTCACATCCGAATTTGGCATCTCTATGATCCTTCCACTTGCTTGACGAAATGACTGACCCATTCTACTTGGCGATTCTTGGTAGGGGGAGAGAGAGAGAGAGAGCGCCTTGAATGGGCGATTTGCAGGACACGTAGGTTCATAGTTAGTTGCTGCCTCATCCTTGCCATGGCGAGGACGAAAAAGAAAAAGAAAAGAAGGACAAAAAGGAAAAGGACAAATAATAAAAAATTTTGAAAAAAAATAAAAAATATAAAAATTGATAGCCGGTGCTTGCCGGTGTCCACTTAGTATTGATCAGCAAAAATTGGTTAGATGGACTGAATTGGCACAAATGTAAAATGTTTAGGATTATGATGGTACAAAGAAAATGTTTAGGACCGAACTGACACAATTGTAGTAGGTTTCGAACCTTTTTGATAATTTTCCCCAGAGAGAGAGAGAGGAGAAATGATGGAAGATCTACTCAAAGGGTTATATGTATATAGAGACAGAAGAGAAATGATGAGAGATATACTCGAAGGGAATGTCTATACAAATCTTGATGTTGAAGGGTGATAGAAGGCTCTACTCCACGAATTACACAAGTCTATTATGAATATACCGTGCTTAATGTTCACGAGAAGGCATTGGAATTGATCTTGAAATGTGGGTTATTGTAATATCTAATACTCGAATAGGCAATTATGAGAACGATGCTACTTTTATCTCTAAGTGCAATTGCATCCTCCATTAAAAGAAACACCCTTTAAAGATCCAAAATAAAAAATAAATCGATCGATGCATCTCCCACTCTAACAGAATGAAAAATTATGACCCAAAAAAAAAAAAAAAACAGAATGAGAAATACATCTCGATAGGTCGTCCACACCAAGTACTGGAGACCTAGAAGACAAGAATACGAATAGGAACATTGAAATCTTATAGCTCCTTTTCGTCTTTATTCATTTGAGTCAACGCACAAAAATGTTACTATCACATCAAAAGTACCGTCCGAAAAAAATTATAAAAAGAATCATAAATTTATTATAATAGTGCTAATTCAGTCTTAAATAATTTTTTTTTTGCGAATTTAATTATAAACATTTTGTTTTTGTACTAATTCAGTTCATCCGCTAATTTTGGCCAATTGGCATTGATATGGACGTTGGCCGGTGCCAATTGTTCTGCCGATACTAATGTGAGAATTTTTTAATAATATTTTATTTTATATTTCGAATTTATTTATTTATTTATTTTTCTTTTTCTATTCTTCCAACTATTCTTCTTACCCCACCCCCGGTCATTGCCAAGGGCTTCGCAACCCATGTTGCCCATTGGCGAGGGTCACGATCCCTCACCTAGCCTCGTCCAAATGTGGGCGAGGCTTGAGGGCTACAGGTGAGGGCAACCTCGTTGGTCACGGGCAAAGGCGGCTTTGCTAGCGGTTGCAACGCCATGGTTATGTTCGCCCATGGCCTTCAGGCCTTAGCGAGGCGCGGCTGCCTCAAATCGAATATGAAGTGCGGCGATGAGGCTTAATTGAGCCCGACGACCCTTGGTAGAAGGAGGGAGGGAGGGAGAGAGAGAACGCACTTGAGACAGGGGGGAGGACCATGAGGCACCTCGCAAAGGCCTAGGGCTGCGAGGGCCTTGTTGGTTGCAGGTGAAAGCGGCCATGGCCTCCCCAGTTGCGGGTGAGATCACCTTTGTCACGACCGACGAGGCCATGGTGAGGCTGCCCTCACCCAGATCTAGGTGAGGCCGCCTCGCTCACGACCCTCAAGCCTCGCCCATATCTGGATGAGACTAGGTGAGGGCTTCTTGGCCCTCACCCAATGGTTGGCGAGTCTCGCGGAGGCTCGCTAGCCAAGGAGGGGTGGGGGAAGAAGAAGAATAGTAGGAGGAAAAGAAAAAAAAAAGAAAGAAAGAAAGAAAAAAAAAACAATTCGAAAATATAAAATATTATTAAAAATTTGTCATATCATCATCAGTTGGACGATTGGCCCCGGCTAGCATCCATGTCACCACCGGTTAGTCAAATTTAGTCGGATGGATTGGATCATTACAAATGCAAAATGTTTATGACTGAATTGGTAAAAAAAAAAAAATTTATAATTACAATAGATTTAGAACTTTTTTAGTAATTTTTCTATCTTCCAACTTACGGAGGACGTGACTTAATTGATGGGAGCACAGTGAATGGAACGAGCCATCCTGAGTGTCTTTGTCAGTGATGTTGTTAAAGGTGGCATCGTTATGATTAGGAACTGAATTCAATTGGGTAGATATCAGCCACGACCAAAGAAAAGAAAATCAGAGCGGCGGTCATATACTGATATTACTAGTGTTCACTAAGTCTGATCTGTCCTCGCATGTACATGAAAGTTGGCTCTTGAGGGTGCAATCTGGCGAGTTCGTAACCCATGTTAATCATGCCTTGCCGGCAAGTGATCACAGAGACATGGAACGTCCGCCGCATCCTCTGATTGCCTAATTAATCCATATCATTTTTCACTACTAAAGCATTGATTCACAATTAAAGTTTTTTCTTTTATGTGCTTCAACACCGCATGTCTAAAGGGTTCTTGATTCTGAATGGAATATGCAGAGTTTCTCCGAGTAGGCAGTTAATTTCCACCGAGTGTGGTAGTTGTCCGTCCTAACGCACTGGATAATTACCCAAAAAAGTAGATCCATGCTAGGTATTATTTCTTACTTTGTTTTACATGCTTTAGGGCTATATGTAGTACATCATGATTTGCGTGTCTTCCCATTACTACTTTCCTATATATCATTCATGAATAGCAAAAATTAGTTTTGAAATCATTAAAATGGCGGTGGACATATCTTATACATCTAATGATTAAAAGTTAATGTGTTCCCTATGCTATCGTAAATTGAGATGATTATGGCTCGACAATTTCTAATGACAGGCATCATTCGAAATTGACAAAATAATTAGTTAGTTCATGTCAATCATGCTATAAATTACTACCTTGCCAAAGCAAATACCTTGACGTGACGGTCCATTAATGAAGTGCATTACGCTGACGAGATGCCATGTACTTCGGAAATGCCATGACTGATTCTGATCGCTTTCAATACGCAGCAGACGAGCCATTTAGGTCGGGAATCTGTTTTTGATTGCTGGAGATGGTTGAGATATTTGGCGGGTCCTTCATGGATTCAATTTATATATAGATAAACCCCCTAATACTTATATTACGTATTCATCAGAGAGTGATGTCCAAGGTTCTGGTGTGTTTCTTTCGAAAATTCTGACAGGAACAAGAATCAAAGACACAAATTGGTGTAACCAATGAACGTAACCTTGTTGAATGGGCGCGGTCACATCTAGAAAAAGGAGAAAGGTTTGTACAGATCGATAGATTCAGAGTTTGGAGATCATTTCTCAGAAAGAGGTGCCAAGATTGATTTGCCGTTTGCTGCTCACTGCCTTAGCCAAGATCTAAAAGCTTGTCCCTGGACGAGTGAAGTTATTGAAGTGTTGAAGACTCTCCAAGCTCCTTAGAAAAATTAAAAAAAATTTAAAAAATATCCACGTTAGCACTAACCCATCACCAACCGTACTATATTGTCAAAATTTTTAAAAAATGTAGGATGGCTTGTGCCTATGTCGGTGATTTTTAGCCAAAATTAGTCGGATAAACTATATTAGCAAATCATTAAAAAGTTTATGATTAAATTAGCATAAGTATTATAAGTTTAGGATTTTTTGCTAATTTCCCTATGGGGCTACAAGGCCTTAAAAAGTGTGAACCAACCTAGAGGCATCTTCAAGAATTAGAAAGACATATGTAGAAGTTGATCTATATGAGAAACTGACATATTTATTCCAAAAAATCCTAGTAAGTCATAAACCAAGCTAACTAGCAAATAATCAGCAAATTGGCAGAGAATAAGTACCAAATTCGAGAGGGTTAATATCAGGAAAAACCTCATATTAGTATATATATGACAAATTTATCATAAATTAATTTTTTAATCATCAAAAACCTCAAACTGATATACTTATGACAAATTTACCACAAACTAATTTTTTTGGCTGCCAAAATCCTCAAAATAGTACATATGTGACAAATTTAGGGACAAGTGTAAGGAAAGTTTTAAACTTATTACAACATTATCAATGCCCCACAGGATCTAAGAACTACATCCTATAAACCTCACTTGGACAGCAGAGAAGCTCGGATTCACAAATCTTATCCAAGACCTGTTAAAAATTGTGAACACCAGTACTGAGACCTCTAGAGAATTTAGTTTTAGACCTTTTATTTGTGCCAATTTAATCTCAAACCTTTTGTTATAGTGCCACTTAAGTCATTCCGACTAATTTTGGCCAAATTTTGTTGATGTGGACGCTAGTTAGCTCACATGGCACGGTCGGCACGATGTTGAGAGCTTTTAATAATATATTAATATTTTTTTTGAATTTTCTTATCTTTATTTTTTCCTTTCATTTTTTTTTCTCCTTCCCTTTCTTCTTCCTCCTGCCAATTGCCAATCGGCGACCGAGCAAAGGGGAGCTCTTGCCTTGCCGACCTCTAGCAAGTGTCGTTGGCCACTAGCAAGGCTCGAGCGCTCACCGGAGGCTGCAAGGGCTACCTTGCCGTATCCAATGAGGTTGACTTTGACCTGGCGGCCTCTAGCGAGGTCGAGCCTCGCAAGCTTGACCCTCGATGGATCCAGCATAGGCAAGCCTCATTAGTGGTTGGCGAGGATCACTAGAGGCCAACGAGGTCCCTCTTCGGCCCTTGCCTTTGGTGATTGCTGAGGTCCTACAACCGGCGGAGGAAGAAGGAAGGGAAGGACCTAAAAAAAAGAGAGAGAAAGAAAAGAAAAGAAATTAAAAAATAAAAAATATTAAAATATTGTTAAATTTATCTTCATCATTGTTGATCGTGCCACGTAAGCTAATTGGCGTCCCTATTAGCAAAATTCAGCCAAAATTAGTTGGAATAACTAAATTGCACTAGGTCAAAAGGTTTAGGACTGAATTAGTATTAGGTCAAAAGGTTTAGGACTGAATTAATATTATGTCAAAAGGTTTATGACTAAATTGGCGTCATGCAATATTTTTAAGATTTTTTTGACATTTTTTATAACAAATTTACCATTTGTTAATTTCAGTTAAATTGGATTAGTACCACGAAAATATCATAAATTGGTACACATGTGACAAGCGGAGAGTAAAATCCTAAATTGGTATTCTCACTAACTGTCACATGTCATTCAACTTAGCAATTTGACGGTGAAATTTCACGAAAACTAATGAATGGTAAAATTGTTATAAGTGTTCCGGTTTGGCCTTTAGTTTGGGGTAAATTTATTACATGTATATTGGTTTGGGGGTTTTTTTGTAGTATTAGCCCAATTCAAAAAGTTGGCCCTAGATATGCCGAAACTATAAAATTCTCTTCTATTATATAATGCAGACTTTATTTTTTATTATAGGAACTTATAGGGGAATTGACTTGTCACGCCCCGAACCTCGAGCACGCGCACATCCCACTGCGGTCGATAGAAATGCGACTTCCCAGGACACGTCGCCGACCCATTCATTTAATTGCACATGCGGAAGCGGATAAATAATCCCCAGACAAAACTCAATTGGGATAGAAAAGCAGGATCACATTTTCAAAACCAACCACATACTTTTTATACATATCAAACCAGTTCATTTACAGGACTAGGCTATTTACAAAAGATCTATAGAAGATCAGTCCTCAAAAACTAAGCTGTCCTAAGATCAGCTAGACAGGTCCATTCGCCAGCTCTTCAGTCGGGATCGGCGAAGTCAAAAATCCTCTCAGCGACCCTCACTGGTCTACCAAAAAGCTCCGGAGGATCCGCCATCTAGGGACCTGAAATATTATCCCCAAACCGGGATGAGACAATGTCTCAACGAGTCCTACCCTCTAAAACTCGATTAGGAAGAAAATAAGCCCCGAGTGCTCTAGCCACACAAAGAGAATAGAGGACTTACCTTGCCTCAGTCCTTCCTGCACGTCAGTGCAATTCATACGTCGATAAATTCATACCATCTATCAATTCATATCATCTATCAATTCATATCATCTATCAATTCATACCATCTATCATTTCATACTATCCATCCATCCATCCATTAATAAATCACGGCTCCCACAAGCTGACATGGATGCAATGCTCTCACAAGCTGATATAGATGGTAGCTCGCACAAGCTGATATATACATAGATGATAGCTCGCACAAGCTGATATATACATAGATGATAGCTCGCACAAGCTGATATATATAAACCAATTGCTCGCCAAAGCGGTAAATATATTTAAACCATAGAACTGGGTATACAATCCAATAACATCCAACGATTCAAACCGATCCTACAAACCAATTACGGTGCCAAAAGCCAACACCGGGTATTTTCAAGTTAAATACCAAAACTTCTCCAATTTCTTGAATTCCACACTTTTTGAATTATTAACCACAATCATCATTTTCACTCAATTTCGCAATTACGCATACAATTGATACAAACCGACCGCACCGCGATCGGTCTGCGAAATTCTAACGACCAGGTCATCCCGGCATAATTTTCGAAATTATTAAATAATTAAATTTAATTCCGAAAATTAAATAATTAAATATTATATTATAATATTATAATTTAATAAAATAATATTTATAAATTCGAAATAATTATTTAATTAAAAATAATTAATTAGGGCTTGAACAAGATTACACTAATTTAATCATACAATTAGCCCTAATTAAACACCCCTTAAACTAATCATACAACTAATCTAATTTACATTAAAATAATCTAATTTAATCACATAAACTTAATTAGACTAATCTAAACACTCCTTAAGCATGATTAACTTGCTAAGCGAGGTTTAGAGGATAAACTCACCGGTTTTGCGCGCCGGTGAGTTCACGGCGACCACGACACCAAGGCGGTCGATAAACCCCAAAGCGGCGACACCAACGGAGGTCGGGAAGACACTGAAAACGGGCCTCGAAGTCTGGAACTTCTTGCTGTCTTTCGCTTCGATCCGGGCTGAACTGCAGAGAAGAAACCAGCAACTTCAACGGCGAAAACGGCCGTCGGAGCTCCGGCGAGCGGGTGGTTGGCAACCGGCGGCTCCGGGGTCAAAGGGATCTTTCTGGTGGTTGGTATGGGTGGAGGTAGGGTAGAAATGGGGAGAAAATGGCTGAAAACCGCGAAACGGGCGAAACAGGGCGGAACCGGGCGAGTCCGGATTTGGTCCGTGAGCGGCGGCTTCGGGCGGCTGTACGGGACTTCCGGAGAATCTTTCCGGCGAGCGGTGAGGTGCTCCGGAACGGTCTGGATGTCTTCTTCGCGGTGATGGGTGGCTCGTTCGGCCGATTCAACCGGGAAGTTAACTTTTTACTCGAATCTTTGGAGAAAAGTCGGCTGGAGCGTAAACGGAACGAGGGGAAAACGAGAGGAGGAAATGGGGTCCGATGGGCATGCGACGGTGGAGGGCTGATGCTGCTCGGTTCCTCTGGTTTTTGCTGAGCTTCTCTCCTTCAACAATAATGGAGAAAGCCTTGGATTAAGGGAGAAGAAGCTGCTGAAGAGTGGGGTCTCCTTGGGCTCTCTAGAGCTCAACACTTGCCATCTTCTCATTGGCTTTGCCCCCACCATGACACCACATGACCTCAGCCACTCTCTCTCCTCCAATCTTCCTCTACAAGCTTGGCAATAGGTGCAAAATATGGTGTGCCATGGGAGCTACGAATTTTGGACATTCCCCATTCAATCCATTCAATTCTCTCTCAATTCCATCCAATTGAAGCTCAATTAAATCAACCCATGTGTCCTCGGCCTTCTCATGATATTTCCCGTCAAATGATCCAACTTGCATCCCGAAGATTCGATTAAAAACGGCCCTCGACAATCCCGAACAAAACGGCCTTACTTTGCTTTTCCGCCAAAAATCTCGGTTTGTAGAAAAATCTTCGAAGATGAGTCGACGTTCCTAAAATGAATTGTGACATGACAGAACTTTCAATTTCTGAATCCGGGTTTAAAATCACGGTTAATTTCAATGGCGCGATTTGAGCGCGTCCTAATCTACCGGGTAGCTTTTAGGAAATTTTCGGTGCAATTGACCAGTGGTTGATTAATTTCAAGCCACGAAATAATCTTCGACACATTGGCGACTCTCGATTGTCGTGAAAATCTTGAGGTTTCAAATACGGACACAGGGTACCCAAAACGACAGAATAATCAGTTCAGTGCCGGTCGACGAGGATATTGGAATCAGGTGGAATCACCCACACTCTAATTACATATCTCAGTCGAATCGACCTACCGATCTCGATCTGTTCGATCCCGACAAAGTGTCGTAATGATCCTTGCAGATTTATACGGTCGAGCGATCGGTTCATGGTCGATTCTCAAGCCTATTGCATTTAAATTCCTTAACGGCTTTACTCGATAGACTAGTTATCTCGTGAGTGATCAGCTCGGAGAATTGAACCATAAGCGCGTCGATGAAAAGTCCGTCTCATTTAATTGAAAACAGAATCAGAAATTTGGGATGTCACATGACTTAATCATTAGTTGTTTAATTTTCTAATATTATTGTCATGCCGAGTAATAATGGATGTGGATACTTATAGATAAGACAACGGTTTGGTTAGTGGGGTATCACATTTTTTTATTTGAAATATTTGGGGAAAATTCTAAATAAGAGCTTGAAATATTCATATTTTCTCAAATAAGGATCCGAAGTGAACATTATTCAAATAAGGGCCTAAAGTGGCAAAATCGTGTCAAACGGGGCTGAAGTTGCCAAATCGTCTCAAATAAGGACTTTTGATCGGCCGGTGACTATTCTAGCAATCGGAGAAGAGGTATTTTAGTCGAAAAATTTGGAGTGTATTTTTTATTTTTTATTTGTTTTCTTTTCTTTCCTTTTCCTTTTCTTTTTTCTTTTTTATTTTCTCTTCTTTCCTCCGTTGGCCATGGCGAAGGTTGCCAAACTCAAGCGAGGGCGAGAGGGAGGGCTGCCCTCGCTGATGTCGGGTGATGGTCACCCTCGCCTGATCTGGCGAGGGCCACCTAGTGAGGAACGCCCTCATAGATCGAGTAAGGCCCACAAAGGCCAAATCCGGTGAGGGTCGCCCTTGTCATATTTGGTGAGGGTGTTCCTCACCTACCCAAGCGAGGGCGACTCTCGATTCACGTTGGCAAGGGCAGCCCTCGCCTGAGGCCAATAACCTCCGCCATGGCCGGCGGAGGGAAGAAGAGAAAAAGAAAAGTAAAAGGAAAAAAAAAAAACAAATTTAAATAATTAAAAGACAAAAATGCCCTTCGGCCGATAAGGTTAGGCCCTTTTTTTAGACTGATATAGTCACTTTAGGCCTTTATTTAAAACGATTTGACTACTTTAGGCCCTTATTTGAAAGGGAAAATGTCACAAATGGTCCATAAAGTTTTATGTAATGTTCAATTTCGTCCTTGAGCTTTCGATTAGCTCAATTTGGTCTCTAAACTATTAACAAATTTTCAATTTAGTCTCTCCGTTCAAACCGTTAAGTGACTACTATTTTTCTTTTTTTTTTTTTTTTTTTTTTTTTGCTTCTTCTTCTCTCTTTCCTCCGCCGGCCATTGCGGAGCCGAAGCCAGTGGAGGGAAGCCGGCGTCGGGCGAGGGCCATCCTTGCCCGACGTAGGCTAGGGCCGCCCTCGCTGGCCCACAGGAGGGACATGCAGAATTCCATCGGAGGGACCTTGACGCCTCCCCTTGCCGCAACTCTTTGAGCCTCGCCGCACGAGGCCATGAGATGAGGACACCAACCACATGGCTCCTCCACTAAGTCTGTACTTCCTTGGCCTCCCTCTTCTCCTCACCATAGCTCCAGTGATGCCAGCACCCAATCCCCCTGCACCCACTTCAAACCTTGGCCTTCCTTTGTCAGCACCACCACGATCTCCTCCAGCCTTTGCGCCAAGCCTTGCACAACCTATGAACCCAGCAACTCAGCAAGGGCACCCCTCGCCCGACGCCGGCAGGGGCACCCCTCCCTAGACCCTTGCCGGACTCGAGAGACGGGTGCCCTTGCCAGATCTGGCAAGGGAGGCCCTTGCCTGACGCCAATGAGGGCCGCCCTTGCCTAATGCCAGCAAGGGTGACCCTCGCCGGATGCTGGCTTCCCTCCGCCAGCTCCGCCATGGCTGGCGGAGGGAAGAGAGAAGAAGAAGAAAAAAAGAAAAAAAAAAGAAAAAAATTAAAAAGATAAAAAGACCAAAATGCCCAATTCCGTTAACTTTAACTAACGGAAGGACGAAATTGGTCAATTTTCAAATAGTTAAGGACTAGATCGGACATTTATCGATAATTCATGGATCAAATTAAACAAATTAAATGTCTAGGGACAAGATTGCACATTAAGTAGAAGTTTAGGGACTGTTTGTGACATTTTCCCTATTTAAAATAATGTATATTTTAAACCTTTATTTGAGAAAATGAGAGAATTTAAAACCTTTATTTAGAATTTTCCCAAATATTTGAAACCTTTACGATATACAAATATTAACAGTTAAATTCACCATTATTGTTATCATGTCATAAATTTCTCATTTGTCCTCCTCTTACCTACAACTATCTATTTGATGTAAATAAATCCACATCCACAGAGTGTGCCACTTATTCGAGCTTTCTAGAATTCTGTGCCGGCATGTGCTTCGAGTCCTCTCGGCAGGGAATTGTTTCCAAATCCTCGAAAAGCATTTTCCGCCTCCGACGGCGGAAGATCAGCAAGTCTTCGTCGAAGCTCCTTCATAATGCTCCGAGAGATCACACGGCGAGATTACGGTTACTCCAGAGAGCATGGTATCGAATCTCATATCGGAGTCAGCCAAAGTCCAAGGAGATGCTAGACATCGTGACCGAGCAAGTTTCCATCCTCTTATCGCGTATCAGAGAGCGGCCGGCATCGTCGCCAGTTGTAAGAGACGCTTCTTCCATTCATAGAACTTTTGAGGAGGCTATTTTGATAATCGGACGGTAGGCGTATCCTCCATGCTGTTCCTAGGCTGGATCAATGCGTAACGCAGAGCAGGTTGTGGATTTAGGAGTTTAATTTGGTTTAATTTGGGAATTGAACATATTAAAGTAAAATTTTGTAGGCTGATGACCGGGTATAGAACATATTTCTATCTCATATATCACCAAGAGTCCTGCTTTTAACCGGGAATGAGTTCACAAGGATATTGATACAGTATGGACACCGGGAATGAGTTCACAAGGATATTGATATAGTATGGACACTTCTTTAGAATTTATTATTGAAAAGGTCATAATTTCCTTCTATTAGACTTTTGATTGGTTATCATCACTTCGATGCAATTTTTTACATATCCATAAATTGAGTCATGTGATCTTTAACATAAGCTATATTTACTTCACTATTCCATGAGAAAACTGGCGAGTTTACTATATTAGGTACGCAACGCAACCTACTTGTTATGGGTTTTGGTTCATTTATCAAGTTCAGGAGCGCTGAATTCATCTCTAGTGTCTATGCAACATCTAACTTTTGGGGTATAATATGAAATCTAAGAAAAGAAACGACACTATCACATCATCCCATTGTAATTCGATAAGTTTATAGACTTTTCAAGGTGTGATGTGATCGTAATTATTAGAGGAGGGAAAAACAATTAAGACAAAAGAATATTTTAAAGAGGAAACGATAGATAGATAAAATCATAAGTATATGAAGTGTACTTTAATATATAAAAGAGAAATATATTAGATTGTGATGAATAAAATAAAAGTATACCACCTCTAATTGTAGTTTCAATAAAATATGACATTAACCCACAAAGTGCAAAAGGAATGGAAGTAGCACAATCGACTCCTTTAAACTCAAAATAATTTAGCATACTAAAAATTAAGAAAAAGGTAGAGAGAAGAGGCAGGGAGCAACATAGACATGGACGAGATTTTTTTAGTAAAATAGATATCGGAAAAGAGAAAAAGAAGAGGAAAGAAGGGAGAGAATGACCTGAGTTCTCTGAAAACCCTTCTTCTATACAGGGGATAGAGTACAGTTATAAGATGTTGGGCTAACTATTATGAACTCAATTAACATAATACGTATGCCCTGCACAATTCTTCTTTCCTAATCCTAATAAAACCTATTAAATGCTCGAAATTCACTTTTACATTATATATTAAAGATTGTAGCCCTGTAAACAAACGGGTGATATATAACTTGCATGATATTGAGATGAAACTTCATTTAATTCACTACTCCATCAACTCCTGTTCGTCAAAACTGAAGAAGCTCAATGTTGCAACCAAGAGGTAAAATACTAATCTTAGAAAAACAAAACCAGAATTGTCCTTATTATTATTTTCATTACCTCATACCACAACGAATAGCCATATATATTACATGCAAAGAAATCTTAAAGGGAAAGTCTGGCTTGATACATAATCTCCAATCTTTTTTCCAATCACAACGAGTAATATGAATAAAAAGCAAAGAGGTGCAGAGAAAGACTAAGTGAAGTTGCAAAAAGACCGTAGCCTTTGTTTGATGGCATCGTCTTGCCACACCAATGTAGACCACCATGATAGTTCAACGTTAATGGATCTTAGAATGACAGCATTTTCTCCGGAAAAGGGAAGTTTCGACAAGGATCGACATGAAGCTATCTCCACTCTCTCTAGAGAAGGCCAAATCAATGAGTCATCCGGCATATTGCTCCTCAATTTCGGAAGATCACGAAGTACTAGCTTTTTAAGTCTTGGAAGTGTTCTTGGGTCCAAACAATGATTCTCGGATTCAATGACGATCTCCTCAATTTCGTAGCATTTTTCAACACTCAAATGCTCAAGTTCCGCTAATTGCTTAATCAAACCATCTGAGAAGATCTTCTTCAGCTTAGGGCAATTGTACAAGATTAAACAAGTCATCCAACCTAAGCTTCCCACAGACACAGGACCATTCCAAATGCAATACAGACTCGGGACATTCTTTATAACCATTCTCTCTAGCCGTTGGAATGTAGGATGTGGTGCTATGTTACCGTCAATAATGCATATGATATCCTCACATCCCTCCACTGAACAAGCTCTGAGATTACTCATGTTTTTAGTGCCAAATTCTGATAAGCTTGATATATTCTTGTGATCAATCAATTCAAATACATTGGTCTTAGTGAGTACTTCTAAGATCACAGGATGTACGACTTCATGGTTTGCATACTTCAAGAACTTGCACGATTGATATTCAAAATAATCAAGAATATGATGCTTGACTGAATTGCAAATACAGACTGAAAATTGGAATGTGAAGTGCACATTCTTCCACACACGGCTTGATTTGACGAAGATTTCAAGGCACTCCACCTTAGGAAAGGAAATAGTTAGCAAAGTCAACCGTGTCAAGATAGAAACCTCCTCCATGATGGTCCTTGCTACCTGATCAGACCACAAAGTGTTTGGGTCTACATCGATGACGAGTTCTTCCAATAATGAAAGCCTTGAAATCACCTTGGAGGTTAGATTTCCAATGCCGAAATTTGACGATGACATCCGCAAACATCTCATCTGTGATAAACATCTAACTTGAATAGGTAAAGAGATGATTCCAGTATGTCGGATATCTAGCACCTCTAGATGCACCAGTGCCCCTAAGCTCGAAGGCAGTTCTGTTAAAAGCGTGCAGGAATTCATGTAGAGTGCCCTAAGACCAGTCAAGCATGAAAAAGAAGGTGGAAGGGATGTGATGGCGCTCCTATGTAAGTCCAAAACTCGGAGTCTTTGCATAGATGAGAAGAAGCTATCTGGAATCAAATTCAAGTTGTAATTTCTTTGCAAGAGTAAAGTCGAAAGATTTATACAATTTGGTGTTGCTGGAAGACTATGCAAGTTATTATCCATCAAAGAAATTCGACTTGCACGTGCCCATTCTTCTTCGTTTGGGGCCTCCTTTAGCCCCTCGCACGTTCTTGCCAAGAACTTGAGGTCAACCCCTCGTGATGAGATTTTAAGCGCCATATTATGAATTACTTTGTTCATTCGGACATGTTCCTTCATCGCACCTTCTTCTAACAAAGATGCATTAATCAGATCCTCCAATATCTTATGCCCTCTACCTCGGGCATCTCTAAACTCATCAATGTTGTGAAGAAATCCCTCTGCCTTCCAACATTCCATCAAATAGTCTACAAATATGTCGCACTCTTCAGGAAACAATGCTCCATAAAGAAAGCAATCCTTTTTATCGTTCTCGTCTAAATCATCATAACAGAATTGCAGAAACTCAAGCACTTCATCTAGGCCTTCACTTTGAATACTGGGCCACCTTTGCAAGCTTCTCAGTCCATCTCTCCAGAGGTGAATGTTCTTCTTATTCCTGAAAGTCCGAGCCACTTTATCGATCAACAGTGGCAAACCACAACACTCTCTGACCATAAGTTTTGCTATTGGCATGATGTTTGGAGTTATGATACTTCGACCGACTTTTTCTTCGAACATTTTATATGCATCAGAATTGGATAAACGCTTCTTATGAACAAGCTCGTCGACATTCATTTTACGGCACGACTCGAAGAATCTACTGGCAATTACCACCCTGCTGTCCTTGTCAGTATTAGGAATGCCTACCTCCTGTAGATCGAGAGGATCCCAAACTTCATCAAGGAGAAGTAAGTACCTCATGCCTCTCAACTCATTTGATATAAGTTGAGCAGCCTCAACCGCACTCACTCCACCCTCCACTTTTAGCTTCAGACGCCGTGTGATTGCATCTTGCACCTTCTCAATACTCCAAGCCTTCGACACTGATACCCAAATGACAATATCAAACATTTTCTTAACCTCTTCATTATTATTCAGATTCTGCATGACTGTGGTTTTTCCAATGCCAACCATTCCCCAGAGTCCAATCCTTTTGACATTTCTTTCCCTCAGAAAATCCAATATCTCGTCAACGGTCTCACGTAGTGAAGGTTTATCCTCAATCCTAGGGGCATCTATGAGTATCACGGGCTCCGGTGGTCTTTCAGCTACCAGCCCATTATCGAGCTTTCCTTCTTTTATCAAGTCTTGTAATTCCTTACGCTTTTTGGCCACGTACTTGCTGAGCTTTGCACGCGACCACAACCGAGGGAATCTCATGGCATACTTGATTTCTTTCTTGTACTTGCTGTCCAATTCGAGCAATTCTCGTTCAGCCATCTTGACCTTGCCAATCCAACCTTCACATTCCTCCCTCTTCATCTTTTTTTCCTTTATTTCTTTCTCTACAATTTCCTTTCTTTTAAAAAGCGTTTCTGCTTGTTTGGTCAACTCCTTAAAATTGATCTCGAATTTGTTAGCATAGTCCTTTTTTTCTCTGAAGGAGCTAAAAACGTTACGCCCATCCTTGCATGCTTCTACTACTATTGCTGAAGCTGCTGCAGTTGCTATTGCTTCAACCATGACTATAACAAGAACAAAAGTCATGAGATGTTGCTAATAATACTTACTCAGACAAAGGAAAAAAGAAAAGGCTCAACTTTACATTTGTTGAGTGAATGTACAGGAAAAATATCAGCATAAACAGGAAGGAAATAAAGTTTTGTAATGATTCTGAGACTTCAGCAGGGATGTCTCAACAACAAAAACCTTAAAACTTCTGCATTTGGCTCAATTATGGTCCAAGTGAATCTGGTGCAGATGTGCAAACCTATGCTGTTGAGAACAATCGGTACCTAAACTAGAACATGATGACATGATAGATGTAATAAAAGCATATGGCAAGTTAGAGTAATAAGAGAAGTCAGAGCAGCGACAACGTTCTTGGTTCAGCTCAAGTACACACTGAATCTGAAATGTCAAGTTCCACAAAAATGGGCATTGAAAAAGTTAGACTAAATGAAACAAGAGCTTTATCTAATAATTGGGTGCTTAAAAGGAAGTTGCCTACTTAACCCCACATACACGAGAAGAAATGTTAGGTTCTACATGTATATTCATCGTGTTCAATTTGAGAGATTCAACAGATTCAGAAGAAGATAAATTTAGACCATTAGGTATTATGAGATGGCAAAGGACGGCAGCTGTTCAAGCTGCAAAAGTTGCATCCTTTGTGATCCGACCATCGTTTCATCAAAGGGCAGAGGAGCAGTCTTGCAGTGGAGATTTGATCTTTTCAAGAACAGGCTTAGGCAACAGAAAGGAAAGAAACAAAAGAAAAAAGAAAAGATCAAATTACAGTCCCACAAGCAACATAGCTAAGATTTAGAGAGAGTGAAGAAACATCTCGCGTACCTGATTCTGCTGAGATTGAGATTGGCAAGATGAGAATCACATGTGAGGAAAGTAATCCTCAGTTGAAGCTACTCTAGAGAGAGAATGAATCAGTAGGCGATCCATTGACGTTGACTCATCAGAAAGACCAAATTGCACCTATTCGATTGCGCAAATTCCCTCATGCACCTTAGCACATAATTGTAATTTGGCAAGTTTTGGACAATTCCTCCACGTGTCAAACTTGCATTAGATGTTTGAACACGGTCCACTTACTTTTTGTTTGCTTCTTTAATTTTTGTAAAGTTCAAATGATATTTCAAATTATTAGGAGAAAGTCATTTTCTTTTGGCCAGAGAGAGAAAGTCAATAAGCAACTTTTATGCTGCGAACGGGACGAAGTGACCTTTTTCTCAGAAAAAATCATCACTCTTAACTTTTAAACTTCAGGCGGATGGTCAACGTTTTCAAAATTTTTTGACCAATGAGGGAGTGTGCAAGCAATCCCTATCCTTCCAACGAAAAATTCTTAGATAAACTCGATGAATTTTGCTTGGTTTGTTGAAGTTTAGATTTAAATGATGAGGCAACATCAATTAAAATGTAGTGGGAGAGTTTTTGGGTCAAGGGTTTGGAAGAACTTGTCATTGATGGTCACGGCATAATTAGCCTAAATATTTTTTAGATTAGTAGGGAAATTGAGATCTTATCTTTATTACATTTTGTCATATAAATTGGGCCCTTTATGTGTTGTTGCTCTGTCTGCTGGGTTGCCTTAGACAGTTGTCCATATGCAGTTACCATGGAGAATGGAGCTTGCATGCTCAACGGGAATTTTATAGTCGTTGCTCGAGTTAGATCTATCTTGGTCGCGGATAGTCAACCTACCTGATGGGATAGGAAATGTGAGGAAATTAAGTGTAATTAGGATGGGATATACAACGGTAGAAAAGTTGCTTGAGCTGATGCAACACTACCACATTTTTCAAACTTGAAAAACCTGTCGACTCTTGGTATTGATGAATGCTCGACGGTACATTCACCAATCTTGGAAAGGATGGTGAACTTGAGGGAATTGCGAATTACTAGGTTTGAATGCCTCATGAGGACACCTACTCTATCATGCTTTAGAAATCTACAATCCTCGGAGCTATCTCGATTAGAAATAGTTGTTGAGGTTAAAAGTTTGGGGGAATCGAAATCTTTGCTGCTCCTGGAATTTTCCTAGTGCGATTCAATTGAAAGAATACCTAACCTATTCTAAGAGCTGCAGAAGGCCTCACCAGCTTAGAGTCTTTGAAAGTGCTTGGGGATCAAAGCTTGTAGATCTCTAGAAATGTTGACCGGGGTGTCGAGATCGATGAAGATAAAGATGAATTTGACGTCTCCTCGAGCTACCAATTGGAAGATGCAACTTATGAAAATCGATTCCTCATACGGTACCTATTGTAAGAATTTTTCTAATGTGGGCTAACATTAATCTAATAAGATGAGATATGAGGTTTTTTAATTAATTTAATAAGAGATTGGCTAGTGTGAACTGAGTTGAGTCCGACCAGTAATGAGCGGGCTTAGCTAACAATTCTATAAAAGGTACTCAAGTCTTTCCTTAAATCCATATACACAAATATCCTTACATAAGGAGCGTTTGCTGAACACTAAGAATGAGGGGTAGTCTTATTAAGCCAGTTATATACAGGACAATAGAGGAGAAACGTTTGAGCTTTGAATCATCAACAATGGATTCCAAATTAGATTCGTAAATCTCTCTACCAAATTATGTGTTCTTGTTTTTAGCTGTGGAGATTTTGGGATACCGTCTTCACGACTTACATCTATCTCATCAATTTGATTATTGATTGTAATTTGAACATTTTATAACCAAACAAGTGTAAATTGTATTCATGGTATGAACAAAAAGCATTAGATGCACAAGTTTCAATTGGTTGATGTGTAACTATGCATCGACTCAGAGGAAGAGATTCATCTACTAACTTATCTATGTGCTCTTGATATTAACATTTCGTAACATGCTTGTCTTTGAATCAAAATTAGTGATTGATGGTAAGAAAATTGTTGACACCTAATTTTTGTTTTCCAATACATAAAAAAAATTAGAGAAAAAGAGAAAAAATAGAGAAAAAGAAAAATAACAAAAAAAAAAAAAAATGCCTATTTTTCCCTTGTGCGGCCCAGGCCCGTTTCCCCTTTGGCCTAGCCCACGCCAACCTTCTCCCTCCTCCATCTTCGCGCAAGAAACCCGGGAAAAAAAAAAGGGGAAAAAAATAGCAATAGGGAGAAGAGAGAGAGAGAACAGTGGTGCTTGACCGACACCGACCCCGACACTGAGCCGAGCCGCCACCCTCCTGCTCGTCGCCGTCCGAGCCACCGTCGCTTTGCCTGCAACCCAACACCACCGCCCGTGCTCGTCTGCTGACCCACGACAACCACCAAGCATTTTCACCGGTCTCGACAAGCTGTTGCTCCTCACTGCCTCAACCCGACGCCGTTTGAGCCGAGTCGTCACCCTCTTGCCCGTCGCCGTTCGAGCTCGCTGCCTCAATGTCGCCGACGCCACAGCGACCATTAGCAGCTCGAAGTCATGACGCCACTGCAGCACCTGCAGTCGTGAAGACCGCCATGCCAGCAGCCCAATCTCTACGACGTCGTCGCAGCACCAGCCCAGCGCCGCTGCCATTCGGCTTTCGACGTCGCCTACTGGTCCGCTCATTTGTCATTGCCGCTCCACCAGCAACCCATGCCTCTCGCCTAATGCCACAACAACTCGTCTCCGTCGCCGCTAGAGCTCTAAACACCCACGCCCGCCGGTCCGCCGCCTCCGCCCGTAACGACCTGATGCCCAACCAACTGCAACGACTCGCTGCGCTTTGCCTGCAACCTGACGCCGCTGCCCCCGACGCTAGCAAATCCTGGGTCGGTCGCCACGTCTCCGCCTCTGCTCTGCCGCGTCACCGCCGCTATCAAGCCCCTAGCCGCCATCCACCACGTCGTGCCGTTTGCTGCATCGCCACCGTCGATGTCCCGGCCAACCCCTCCGGCGCCGTGGATCACCGAACCCGAAGACTCTAGAATCCGGGTCACGCGAGTCGGGCCGGGTTGCCAAACGGGTAGGGTTTTTGAACAAGTTGGGCTTGGGCTGCTTGTGGGCGAGTAGGCTAGTCTCACGCGGGCTTAGGAAATAGGTGGGTCTTTTTATTTTCTTTGGGCTCTAAGCGAAGTATCAAAAGAAAACTTCAGGCCCACCCGGGCCCGTCGCCGCCAACCGGCCCGAGCCCAGTCCGGTCTCCGACCAGACTCGGCCCACACCAATCGGGTCAGGTCAGACCGAGCCCGACCCCCGTTCTCTCATTTTTGTGAATTATTAAAAAAAATTAAAAAAATTAAAAAAATTAAATTAAAAAATTAGAAAAATTAAAAAATTTCGAAAATTAAAAAATGATGGGGGTTTGGTTAGGAATTGCCATATTTTGCCTTCTTAGTGTAATTAGGCATTTACTTGCTAGTATTTTGATTATATCGTATGTTTAATTTGCATATTTAATTATGTTTAATTACGCGTGTTTAATTTGACTGCAATTATGATTTTGATAGTTATGATTGTTACTTTAATGATTGCACACCCACATGCTCACCTCATATGTTAGTGGATAAGTATGAAATCAATCCAAATTGCCTGACAAAAAATCTTTTATTATAAAACGAACAAGATTAGGTACCGAAATGGCACTAATTGATCAATTAGTGTAATCAAGTTTCCGACCCTAGATTCTCTGGTTGCGTAGGAAATGAGGTATACTCCTATGCCTCACTTGGTTTTTAGTCGATCCCAATAGGCTAGTGGCGACTCCTTTTTTGCAAAATTTCTAAAAAATATCCCAATGTCACGCGGGGTATGGGCTTGGGAGAGCTCGCGCCTAATGATGGGCCTTAAGCCCATCCTTTAAGCAATACCCCTAAACCTGTTCCCTCCCCCTGAGGGTAGGTTGCGACAGGTTGGCGACTCTGCTGGGGACTTGGTTTTAAACTTTAGAGAACTTTGGCCAAAATTAATCTTGTTCAAAAATATTTTTGTTTGGCAGCGAGGATTCCAGGTACGCCCCTAATATTAAGGTGTTAAATGTTTTTGCAGAATGGGAGGTATAAGGGGAAGTGTTTGCTCACCTTTGTCTTGCAGGGAGGTGTGGGAATGTATGGTTTATTTTTTATGTATGAAGTGTTGCTTGCCTATAAATTGTCATGCCTGCATTTCCTGCATTGCACTACACCATGGCACACACTACCTGCTACTGGACTTGGGCCGCATAGGATCACCTAGGATGGTGTTGAGATGAATACCACTCTGATTACAACTGTGTAGTACGAGTTGCCCATCTCAACCTCGAAATTTCTTTCTTCATGTCGAAGGCACCCACCCTGGTCTGCAACCATGTGACACGGGTCGGTTCTTTGACAAAGCCGGAGCCATGGGTAACACGATCTAGCCACAACCTTGTTGGTTCAGTTCGGTGATCCTATGGCTTCATTTTGAGCCGTATAGAGTAGAAATCGAACCACATCTCATGTGCATGTCTACGTAAAAAAAAGAAAAAAAAAAAAGAAGAGACAAAGGTTGGCACCCATTGTAAGTGTCATTTTTCTTTTTATTTGCTCATTTTGTATTGCATTTTCATCTTGAAATTCGTGAAAATCAATCAAATGCCCTTGGTGATGTAGGCTTACGATTGAAAAATTGGCAATCACTTTTGACAAGTGAGCATTTGAATGCAAGTTCTAAACATTTTCATTTGGCCCTGTTGAACACATGAATTTTTTTAAATTCCTAGTTATGGGCTCAAAATCACATTTAAAAAAAAAGAAGAAAAACATGCCCAAAAAAGAGCTTGCAAGTTGCGATTAGGGCACAAAAATTGAGATTGCATTTTTGATCAAACTCTTTCCTTCTCGCATTTTGGGACTGAAATGCAAATCACATTTTGTATAGATTTCTCAAAATAGAAGTCACTTCAATTTTTGCAAGAGTAAAAGCATAAAATCAATCTCTTCAAAAAAAAAAAAAAAAATCAATGCCACTTTTGCATACGGAACTTTTGAAATAAAAGTGGACAATCGATTGATGGTCATTGATTGATTATTTAAATGATGTCTTCTTTTATGATAAAATTTTGGCGAAATACAAAGATCTCGTAGTAAGGATTATGAGGCATGTACCGTTGCCTCGATTTTGTTGTAAGAAGCGACCTTATTGATCACGTATTGACATTGTCGTTTTTTTGCAGGTTATGCATGATGCTCCTTTACATTCTCATGGCGACCACATAAAGAAGTGAATTATAGAGTTAGGACAGGAGTTGATTTTTATTTTCATCTGTGCAAGAGTTTCTTGTATTTTATCGTTGTCTTTATTCTTGTTAAGAACCATGTTTTCCATTTTGGGTTTTGATTGTGAATCCAATTGATGCTTTTGTAAATCATGCGACTCATTTTTTTTATGATGGAATTCAACTTCATGTAAATCATCCCTTAAAAAAGAAAACAAAACGAATTCAAAAGTGTTTCAAGTGAATCTTTACGTTTACCTTCCAAAATGAATTTCAAGAAAGCTTTGCTTAAGGCTCTCTCTTCACGAAATCGCTTTCTCCGGTAGGACGATGAGTTTATTTGAGATCGACATTTGCTCATTCTAAAAGATAAAAGTGTAGGCTCATGGAACTTGAGGAGTAAGCATGCGTCGAAGCATCCTCGGCGCCAATTTTCCATAGAGGCGGAACGAAGTTGAATTCCATTCTGGAAAGTTTTGTTATTTGCAAATGCCTTAGATGCCAAAACAACCCATCGATCTCGTTCACTTTGCATGATGAGACAAATGAAAGGAGTTGCCAAATATCCAAAAGGGCGAATTTGAAGGAAGGGTAAACTGTATCGATTCTAATTATCTATTTCTGATACCGTTTCTGACTTGATTTTCTTTTCATTGTCAAGGAGACATCAAGAGTACCAAGTTTTGTAACGTTTCAACAAATGCGATTGAGCATTATTGAGTCTTGTTAATCTTAAACAAAGAAAGATTCAAATGAAACAGAGGGACGATATTATTCATTCCTCCATGAGAGATACCTTGGGATGTTGATCCCTCGACTTTGAAAATGATGTATCTCGTTCCTAAACTTGATTCTCTTCAGCATAAAAAATGACATGTCATTTTCTTTGATACAGGACAGACTCGAACGGAACAAAGGTTTGTCATATAAAGAGTGAGAGAACAACGTTTGATTTAGAGAAAAATCTCTCATTCACCCATCAGTGAAGTGTGCTGGAACAACATTGTAAAATTCATCAAAAATGATGTATCATTCCTCAGTTGAACCTAACTAAGTATAGAGATAACTCGTTTCATCTCCCGTTCTTACAGGGTGATAAATAAAAAAAGTTGCACCTTGATTGTAGAAGCGGCACCTTCTACCAAGGAATCAGGAAAACGTCAAACACTTAAAGGCGAATGCAAGGGGATGGTATTGTCTAGTTACCAAGTATCGACGAAAGTGAATCCAAGAGATGTTAGCGCCCAAAGGATGAAAGCAAATGAAGGGTAATAATGTATCGTTTCCAACATTTCAATTCCTAAAGATTTTTGCACTAACATATTCTTTCACATTCTTTACAGGGTTACCGAGTCACCATGCCGCAGGTAAGTACCCTTCTTCTAATTTCTTTTTTCTTTAAAAAAAAGGAAGAAAAAAAACAAAGAATTTCCATTACAAAAAAGAACCTTTGGCACTTTCCTAGAGACAAGCACAAAAATTAATAATTGAAAAAAAAAAATTTACAAATTTTTTGAGCATCCTTTTTATCTCAAAATTGTTTTCTCGTTTTGTGGATTATTCATTTTGAATCAAAATTCCCTATGGAGATTAATCTACCCAGACGATCTCAGCAGAGTGAAATAGAGATGTTAATCATGCCAAGCAGAGGATACTTAGGATGAGGAAAGGCAAGTTATTTCCAAACACATCCTTCAAACACTTTTGAGAGTTGAGTGAAAAACAACATTCTCTTAGGACGGATGATTCATTCGCATCGAGCGCAAAGATCAAAATGATAAAGGCGTTTCTTTCATCAATCCCAAGCATTGCACTAATCTCTTGCTATCCCTTTGGGCCGAAAAAAAAAAAGATGATACTTCAAAGTACCCTTGTCGAGAACGACCCTATATTGGGGCAGCATAGGGGTTATGATCATGTTGTAGAGCGAAAGATTGAAAAAGATTCTATTACTTTCACTTGCATCAATCTTCTGGTGATAGCTTCAAAGGAATTCTCATTAGAGCTTGACTCATCCCAAGGTGAAGAAGAGTATTTCCTTCTCTACCCAAACATTGATACCCATTGCTTTAACCAATTCGGGACTGATTATTCATTTATGAACCCCAAGCGGTTATCATCTCCCTTCACCGGGGCAAATCATAAGAATTGACCAAATACAATTGACAGTCACGAGAAAATGTGAAAAGCATCTCGAAAGTCATAAGAGCTACAAAAGTTCAAAGAGCAAAAAGTTTGACAAATTAGGGGGCATGAAAAAGCAATGTGCCTGGTAAAAGCAAGGCCAATGCCTGTTAAGAAAAAAAAAGAAGCCAAAAAGCTGCATCTTATGTGGAAGAAAAAATTATCAAAGTCCAAGTGCCTACGCAAAAAAAAATTCATCGTAGGAGCAAAGGACATTAGAGAAAGGAGCAAAGCTCCCATGCATAAATGATTAGTCAAGGGACTTTTGAGATGTGCTGTATTTTAAAAGCCAAATGCTTTCGAAAGGTCGAGTGACCCGGTCACGATGCCATGATGATCACCGACTCTTAAAAACCCTCTTGAAAATTTTAAGCCTTTCAAGCCTCTCCCAAGCCAACATTACAACCCCCTTCCAAAGTCTCTTCTGATTGGGATGGTTTAAGTGAAAATGAGAATGCCATAAAGAAAGCTATCACTTGAAGGAGTGGAGGTAATTCTATCTTGTCTTATCTTCAAAGTTCTCGACTTATAAACCCTATGAAGATAACGACAAATGTTCCTTTATTGGCCTCAAAGCAATAATTCCTTTGTGTAAGCCCTAACCGAGCCTATATTGCGGTCCTTTTAAAAGACCTTTTTGATTGATCAGATTGTGCTCATCGCGACTGTTTCTGAAAGCCTTTGAGATACCCTCAGCAATCAGTTACTTCCCACCCAAATGGATGGGATCAAGCAGCCATTTTATCAAGAGTGTGAGAAACCCTTTCTGACTAAGAAGTTCTAACTTGGCATGCTTAATGAGCCTTTTTCACGAGTCGTAGCCGTTCTGATAAGAACTTGACTCCCGGAGAATTTGATGATTAATGATACATTCCTGAACAAGATGATAGTTTTGTGCCACATGATGCTGATTGACATCAAATGTTTTTTAAAAGCAGTCGGACTTAGCTTGATTAGCTTGTTTAATTAATGTTGCAATATTGCCAATGTGTCTCTTGATGATGTCTTTAATAACATTTGCTCAAGTTGTGTTTGACAAGGTTCCCCAGTGAAGCCATGCATTTTTTCAAGGGGTTAGTGAGTGCTTCCCTAAAAACCAAAGGTTCGTGGGTCTATCCTTAAACCAGAAGGTTTGTAGGTCTATCTTTAAATCATAAGGTTTGTGGGTCTATCCTTAAACCACACAGCTTGTGGTTTCATCTGTAAACCATGTTTGTCTGCTCCTAATCGAAACCCGTTTGTACACAGTGAGACTATCACACCTGGTCGAAACCCGTTCGTACGGTGAGACTATCATACCCGGTCGAAACCCGTTCGTACACAGTGAGACTATCATATCCGATCGAAACCCATTCGTACACGGTGAGAACTTCCTCCTAGTCGAAACCTGTTTATACATAGTGAGACTATCATTACTAGTTGAAACCCGTTTTTACATGGTGAGACCTTTTTTTTTTTTTTTTTTTTTTTTTTTTTTTTTTTTTTTTTTCAGTCTAAACCACAGGGTTTGTGGGTCCATCCTTAAACCACGGGGTTCGTGGGCCATCCTTAAACCACACGGTTCATGGGTTTATCCTTAATTGATCCATCTTCAGCTTTGATTCGTTATGCTCAGTAGCTCCGAGCTTTTAAAAAGTTCATGAGTCTATCTTTAAACTATGATTTTTCAAAAGGTTCATGGTCAACCTTAAACCATGTCACCTACAAAGGTTCATTGATTTTCCTCAAATCATGCATTTTCAACTCGGTTGAAATCCGTTATTACACAGTGAGACCTCTTTCCTATTCCTCTTCTTATGACCCGGTGGGCTTCTGTAGCCCGGAGTCCTTCTCCCTCTTCTTATGATTCGGTGGGTTTTCTGTAACCCGGAGTCCTTCTCCCCCTTTTTATGACCCGGTGGGCTTTCAGTAGCCTGGAGTCCTTTTCCCCATTTTTATGACCCGGTGGGCTTTCCGTAGTCTGGACTCCTTCTCCCCTTTCTTATGACCCGGTGGGCTTTTGTAGCCTGCAGTTTTCTCTCTTCTTATGACCCGGTGGGCTTCTGTAATCCGGAGTCTTTCTTCCTCTTATTGACAAGACGTGCTTCCATAGTTATGAGTCCTTTCCGTCGACTGACGCGTGCCTATGCACCTAGGGTCTCTCTACCGCCGAAATAATTTAGGTGTCTTCTGTCTTTGAATGCAACCTCTTCGATGTTACATTCAAAGAGGGGCGCTGTTGACACCTAATTTTTGTTTTTCAATATTTTTTTAAAAAAGAAATAGAGAAAAATAGTAAAAAAAAAAAGAAAAAGAAAAATAACAAAACAACAAAAAAAAGAAAAGAAAAAGAAAAATA
Source organism: Eucalyptus microcorys (assembly GCA_014182515.1). Taxonomy (NCBI): domain Eukaryota; kingdom Viridiplantae; phylum Streptophyta; class Magnoliopsida; order Myrtales; family Myrtaceae; genus Eucalyptus; species Eucalyptus microcorys. The sequence continues at coordinate 918,756 of CM024568.1, forward strand.
AAAAATGCCTATTTTTTCCTTGCGCGGCCCAGGCTCGTTTCCCCTTTGGCTTGGCCCACGCCAGCCTTCTCCCTCCTCCATCTTCGCGCAAGAAACCCCGAGAAAAAAAAAAAAAAGGGGAAAAAAACAGCAACAAGGAGTAGAGAGAGAGAACAGAGGAGAGAGAGAAAGAGAGAGAAAGCTCGAGAAAAATGGCGGGGCGGCGGCGGCGCCGATGGCGGTGGCGCTCGACCGACGCCGACGCCGACGTCGAGCCGAGCCGCCGCCCTCCCGCCTATCGTCGTCCGAGCCACCGCCGCTCCGCTTGCAACCCAACACCGTCGTTCCATGCTCGTCTGCTGACCCACGACAACTACCAGGCATTTTTCACCGGTCCCGACGAGCTACCGCTTCTCACTTTGCCTCAACCCAATGCCATCCGAGCCGTTGTTCTCCTCGCCGCCTTAACTCGATGCCGTTTGAGTCGAGCCGCCGCCCTCCCGCCCGTCACCGTTCGAGCTCGTTGCCTCGGCGTCGCCGACGCCATATCGACCACTAGCAACTCAAAGGCGTGACGCCACTGTAGCACCTGTAGCTGTGACGACCGCCGTGCTAGCAACCCGATCTCTCCGCCGCCGTCGCAGCACCAGCCTAGCGCCGCTGCCATTTGGCTTCCAACATCACTGCCGATCCGCAAATTTGTCACTACCGCTCCACCAGCAACCCACGCCTCTGCCCGACACCACAGTAGCTCGTCTCTGTTGCCGCCAGAGCTCCGAACGCTGACGCCTGCCGGTCTACTCGCCTCTGCCCGCGACGACCTGATGCCTAACCAACCGCGACGACTTGCCGTGCTTTGCCTGTAGCCTGACGCCGCTGCCCCTGACACCAGCAATTCTCGGGTCGGTCGTTGCATCTCCGCTTTTACTTTGCCGCGTCGGTGCCGCCGTCAAGCCCCTAGCCGCCGTCCACCACGTCGCCCCGTCCGCCATCGACGTCCCAGCCAACCCCTCTGGCGCCACGGATCACCGAACCCGAGGGCTCTAGAATCCGGGTCGCGTGAGCCGAGCCGGGTCGCGAAACGGGTAGGGTTTTGAACAAGTTGGGCTTGGGTTGCTTGTGGGCGGGTAGGCTAGTTTCACGTGGGCTTAAGAAATAGGTGGGTCTTTTTATTTTCTTTGGGCTCTAACTGAAGTATCAAGAAGAAAACTTCAGGCCCACTCGGGCCCATCGCCGCCAACTGGGCCGAGCCCGGGTCTGGTCTCCAACCGGACCCGACCCGTACCAAGCTCCTTGCATGTGGTAGTATAATCTTGATGTTTTTGTTCCACATAAGATTGCTCAGGGTCAAGATTGAAGGTCATGAATATGGCTCGGGGAAGTTGCTTAAGGTGGGTTGATGTACACTTGTTCGATGAAATGTTCAAACCAAGTTTCGATCTTGAATTGATCGATTTGAGCTGGATTATTGTGATATTCATGTGCTGTGTTATTCCATGTTAGCATAGATTCGTTTAAGGAATTATTATTAATATTTTTAAAAAATAATAATAATAAAAATGAAAAAAATTTGAAAATTTCAAAAATATCAAAAAATGTTAGATAGTATCAAATTAGGGCATAAATGACATCTATGAAACTTTATTAATTTTATAAGGTCATTTTTCCTAAATGCTATTTTGATATTCTATAATCATTTTTGTAAATAATCTATTTTGCGTAGATTAAAATTATTTGACGTAATTTCATGCATCTAGAGTAATTTCATGCATATTAAAATTCTCATTACGCTCACAGGGATCCTATCCCGGGGCATGATAACAAGGCCATGTAATATTATTTGCCCGACTTGTATCGGGTCTTTCTTTTCCGCATTACTTTCAAGTCCTTTCAATTTCTTGGATGTTTATTTACCGTACTGCTTTTCAATTATTTGAGTGTAAATTTCTTTTCTAAATTATGTTAGGATTAGTCTAGACATTAACAAAAAACCTACAAAAACATTTGCATGGACACTTAGAAATTGTGTGGCCATTTAGATTAAAACCTTCCAAGTTAGTGGTACTGCAAGGGCGCTAATAGAAATATTGGCATAAACAAGTCCCCGTTCCTAGAAATCTCTGGTTGCGTAGGAATCGAGACAACACTCCCGTGTCTTGATTGGTTTCTAATTGATCCCAATAGGCTAGTGGCAACTCCTAGAAATACAAAGGTTGTTAAGAACTAAAAAGCAAAATCCAACGTCGTGCGAGGTATAGGCTTGGGAGAGCCCACGCCTAGTCTAGGGCCGTTGGTCCACCTCTTTAGGAAAATACTCCTAAACCATTCATTCTTTTCCCCCGGACGGAAAAAAAGAGGTCGCGACAAGGTTCTTTTCCCTGGCCACACATCTCATGAAAAAGCCACCATAGGGTTTCCCCAAAATAGAGACGCACAGAGAAATAGGGCCGCATAGTGATGTCCAAAAGGGCATGTTTGTTTTGTTTGTTTTTACTCTAAATAGTGTCTGATTCTGTTCTATTATTCCTCAGAACAAAAAAGAACAGAAATCCGTTTGGTAAAATTTTTGTTCTTGAGAACAAAAAAATAATTTTTGTTCCCGGGAATAAATTTGGAACAGAATCAAGAAGTAGAAAAAGTTACATCTTGTTCTCAAGAACAATTCCTAGAATCAGTTCCTATTTTTTTCTTTTCTTCTATTATCTTTTTTTTTTCCTCTTCTTCTCTTCCTCTTTCTTCTTCTTCCCTTTGGCCGGTCGCCCACCTTGGCTATGGTCGGCGATCGGTCAGACGAGGGCTGGCGACCTCGCTAGACCTCGCCTTAGCTTGGTGAGGCTCGGTGAGCTTGTCGAAAATTGCCCAGCAGGTCGCCGGCCACCACCGTGGCTGGCGATCGGCTACGAAGAAGAAGGAGGAAGAAGAGAAAAAGAAAAAGAAAAAGAAAAAAAAAAGAAGAAGAAAAATATAATAAACGTATTAAAAAATTAAAAGAAACAAAAAATTTAAGAATTTTACCAAATGCATTTATATTCCGGGAATAGAAATTTGGGAAAGTTAGCAAACGCGTTCTTTTGCTCAGAAATTGTTCGAGGGAGCAGAATCAAAAGAAAATCATTTTGATCAAAAATTGTTTCTCGAAGCAGAATGGCTACCAAATACGCCCATAGTGACGTTCGAAAAGCTGAACAGAGAGCACTTCCATGAAAAGGGGAACTCCTGAATACAAGACGGGGATTTTGTACTGTGAATTTATATCCAAATTAATTTGTTTATTTATAAATATTTTAGATTTGAACTTAATTTAAGGTGTAGAAAACATTCGAGTACGTAAGCAGTTATAACTCAAATTCTCTAATTATAGGGGATTTTTTGCTGTCGGCTCTCTTATTAGATATAACTACTAATCTTTGAACTGAATCATGTCAATTATTTTTGTCCTTTATCATTTCTGGTTTATTTCTTTAGTATTTTCGCATTGACTTAATTTGTTAGATCCTGATTAGTTGCCACGTTCATATTTCAACAATCGGTATCGAATTTCTAGATTGAAACTTGAGACTTTTGCTTGTCAGATTGTTATCTAGAAATTTTGTTCTTATAATTATGTCTTGGGTGAAGTTGAAATCGAGAAGTTTAATGGAATGGACAATTTTAGTTATGGAGAGTCAAGATGTGTGCGATATTGACAACCCAATATTTGGCCAAGGCATGAGATGACAAAGATGGGTCGTTGATTATAATGCTAAAGGAGAAAGCAAAGAATATAACCTTGTTAAATCTGTCGGATGATGTGTTAATAAATGTGGCGGAGGAGAAGGATGCTGCGGTTTTGTAGGTAAAACTTCAAGCACTCTATATAATGGAGGGTTTGAATAATTACTCATACATCTTAAAGATGACATTTTAATTTCGATGAACTGAAGGTATGTTTATCAAATCCCATCTAGATGAGTTTAATCAACTCATGATGGATTTGATACTTGATGTTGAAGAACATGGCGTGTTGTTTTTAGTTTCTTTACTAGAGTCATGGGAGCACTTTATTGATTCACTGCTACAAGAATGTATTACGATTATTTGGGAAGAGATAAAGTCCACTTTCTTCTCTAAGGAATGATAAAGAAAGTTGCGAGGTAGAGACCAACATCAAGGGTCCATTAACAATAGAGGTAAAAGCAGGTCGAAGCCACACCATAAAAAGTCCACGGGACGCATGAAGTGTTTTGTGTTTCGCGAGCAAATCAGTGATTCCAGTGTGCAATCTCATGAGGTCGAGGAGTGCACTGGTTCGACACATTACTCTTGAGTTTGTCACGTAGATATGGCAACCAACACAAAAGTATTCCTTTGAGGAAAGACTATATGACTGATAGGTGTATATCGCACAGTCATACGGATTTGGTGATTTGCATCCGTTACTTGTTGATTCATGTTGAAATTTCGAGAACATCTATACATTTAGCTCTTCAACCTGACCAAGTGGAGACTCGGTAGATTGATTATCCTCACCAGATCGCGGTTGGTTTGATGGTTGAAAAACAAATTATGACTCGTTCTTCGTTTCCTCATTCTTGGACTGTTTGTGTTCGTCGGTTTCGGCGATTATTTCACATGCCAGTATTGCTTTTACTGTACAACAGAATAGTCATGCTTTATTCACTTTTTCGCGAATGCAGTGATCTCAAGGAGTCTATTCTCTAACTCCGGAGGCCTAAACTCAGGCTGGGTATCCCCCGACCAGACCAGCCGTAGGTTTGGTCAGTGGGCTTTCAGCAGGTTCTCGATTCATTTTGAACCATCCCCAAGTTGGTGGCAACCATTTATCCTTATCTGTTTTATGGTCTGTTTTAGAAAAGTTCTAAAACTTAATTGTGGCCATTTTTACGAGAGTATATATGGTGAAACGTTTTAAGCTAATTTAATTTTATAAAATTATTTTAAACTGAGGGCATGTCACTAGTTCATATTATATATCAAACGTGGGGTTGAAAATCAAATTAGAAATAAGTATTTTCTTTTACAGATAATTCTCTTCAACCAAACAACTCATTAATACTTTTCTTTTTAACGGCAAACGATTAAACTGGAAACAAAGTTAGATGACAAGGCCCTCAATCATTGCATTTATTGCAAGAGAAGTAATTTTACACGTTTCCTACATAAATTTCGGAATCTTAACTGATGAATTGATTTCATTAATGCACTACTTCCCTTGAGCTATATAAGTTCTCATCTCTAGATCAATTGCATCATCAAACGATCAACAATCTCAGACAATTTTCTAACCCTCCTATCCCCAAAAGACCATAATGGCAACACCGAAGAACTTGTCCGCTCTTATGATCTTGTTGGTCGTCCCTATTGCATTGCTTCCTAAGGCTACCTTCGCCAAGGTCGGAAACCCCTGATTGCGGAAAGGGAATAAGATCCGATTGCGGGTCTGGATTCTTTCAATTCATATTCCTTGCCGACACCTTTACACCCACCAATGAATGTTGTCATGAGCTCTTGAAAGCGGGGAGGAACTGCCACAACCAATTTGTGGAGTTGAGCATCTCGAGCCACAAGCCGATTAAGGGGACAAAATCTGATGTCTATAGGAGGAGCAATGAGACATGGAACAACTGCGTTGCGGCTCTTAGTCCTGTATCCCCTCCCAAGCCGGCTCATTGAGAGCTATAAATGTGTAATATAAAAAGAACGAAAGAATTATAATTTTTATATTGGATTCTCCTCAAATTTTTTATTTTATTTTTCGTGCCTCTTAAGCCTTACGGTTAACTATCACGAAGCACAATTGTGGATGAATCATATTTTCAGTGTTTAATGTGCTTATTAAACTTGTAATTTTTAAAATGATCTGCAAAATACAATCCACCCCTAAAGTTGTTACTAGCTTTCGAGTCTAAAAACATAGTCCCATACAAAACTATAAAGAAAATGTCACTTTATTTCTTATGCTTTTAACACAACCTTTTGAAACAAATACCTAAGCGATAAAAACATTAATAGATGATTTAATAATCATACATTCATCTCTAATAATCACATGAATACGTAGTTAAAGCTAGTTGATCTAGCATACTATTATATAAAGTAATGTAAAGAGGACTTCTTACTTTAAAGGTTTTCGACAAATTAAATGCCCGATAGTTTTTTATATAACATTCTATCAATGGATAAATGTATAAATTAATAATCTTATATAAATCTTACTTTGAATCTTTTTAATCTTCTAAGCAATCATAAAAAAGAAAAAAAAATCAAATCTCGAAATATATTTCTCTATTTATATATGTACGTATCCAATTGCTCCATTAGTAATTTCTTTCTTTCCGTTAAGCGATAATTGAAATAGCCTATCTTTGGACGATTCAGCGAAACCGTCAAATGTTAACTGTATGTTCATACGAGAATGCGCGTACACTTTTGCTACTCATATACTATGTAAACTTGACTTTTGAACATTTAATGAGGTTTTGTTGGTGCCAAGAATTTTGAAATATGTATGGCCCAACATCTTATGTAAAATGAGATCGTAATAAATCTGACCCTGTTATTATGCAAGAGTAGGTTTAATTTAATCAACCGAAACGTAATGAATGTATGTTGCTTGGCGCGAAAGATGACGACGAAGATTATTATCATCAGCTTGGCCCCTCTTCATTTAACGAAACCTATTAATTATCACAAGTTTTAATAATTTTTAATAAAGAAAAAATAGTCCCACCCCAATAACTTGTCCAAAGGTTAAATGATCAATTAATGAGTTCAGAAAATCTGGAATACAAAAACCCAAATCTTGTTAAAGGATAATTACCTAATAAATAATTTGACCAAAAAATTCAGCTTTTAAATAATCTCAATTAATCTAGAAAACCAAAGCCAATTTTGGTTTATAGATATAAAGGAAAAACAAGACTGGTAAGAACTTTGTACATATAAACTTGGCTCCTTTTCATTAATTAATGAGACCTATTGATTATTTAACTTTTTTTCCACAAGTTGTTGAAAAATAATTTAATGAAGAACAAAATCACACTAAAATATTTGGGTAAATCATTAATTAATTAATTAATTAATAATTTCACTAAATATAACAAACCAAAACCAAATTATTTGATCAAAGGTTTAATTTATCAATTGTTGATACTTAAATTTTGGCTTCAAGTGTAATCATTTGCATAAAAATTAGGGCTTATATCACAAAAACCCTAAATGAGTACACTCGTGTCAACCTAAACTGGTATACTTATGACAAATTTATCTTTTGCTCGTTTCCGTTAAATTTTTTTATCTAATTCCAGAGTTGGATGGATGATATGTGGTAGTTGATGGGTATTTGGATTATCCTCCATTTGTTACAAGGATATCGGTTTCGTGCTGTTTTGTGATATTAATACAATTTAATAGAAACTAATTGAGAGTAAATTTATCACAAATGTATCAGGTTGGGATTTTTTTATGGTCAAAAATTAGTTTGGGAAAATTTGTCATAGGTATACTAGTTTGAAATTATGATAGTTAAAAAATTAGTTTGAGATAAATTTGTCATAGATGTACTTGTTTGATAATTTTTGTGGCATTAATCCTAAAAATTAGGGATGGACCCTAACCCTAAATAGGAGGTATCATTAACATAACGTGCATTTGCATTATAGATTTTTGAATTTCTAAAAAGAATTATGCCTGATCTGAAACAAGCATACATAAGCAGATTTGAAGAGGGAAAATCAAGAATGAGATCGTGGCCAGCCAGGAGGAGATTTGACGATATATTTGACTGGAAATCATGACAAGAGAGGGCGGAAATTCTAGGATGTTGAAGGAAATTTTTGCACAATAAAAAGGGGACGTCTTCTTCTCGGGGGATGATCATGGCTTCTTGTATCGGTTTGTGAATTTTTTTTTGGTAATAATTTCGTTCCTAGAAATAATTATTATTTAAAAAAATTCTTTTAGTTTTTTTTATTTGCTTTAGTTCCTTGGACAAGTTTTTGAGTGTCCATTTTATTTCTGAAATAGAAAAAGAACATGAATGCGATCATTACAACTCTCAAATTTTTTTGTGACATAAAATCTTCTTTTAATTTTTAAGTAATTTTATGAGATTTTTTTTTTTGGTTGCTTTTTTTCCTTCTCTTCTTCCTACTCTAGTCGTTAGCAGGCCTCCACGATAGCTGGCGATCGGCTAGACGAGAGTTGGCAACCTCCCCAGCCATGAGGGAGCCTTGCCTAGCCATTAGTGAGACTCCGACCTCATCCGGGCAAGGTTGAACCCGCCTGACCAAGGTCAAGTTGACCTCGCCCAAACCAGCCGGGACCAGAAGACCTCATCGTGGGCCATTGCCGAGCCTAGCAACCAACTAGAGGAGGAAGAGGAAGAAAAGAAAAAAAGAAAAGAAAAGAGGGAGAAAGAAGAGAAAATGACTTGATTCTAGAATTTTCCTCGAGAATAATGAAATAACTTTTTTTCTACTTTTTGATTCTATTCTAGTTTTGTTTATGGGAACATTGTTTGCTACGACGTTAGACCTGTTAAATGGATGGGTTAGGTAGGGTTTGGGTCAAGTCATAAATGGTCCGACCCAAATCAACGCATTTAACTTGTTTATGACCCATTTATCGTAGTATAAAATTTTTAACCCATACCCGACCCGACCCATTTAACTAAAGCTTATTTCTTATGATTTTTTTTAAACGGTATTGCCGAAATACTTTTATGCAATTCCAATTTAATGGACAATTATATATATATTTTTTAAAATTTACTTTTTAAAAATCGAATTTTTAATTATTTTTAATTTTTAAAAATATATTTTTTAATTATTTGTATTTTTAAAAATATAATTTTTCTTTTTCTCTTTTCTCTTTTCTTTTCTTCTTCTTTAGCTAGTCGCCGACCATGACGACGGTCAACAACACACCACGGGCGAGCCTCCAACTCACCCGATTGTCGAGGCTTGAGCCTCGTTAGAGGTTGGCGAGGTTCGAGCCACACCGGTCTCGGGTGAGCTCGAGCCTTGCAGACATTTGGCCAAGCCTTTGCCTTGTAGGATCCGGCTAGCTCGAACCTTGACGACATTTGGCGAGGCCTCTACCTCGCTAGATGCAGCTAGCTCGAGCTCGCTCGATGCTAGTGAGCTTAAGTCTCACCTGGTGAGTCCCCACCCGTCATCGTGCCAGCCATCGGCTAAAGAAGGAGGAAGAAGAAAGGAAAAAATGAAAGAAAAAGAAAAGGAAAAAAAGGAAAGAAAATTGAAATATAACAAATAATTATAATTTTGATTTTTATAAAAGATATTTTTATAAAGTTAAAGAGGGAATTGAAATATTTTGAGGCTTTAGTTGAAAATGGGTTCTAAGTCCAATCAATTTAAGAGCCATTTATCTTAAATCTTCAATTTTTAAACCCATTTAATTAGTTTCTTTAAAAAATAAGTGACCCATACATTACCCATTTATGATTTAAATGGATCATATATATGGGTCTAAGACCCATTTTGCCACCTCTAACTGATGTTATCAAATAGATTAATCCATAACCATTGCGCCTATTGGTCTTTGTCCTTGTTCTCAGTGACCTAAAGCTCCTGCAGTCATGGTAGATTGACCATCAAACCTCCCGCTTCCGTGCAACGTTGCGTCTCACCCCTCCATACATTCATCTTTACCGATCACATGAATATGTAATTAACATTGGCCGATCTTGCTATCTATATATAGAGTAAAGTAAAGAGGGCTTCTTACTTTTAAGGTTTTCTAAGAAAAGAAATCCCCAATTATATACTAATCTCTTAATGGATAAATGTATAAATTAATAATCTCGTATAAATCTCACTTTGATTGAGCCAATATAATTGGGATGACTTCTTACTTTTTAGTAAAGAGGACTTCAACATAATATATGATCTATCATGACCCCTAAGCAAACAAATTAATTAAATTATATATAAATATTAAGAGAATTTTAATTCAGCCCATATAATTGCGTCAAAGTGGAGCTGAAGGACTCAAGGGAGGGAGGTTTTTAGCTTAATTAAATCAATTGGACTGAGCCCACATAAGTTATATCAATATTTGGCGAGATCAAATAGGGAGGCCTTGAACTTAGTTATATTTTTGGATCAAGTATTGGTCAAGCCCTCTGATCTCATATTATTAAATAATATCGTAAGTTTGAGCTCGCGGGATAAACCTGACTTAAATTGAATTATTAATCGAAGCCATTTTTAGTGTTGAAGAATCTGTACTGTGGCATTATCCATTAATCCTAGGAAGACGTGTAGTGGACAACTGCTCAAAAAAAGCTTCTTTGCTGGACTTGCTTTCGACCACATGAAAGAAAGCAAATGGGGCCTAGGATAATTAGAGTAAAAAAAAGTACAAAGAAGAATTTTGTGTTTTTTGGTTCTTTTCCATGGTTGCACATCTCATGAAAAAGCCGCCAAAGGGTTTCCTCAAAACAGAGCCGCACAGAGAAATAGGGCCGCATAGTGATGTCCAAAAGGGCATGTTTGTTTTTACTCCAAATAGTGTCTAATTCTGCTCGTTTATTCCTCGGAACAAAAAAAAGAACAGAAATCTATTTGGTAAATTTTTTGTTCTCGGGAACAAAAAAATAGTTTTTTGTTCCCGGGAATAGATTTGGAACAGAATCAAGAAGTAGAAAAAAGTTACATCTCGTTCTCGAGAACAATTCCTAGAATCAGTTCCTATTTTTTTCTTGTCTTCTATTGTCTTTTTTTTTTTTCTTCTTCTCTTCCTCTTTCTTCTTTTTCCCTTTGGCCGGTCGCCGGCCTTGGCTATGGTTGGCGATCAAAGTCAGATGACAAGGCCCTCAAACATTGCATTTATTGCAAGAGAAGTAATTTTACACGTTTCCTACATAAATTTCTGAATCTTAACTGACGAATTGATTTCATTAATGCACTACTTCCCTCGAGCTATATAAGTTCTCATCTCTAGATCAACTGCCTCATCAAACGATCAACAATCTCAAACAATTTTCTAACCCTCCTATCCCCAAAAGACCATAATGGCAACGTCGAAGAACTTGTCCGCTCTTATGATCTTGTTGGTCGTCCCCGTTGCATTGCTTCCTAAGGCTACCTTCGCCAAGGTCGGAAACCCTGATTGCCGAAAAGGAATAAGATCCAATTGTGGGTCTGGATTCTTTCAATTCATATTCCTTGCCGACACCTTTACACACACCAATGAATGTTGTCATGAGCTCTTGAAAGCGGGGAGGAACTGCCACAACCGATTTGTGGAGTTGAGCATCTCAAGCCACAAGCCGATTAAGGGGACAAAATCTGATGTCTATAGGAGGAGTAATGAGACATGGAACAACTGCGTTGCGGCTCTCAGTCCCGTATCCCCTCCCGAGCCGGCTCATTGAGAGCTATAAACGTGTAATATAAAAAGAACGAAAGAATTATAATTTTTGTATTGGATTCTCCTCAAATTTTTTATTTTATTTTTCATGCCTCTTAAGCCTTACAGTTAACTATCACGAAGCACAATTGTGGATGAATCATATTTTCAGTGTTTAATGTGCTTATTAAACTTGTAATTTTTAAAATGACCTGCAAAATACAATCCGCCCCTAAAGTTGTTACTAGCTTTCGAGTCTAAAAACATAGTCCCATACAAAACTATAAAGAAAATGTCACTTTATTTCTTATGCTTTTAACACAACCTTTTGAAACAAATACGTAAGCGATAAAAACATTAATAAATGGTTTAATAATCATACATCCATCTCTAAAAATCACATGAATACGTAGTTAAAGCTAGTCGATCTAGCATACTATTATATAAAGTAATGTAAAGAGGACTTCTTACTTTAAAGGTTTTCTCGACAAATTAAATGCCCAATAGTTGTTTTATATAACATTCTATCAATGGATAAATGTATAAATTAATAATCTTATATAAATCTTACTTTGAATCTTTTTAATCTTCTAAGCAATCAGAAAAAAATAAAAAATAATAATAAATCAAATCTCAAAATATATTTCTCTATTTATATATGTACGTATCCAATTGCTCCATTAGTAATTTCTTTCTTTCCGTTAACTGATAATTCAAATAGCCTATACTGGACGATTCAACGAAACCTTCAAATGTTAACTATATCTTCATTCGAGAATGCGCGTACACTTTTGCTACTCATAGACTATGTAAACTTTTGACCAAAAAAAAAAAGACTATGTAAACTTGACTTTTGAACATTTAATGAGGTTTTGTTGATACCAAGAATTTAGAAATATGTATGGCCCAACATCTTATGTAAAATGAGATCGTAATAAGTCTGACCCTGTTATTATGCAAGAGTAGGTTTAATTTAATCAACCCAAACGTAATGAATGTATGTTGCTTGGCGTGGAAGATGACGACGAAGATTATTATTATCAGCTTGGCCCCTCTTCATTTAATGAAACCTATTAATTATCACAAGTTTTAATAATTTTTAATAAAAAAAAATAGTCCCACCCCAATAACTAGTCCAAAGGTTAAATGATCACTTAATGAGTTCAGTAAATCTGGAAAACAAAAACCCAAATCTTGTTAAAGGATAATTACCTAATAAATAATTTGACCAAAAAATTCAGCTTTTAAATAATCTCATTTAATATAGAAAACCAAAGCCAATTTTGGTTTATAGATATAAAGGAAAAACAATTTTCATTAATTAATGAGACCTATTGATTATTTAACTTTTTTTCCACAAGTTGTTGAAAAATAATTTAATGAAGAACAAAATCACACTAAAATATCTGGGCTAATCATTAATTAATTAATTAATAATTTCACTAAATATAACAAACCAAAACCAAATTATTTGATCAAAGGTTTAATTTATCAATTGTTGATACTTAAATTTTGGCTTCAAGTGTAATCATTTGCATAAAAATTAGGGCTTATATCACGAAAAACCCTAAATGAGTACACTCGTGTCAACCTAAATTGGTATACTTATGACAAATTTATCTTTTGCTAGTTTCCATTAAATTCTTTTATCAAATTCCTGAGTTGGATGGATGATATGTGGTAGTTGATGGGTATTTGGTTTATCCTCCATTTGTTACAAAGATATTGGTTTTGTGATATTAATACAATTTAATAGAAACTAATTGAGAGTAAATTTATCACAAATGTATCAGGTTGGGATTTTTTGTGCTTAAAAAATTAGTTTGGGAAAATTTGTCATAGGTATATTAGTTTGGAATTATAGCTGTTAAAAAATTAGTTTGAGATAAATTTTTCATAGATGTACTTATTTGATAATTTTTGTGGCATTAATCCTAAAAATTAGGGATGGACCCTAACCCTAAATAAGAGGTATCATTAACATAACGTGCATTTACATTATAGATTTTTGAATTTCTAAGATGAATTATGCCTGATCTGAAACAAGGATACATGAGCAGATTTGAAGAAGGAAAATCAAGAAAGAGATCGTGGCCAGCCAAGAGGAGATTTGACGATATATTTGACTGGAAATCATGACAAGAGAGGGTGGAAATTCTAGGATGTTGAAGGAAATTTTTGCACAATAAAAGGGGGACGTCTTCTTCTCTAGGGATGATCATGGCTTCTTGTATCAGTTTGTGAATTTGTCTGGTAATCATTTCGTTCCTAGAAATAATTATTATTTAAAAAATTTTCTTTTAGTTTTTTTTTTTTTTGCTTTAGTTCCTTGGACAAGTTTTTGAGGATCCGTTTTATTTCTGAAATGGAAAAAGAACATGAATGCGATCGGTACAACTCTCAAATTTTTTTGTGACATAAAATTTTCTTTCAATTTTTAAATAATTTTATGAGATTTCTTTTTTTTTTTTGTTTTTTTTTCCTTCTCTTCTTCTTCCTACTCTAGTCGTTGCGGGCCTCCACGATAGCTGGCGATCATCTAGATGAGAGTTGGCAACCTCCCCAGCCTTGAGGGAGCCTTGCCTAGCCATCAGTGAGACCTGACCTCATCTGAGCAAGGTTGAGCCCTGCCCAGCCAAGGCCAGGTTGACCTCGCTTAGCCAGGACGAGAAGACCTCGTCGTGGGCCATCGCCGAGCCTAACAACCAACTAGAGGAGGAAGAGGAAGAAAAGAAAAGAGGGAGAAAGAAGAAAAAATGACTTGATTCTAGAATTTTCCTCGAGAATAATGAAATAACTTTTTTTTCTACTTTTTGATTCTATTCTAGTTTTATTTTTGGGAACATTGTTTCCCTGCGACGTTAGATGTCACGCCCGATCCTTGGGCACGCGCCCATTCCTCACCTTGGTTGATTTTAAAGTGCGATATCTCAGGACTAAGTATCGCCGACCCTTTCATTTTATTATGCATGCGGAAGCAATTATAAATCCCCAGACAATAAAACAATGGGATAGAAAAGTAAGCCATATTTTTCATATTGAAATTCACAATCACACTTTTATTAACAGCACAACTCATAGTATATTTACAATACTATTCACAGCATACTAGTCTCACACCTATCTATACTAAGACAGGGTTCACAAAAGGGATAGGATCTCAATCCACATCCGGGTTGTACTCAAGATCCCTCTCTGGATCATCTTCTTCTTCAAAAATCTCTCTTCCTCAAGTTTCACATTAGTGTTCTCCTTCTCAGGTTCCTCCTCCTCAGCTCCTTATCAGGGTCCTAAAATGATTATTCAATAACCAACGAGACAACGTCTTAGCGAGTTCTACCCCTTAAGACCCGATTAATAAGCCAATACACTATGGGCTGCCTAAACACGCACAGGTCGGAGGACTTACCTTGGTCTCAGATTCCACCTACAAATCAGTACAATTCATAATAAGCACCAAACTACTCGAAACGAATCGAACTAGTCGATTACATGTCATCCAAATGATATATTCCCCACGATGTATATTTAGTCACCGAGCACATGTGCATTCTCTAAGGCACTAGTTCACCAAAGTGATGCATCAAATCACTGAGCCCACGTGTCTCTCCCAAGATGCTTCACTTAATTCCCTGGGCCCATGTGCATTCTCTAAGGCACTAGTTCGCCAAAGTGATGCATCAATTCACCGAGCCCACATGCCCTTTTTACGATGCCTGGGCCCACGTGCATTCTCTACGGTACTAGTTCACCAAAGTGACGCATCAAATCACCAAGCTCACATGCCCTTTTAGATGCCACACTGATTCACCACTCCACCATCGATATTGACAATCGGTACTCAATCATTTCCCAATCACATAATTAAAAACAACCATTTAAGAACATATCCTAAAATTCACAATTTAAAGTAATTCCATATAAATTGAAGCTCAATTAAATAAATGGACTACACCACGACAATCAGCACGAAATTCTAACCACCTAACATGCATCATTAAGTCTCTAATTTAATTTATCTAAACTAATCTAACCACCTAATTGCATTTAATTAAATCTAACCAACCCTAAGTATAATAAGCAAACTAAGAAAGTATTAGTGAGTAAAACTCACTTGGTAAAAGCGGAGACCAGGACACTGCGACGGCGACACAACGGCGGCCGAAACCTAAATTTTCGATGGCATTGGCGGACTTGGACCGGGCCTTAAGCTTGGCCCAACAAATCTCAGCCCAATTGAGAATTGTTCTTGCTTTTGGGCTGGACCCAAGTTGGATTGGGCCTGCTGAAGTTGGGCCTCAAAAACTAATATAGTTATTAGATATGCCTCAAGTTTGAGCTCGAAAAGGAAAGCTTTCTACTTCAACTAGATTTCCTATTTTGAACAGATTTCCTCATTAAATGGTTTTCATAGTTGGAGAAGGTTTCATAAAAAGAGGTAGTAGATTTCCTATTTTGAATAGATTTCCTGATTGAATGGTTTTTGTAGTTGGAAAAGGTTTCACAAAAAGAGGTTTCTTACTTTAGATATGATTCTTATATATATATATATATATATAAATTTGAGACAGATAGAGTCTAAACTTTTTAGAGCCAGTTTTTGTAATCTTTGATTTCTACAGTGGATTTTGCTTCTTTTTTTTTTTTTTTTTTTTTCTCATGTCAATATTAGTCAAGACTAAATTGATTCAATTGCAAAATATGCAAGATTAAATTAGTAAAAAAATGGAGTTTATGATTAAATTAGCATACTTATAATAGGTTTAGGACTTTTTTTTGGTAAGTCTCCCTTTATTTATGTGCCAAGTTACTTCCTAGGACCAAATGACCTTGTGAAAGTAGTAGTCGCTAGGATAAGCTTGGCAAAAAAGGTAGGAAAGCAAGACATCTTCGATGGGAGCTCGAATCCACCAAATTGAAACAAAAGCATATCAGGGCATGACAAGCGACATTTAAGAGACTGAAATATATTCAAGAGAAGTCGTCATAAACTTTATGCTCGAGGATAGCCAGAAGGGGTAATGGAAAAGATGGCGAATTGAGCTGTATTTGGCTTGTGAGCGTTTTCTTCGACAGCTTGGGTGGCTTTTTTCTTTTTTCTTTCTTTGGGACAAAGGAACTCCTCAAAAGCATAGCGTTCCACTGAATTCAATCCACCAACAGATTCACTCTGAGGATTTGTGAGCCGTAGTCTGTAGAGCACCAACCCAAAGCGCAAGCGATGGCAATGGACGACTGTGTACTTGAATTATTGTGAATAATTTCGCGCTCTTTGAAAGTCATGGCTTGATAGTCAATATATCTTCCCAAATATCACGAGGATGATTCTGTTTCTTTCAAAATAACGAAGCTAAAGAAGGGATGAGACGAAAATCTTAGGACTCGTGTACATAATCGTGATAAATTTTTGGGCTCTTGCTGGGGTACGAAGTCCTTTTGAGATTCCCTCTGCTCGGCTCTCCCCAAGAATCCTCTCGACCCAATATTTTCTCCTTTTTCCCCCCTGCTCAGCTCTCCCTCGAGAATCCTCTCGACCGAGACACCGAAAAAAAAGAGATCAGAGACGAATCCCACTGCTGGATCGAACCAGAGCAAACAGGTAATCAATCCATCCTCCGGATCTAATGTCTCTCTCTCTCTCTCTCTCTTCCTGCAATTTTCTTTTCTGGCCATTAATTTCTTCTTATCTACGACTTTCGGAGGCAGTGATGATCCGAAAACATATACCATCAAACTCTGAAGCCCGATCAGGGCTCGTTGATGCGATAGATTATCGAGGTTCCTGAACTTTTGATATATGTTCAAATTAGTCATTGAATTATATAAAAATATGCGATTTTATCTCTAACCTTTAATAGAAAAAAAAAAAACATGAAAAATTTTCTTAGAATTTATTACTTAGTTTGAATATGTATAAAAAGTTGGTGATCATAATCATCAAATCGATCAAATGAATGAAAAATTCTTAGATCATTGTCGTCGATTCATCCATTAATTAGTTGCCATGTTTGGATCTTAACATGGCCTCTACTTGGGAGCCTTACCAAGAATTGACAGCATGAATTTAGCTGTCCTAATACAATTATTTTTCTTGGTGATCCAGATCTTGTGGTCCAGTATTCTTTAGCTGGCTCTCATGGGAAGTGTTATTGATGTTGCAATTGAGGTAAGCATCTGATTTCTTTTCTAGTAGAGCTTTCTTTTGGTTACTTGTGTTCTGTTTTGAATGTCAGTACTAAACTGTAGCCATGATGTTCTGCCTGATCTGCCCTCATATGTTATTCATTCTTCCAATCTGGAGTGGTAGACTTCTCGATCTCAGTTGTTTCTGCATCTACATGTTCATCTTTGAATTTCATTCACACTCAAATATTTAGTAAGAATTAAGAAGTTCCTTTTATTGTTGAGATTTGGGGCATATCAATAGTATCTCGATACCCTGCTGAGGTGATAATAAGAGATTGGGTTCGGCACAATGGACCTCAAACTATAAGTCTGATAAAATGCACTAAGTATACATGGATGAGATAAGATGCATTTGAATGGCTAGATCAAGTCTCCAAGTGAAAACAACTTTGGAATAAAATGCTTGATTGGTTTCTCATCATATATTATCTTAGTCTAGGTGAGTAACTGTCCTGTCTTGCTGATCATGTTCCAGAAAACCTTTGATTCTATCCCTCCCCTCTCTCTGCATGTGCGTGTGCACGTATGTGTATGTGTCTGTGTATGTTTGTGGGTGTGGGGAGGGTGGGGTGCGCTCTCGCTTTTGTTAATTTAAGGTTTGTGTGACATCCATGGTATCAAAGTGACTTGACAACTTGCTATGAGAATATACTCAGAGGAATTTGTTGATATGAAGAATAACTGGAATGCTTTTGACATATTCTTCCAACTTGCTGATGCGTAATGCTGACATGAGAAACTGCCTGCTTACAGGAGGGAAGCTTGACAGAGAAGAAGCCCACAGTTGTTTTTGTTTTGGGTGAGCATCTACTTTTAAGTTTCTGCAACTTACTCTAGGGATAACGGGGTCCTTTATTTCATCAGTATGGTCTTTTTAATAATAATTAATTCCATCAGAGTGAGCTTCTATTAGATTCTGTGATACTATTGTTCTATTATTTGATTTTGTTAAGTAGCAGAAAGTAGATTCATTCAGATCTTTCAGTAAAGTTGCTTGAGGGATGCATCTTGTTTCAAATTTTCACTATTGCTTGTCTTTCGTTTGAAGTTTTGATCCTTCCCCATTGGATCAAATGTTTGGTGCTTGATTTAGAGTTAGGTGAGATTTTTTTTTTTTTGGTCTGACGATTCAACTTTTTTACTCAATTTTTTTTCTTTTTAAACTTTATTTTATTTCTTCCCCCTTTTTTCAGCATTACCTTTCTATTTTCTTTTATTTCAATATATTCTATTCCTTCAAAACTGAATGAGCATTCAGTAGCTCCATAATGTTAATCTAAATACAAAAGATTGATTTGAAATGCATCATACGTTATTACTAAGGGGCATAATATGTGACCGTTTGCTATTATGCACGTTTAATAATTTTTGCTTACACTCACGATAAACTGGGGTTCATGTTTGTCTTCTGGATGGAGAATATTAGAGTTGCCTTTTTAATGGCCGGAAATTTAAATGTGGAGCGTATGATTCAATGTATACACATCGAATTTTGCTTCTACAGATTTTGATATGGGTTTTAAAATTCTTTGAACTTATTGGAAGGAGTTTTTTTATTTTATTGCTTCAGAAGACTTCTAAGTTCTTCTTTGCCAAAAGGTGGAGGCTCTTTCATCCTTTTTAATTTAGCTTTCTTTAATTTGTAGGTGGACCTGGCAGTGGAAAGGGCACACAATGTGCCAATATTGTTCAGCACTTTGGCTTCACCCATCTTAGTGCTGGTGATCTTCTTCGAGCAGAAATCAAATCTGGTTCTGAAAATGGGTAACAATGCCACTGTCATTGATATTCTATTATTTTAGAAAGCTAGTATAGATAGTATCTGCACTTGTACGTTTCGCTAGAAATATGTGCATTCTCTATTTTCCATGTGGTAGGATCCTTTTTTGACTAAACCTAATTATGTAAGTCCAGGCATGTTCAAGTGAAGTTTTTTACATGATGCTATTTTTCTTTCTTTTGTAATTATTTTTAATGCTCACTTAAACAGGATTTCTTGGTCATTTCACAATTTTTTTTGGCTTTGTTTCCACTGAGATAATGTTTCATGACTCATTACATGGCGGATGAGATGAATGAATGCACATTGTAGGAGCCATGTCTTTTAGGTTCTTTTACAATTGGGTTCTCTTTGAAAGCCCAATGACCAACCAAATTTCCTATTTCAATTGGCAGAACTATGATCCAGAATATGATTAAGGAGGGAAAGATAGTGCCTTCAGAAGTGACAATCAAGCTCCTGCAGAAAGCAATGCAGGAAAGTGGAAATGATAAGTTCCTTATTGATGGTTTCCCTCGCAATGAGGAAAATCGTGCCGCATTTGAAGCTGTTGTAAGCTTGGCTACACCTATTTTTGTTTGAATTGTGCTGCTTTAATCTTAGAACTAATCTAGTATCATCCCTCACATTTCAAATGTGAGCCTATTAGCTATTGCATGTTGATCTTCCTTCCAAGAGGGATAACCAGTAAGATTTTTGCAGACAAAAATTGAGCCAGAATTCGTGTTGTTTTTTTATTGTTCTGAGGAAGAGATGGAAAGGCGCTTGTTGAATAGGAATCAGGTCAGGCGATTACTTCTTCACCACCTTTACCGTACAAGTAGACTTTTTGCTTTTGTCACCTTTCCAGCTCATGTAATCATTTTAGAAATCTGATGCTTTTCCACTATTTGTTACCGGTTTTGAAGGGAAGAGAAGATGACAACATAGAAACAATAAGGAAAAGGTTTAAGGTGTTCTTGGAGTCTAGCCTCCCGGTTGTCAAGTACTACTATTCCAAGGAAAAAGTTAAAAAGGTGAGGAAATCTCTAAATGTGTTGAATCTTCTGTAGGTGTATTTGCATGATGTTATTTCATTTGATTGCTTATCTCTTTTGACTTTCATTCAGATTGATGCTGGAAAGTCTGTTGAAGAGGTCTTTGAGGCCGTCAAAGTAATTTTCACCTCAAACTCTGTGAAGGTAAAGTTGGCAAAGTTGTGTGATCTTAATTCAAAGGAACAAATTAAGGTTATCAATTGGGCTGTATCATCTTCACAAATCGACGTGATGCTATATGTTTATTATATGTGGTTTTGCTTCTGATTCATCCTTGTAGTACCTTTTGGAGAACCAGTACTTGAAAACAAAATCTAATGAGATCATCTAGCATAATGATGTAGCTTGTACATACTTATGTGTACATTGGTCTAAGTATGCAAGGCTTCTATTTCCACATCCAAATTGGCTCTATTTATGTCTTACGACTAGTATACCCTCATTTAACATCAGGAGTAAAATTGCAGTTGCTCTGCCTCTTATTCCCAATTCCTGTTTCTGGTCCCTCACCCAGTCTCTCTCTCTCTCTCTCTCTCTCTCTCTCTCTCTCTCTCTCTCTCTCTCTCTCTCTCTCTCTCTCTCTCTCTCTCTCTCTCTCTCTCTCTCTCTCTCTCTCTCTCTCTCTCTCTTTGAATTAAAGCTTTTCCAGCTCCATCATTGTTTTGAATAGAAGTAATTCATGCATTGATAGAGAATTTCCAAAAAAATTCTGTCATATTGTACTTTACCCTTTTAGTTGAAATGGATGCAATGTAAAACGTGTGGCATTTTTTGGTGCTTGGTACGAATAAAAGATCAAGAAACACTTGATTGGTTGATCAATCAAGTGCTGGTTTTTCATTCTTTGCAGAGGATGCCAATTGGTTATATTATAGATTCTTGATAGAAGCTATTTTCATCTTATGAAGATGCAGCTTCCAGGTTTTTTAGCTTTATAGCAGAATGAAAGAAGTAAAAGATTAAACATAATGATTCTTCACAACCCAATAACGAGCTTTCTAGAAGACTTTTGTGCAATATGAGAGGGGGGGAGAGAGACTTTTCTATCAGATAGTTTGAGTAAACTCTGTGGGTAGAAATCCTTCCTTGAGAGGAACTAAAACCACAAGCATTGGGATTTACAAAGAGGTGTGTGGAATGCTTTAGGGCTTCTACCAATTGTTCACTCTCCCTTAGATAGGAATTCGCATTTATAGGAGATAGAGTGAGGACGGCTTATGAAGTATGGTCAACATGCCAACTTATCCCAAAGTGTGTTAACTCATTTTAAGATGTTCGATTTCTGAAGCCATGGCTGCATCATTTGTAGCTCTGGAGATAGCTTGAGCCTTTGTACAGCTGTACTTTTTTTCTAGACTGGCCCTACGCAGTATTTTAAGTACCACAAGTAAAGGTTGTCTTCCAAGGGCAGCTGAGCAAGGAGGTTACCTAGTGCTATGAATGGTGAATTTGGAGGTCTGCATTCTATATTTAAATGCTGAAATCATAGCAGAACATTAACAGAAAAATGCATTTTAGCACCATTAACTCGTATAAAGAATCAGATTAATATTTAGAAAGCGACGGGATAAAGTGTTTGGGGGGAGGTTGGGTGCTCACATTTATTAACTTCTCCATTTACTACTTGTCGAATTGAAAGGTGATGACACAGCCAGTTTCCGTTGCTTCGACAGTTTATGAAGGCCTTGTATTAAAATCATTGCCAATAGAATGAACATAATAGTTATTCTGCCATAAGTGGCATCTCATGGTTGCAACGTCAGGCTAAGCTGCTTTCTCCCCCTCCTCCTTAGGTAATTAGGCAAATAGTGTTTTTTTCTTCTTCTTTTTATCAAAGGCTAATAGTGGTTGACCTACTTTAACTCTTGCATGTACTTTTTTACTTAATTTATTTGAATATATTGTTTTGGTAAAAAGGATGGGAACGGTAGGTGCTAATTCTATCTTGCACATATCTGCAGGCTACTGTCTAGAGCTTCCATTTATGTTCTGTGATCAGCTTTGGATATCCTGAGGTAACTATTATCTCAACCTTCACAAGTACCATTTCAATTTTTTCAATATGGGTTAAATTTTAAGGTTGAAGAAATGCATTTAGATTTTGTTCCAGTGGTCATGCAAATTCCTTTTCCTACGCTGCCCCTCGTTTTGAGATAATCAGCTGTTTGGGAGAGTACAGCTGAGTATAAAGGTTTCTTGAGCATATGTTAGTTCTATGATTTGAAATTGGCTTTATAATGTTGATATCCCAAGTTCAGATTATGATATGTTCTATATGAAACAGAACCTGATTCTGTGCTCCACTAATTGAAAGATGGAATACATCTATTTGAGTATATCCTGCTTCCACTTCATATATGGGGGCTATAGGAAGGTTCTTACAATAATTATCATTGAGTACATATAATGGATGGTCTAGAACTTTCCCATGTGCTTCCTTTGTTCCTTTTGGAAAGGGGTACTTTCTTTCTTTTTCATATTTCGTGCTTCTTTTTTTGTTCAGCCAGTGGCTGGTGAAAGATAGTTTGATGTCTGGTTGGGACAAACCGTTTGCTTAGTTATAGGTCTAGGTAAAGTGAGATGGCTGAACATAGCTTTTATTATGCTAGCATGTTCAACTCTTTACTCCGCTGTCTCTACAAATCTTTCAATGTGTTAATTTCAAGAGGCTTCACTGAATGGAACTTACATATGAAAAGAGACAAACTCACCTGACTTTGTATGCCTGTTATATCACGTCGCTTTTCCTGAGAAATCTAATTATGGTTAGGAACACAGTGATGTATAATGCTGGAATTTTCTTTGTTCCATGCCAGGTGATGATGCTATTGTACCTGCCTATTGTTGCTTCATTTTGGAGGATTCTTGCACCTATTTTAGCAATAGAAATTATATACAAGCATGTGATGGGATATATGTCTCTGTATTCTTATACCGACTGCATTTAAAAGGTTCATTAACCTGCAAATAAAGTTCCTCTGCACCCCTCGGCCCAACATGGCTGATCGTTGTTTTTTCCTCCTTTTCCTCCGTACCCTCGATCACCGCCAGTCAACAATCAGTCACTAAAACATGGGTGTGACATATTCATGCATCACCTCTATACTAATGCAAAAGTTTCTCAAGTACAGGCAAATGTCTGCTCTCGAAACAGTTGTTCCCAAAACATTAAGAGATTTTACTCTAATGTTTTAGAATGTCTCAGGACATAATAGAGTTGCGTCTTTGCCATAATGTTCTTCTGTACGTCGGCATGCATTATCTCACTGATATTTCATGACATTTCATCATTTGGCAACAATCTCTATGTAGGAAGAGCCGCCTAATGGGAAGGATTCACGTGGATCCAAAACGCTATCTTCTAATGTGAAGAGTTCCAGAAAACTGGGAAAAACGTTAAATGATCTCTGTACTCTATATTTTAGCTGCATCTATCAATCGAAGTCATACAGAGTTGCGTCTTTGAAATGGTTGTGGTCTGAGGAAATGAAGTAACCTTTGCCTTCAATTGAAGATGGCGGCCAAAACTGCATTTGAAAGTCGTGCTTCAAGCTCAGGAGCTTGAGGTTTTTTTCACAGATATAAGAAACATCCTTGGACTTCAAAATTTTAATAGCCGTCGCTGCCCATGAACTGTATTTCTAGCTTACTGGAACACCCTTTTCTTTTTATAACAAAAGGGGCCCAAGCCCCTAAACTTCACACATTGTTTAATCCTCCAAGTAAAGTAACATACGATATTTTTGTTAGTTTCTTCATTTAAACAATCTTATTGTAGTCCGCTTAGGTTATTGGCTAAGGAAGTGGTTGACAAGGTGAATGCTTTGGGAGTTTAGTCTTCACACTAAGCAGGAAAAGAAGAATGTCTCTTTCTCGAACCATGTTGCTTGTACTGTGGAAATGGCGTTGACCGATCACTTATGTGATGTGGCCATAATTTATGAGATCCAGATGATGGCAGACCCATACAGAGGCTATGCATGGACGAGAGCATTGCTAGGACTTAAGGTCGATGAGATACATGTTTGTGGGGATCCAAGTGTTCTGAATGTGGTGAGGAAAATCTGTTCTGATACTGGGGATGAGTTGCACGAATGCCACTACGACAGATTCAAGCCACTGGTTGTCGAAGCCAAGACGCTGCTCGGGGATCTTCGCAATGTTCGATCTGGTGATTGTGTAGTTGCCTTTTCTTTGAGAGAAATATGTGAGGTTAAATTGGCAATTGAGAAGCACACCAATCACCGCTGCTGTGCTATATACGGTGCCTTGCCACATGAGACTTGAAGACAGCAAGCTAACTTGTTTAATGATCAAGACAATGAGAATGATGTCTTGGTTGCAAGTGATGCAGTGGGGATGGGTCTCAATCTGAAAATCAGAAGGGTTGTGCTTTCCACTCTCTCGAAGTATGACGGTGATAAGATGGTGCCAGTTCCCGCTTCACAGGTGAAGCAGATTGCCGTAGAGCTGGTAGAAGAGGAAACTGATATCCTGATGGGCTTACAACTACCTTTGAGCTTAATGATTTAGAGTACCTCATTGAGTGTTTGAAGCAGCCATTTGAAGAAGTTAAGAAGGTGGGTCTCTTTCCTCTCTTTGAGCAGGTTGAACTCTTTGCTTGCCAACTTCCCAATGTTATGTTCTGCAAGCTACTCTAGAAATTTAGTGAAAATTGCCGTCTTGTTGGCTCATACTTCTTGTGTCGGCACGACCATATTAAGAGGGTGTGAGACATGTTGGAGAAGGTGCCAGGGCTATATCTTGAAGATCACTTCAACTTTTGTTTTGCACCAATTAATGTCAGAGACCCAAAATCAATGTATCATCTTCTGAGGTTTGCCACAGCTTACAGTCAAAACTTTTGTTTTGCACCAATTGTAATCCAATTAATATAGCAGTGGGCCTGCCTAAGGGCTCTGCTCGAAATGATGCTCTGAGCTTTTGGATCTGGAGACCAACATCAGGTGCTGTCTATGTATCTGTGGTTGTCTCACTTCTTTGAGGAGTAAACTTTTCCATCTGTTAAGAAGGCAGAAGCTATGGCGACAGGCATTGCTGAGTTATTGGGTCATTCTTTGAAAGTTGCTAACTGGAAACCAGAATCGAGGCAGGCAGGAAAATGAAAGCCTAAAGAGAAGCCTGAACAAAAGGAGGATGGCTATGAGAGACCGCAGTCAGTCGCGAAACTGTTTTCTTTGTAAGTTAACCTGGATTAGTTTTCTGCAAATACTTTTCATGGAACAGGATGATATTTATTCTCTGCCAATCCTTTGTTGTGTGTGTGTGTGTGTGTCTCTCTCTCTCTCTCTCTCTCTCTCTCTCTCTGTGTATATATATTGTGTGTATCTCATGTATGGGTTAGTAACAATCTTCTTGAGGGTAAAACCTAAATGACTCCCCAATATGAAATCTTATATGTACTTACATGAATGTTTTGTTGCTTTTTTGGTACCTGAAGCCAATTTATGATATTGGCAGAATGTCTTTGTTACTCCTTCAGTATTCCAGTGATAGATCTTAGAAGGCAGATACTTTGGGAGGCTATAACTACTTGATGGGAGTGAAGGAGTGATTGTGAGTGTATTGAATTGACCTTGTCTGTTCCTAGCTGTATGTGACTGTGGCGACCTCACTGATTTAGTGGTTCATTGACTAGATATTGCTTTGATGTGAGAGAATCTTTGTTGTTTAATGTAAGGCAAACTCATTAATGCTGTCAGATGCTCTAGTGGGAAGTCGTGACTGTATGATGTAGTGCATGTTATAATGGGTAAAAATATGCGGATGATAACTTTAAGAAAAGAACGTGGGTTTGATGGGTTTCCATTTTAGTGGTGGGTGTTATTATTGTCTTTGTTGCAGCAGAGTCTTACTTTCATTTGGCATTGGATAGCTCTTAAATATCTCTTCCGGAGATGACTTTTCTTTGTGATACGTACCATTCTAGACCAGTAACATTGTTCATTTAACTATTTGTTTAGCTTGCTTGTCATGAAAATGAAAAGACTTATGTTAAAAGGAAGCTAAGGTTTTGATACAGTGCTTTATCTGTTCATAACCTTTAGACGACAAACCTCTCGGTGGTAAACCTTGAGAGTTGTAGCCGTGCAATTGCCCGAAGTTGGGCAGCTCTTCACAAAGGCACAACTTTCTGCCTAATCTAGGTTGGTGCTATTTCCAGTTCATTATTATTTTCTTTGTCAACCTTCAGAAAAAAAAAAAAAAAAAGAAGAAGATTGCTTTTCTTTGTCATACAGGAGAAGACAGAATAAAGTCCTGGAAATTCCACATGCTGAGAAATTGTCTACGTAGTCATGTGCAGGTATTACAACTCAGCATCGTAGCATATTTGTTGGCACCTCCATTGCAGTTTCTATTATGAATTTTTCATTGCTTTTCGCAAGAATCACTACTCCATTTCCTATTAAAGTGCCAAATGTAGCTCAGTGGCAACATATGCAATTTTCTTTATTAGTTTGGATCTGCAAATCATGCCATAATTAGGTAAGAGAATGGTTGTTGCTTGCTGTTCATTCAGCTGATTGAATGGAGAACCTCTGAGACTCACGTGTGCCTAAGATGGCATGATGGTTGTCATTGTTGTGGCTCTGCATCTTTGTATGTTCAAATGGCCCATCAGATAAGCCGGTGCAGCTTCTGCAGGAGATATCCAATGACGAGGAGTTAGAGATTCACAACCTGAATACAAAATTTCTACCGTATAGCCGTAGCAGTTTCTGTGAGCAGGCTGGTGAAGGGTGCTTTGCTTCAATGAGAGAGAGCTAAAATTTTGACGAAATATTCTGACTGTCAAATTATCTCCAACCAATATTTCTTAGTAGCTTCTGTCCCAAAATGCCCATGAAAAGGGTGCTTTGTACTGTAGGACAATGGGAGAGAATAACCCACCAAAATAGTGATGCTTCAGATTTGTTCCTTGCAAGAATAATGTGCTAATTTGTTGTTTTCCCCATGCTTTGCTTGAGGCTATGCATATGCAGAGGATGTAAGAGGTGGCTCTGATTATCTTTATTGCTCAGAATGAACAGATCCATCTCTGCCACATGGGTGGCTCAGTTTTACCTTTGGATACTATGTGGATCGTCACTAATGCAGCATGGCGTTCAAGCAACTAGTCAGGCCAGGCTTTGTGGATGGATAGCTCATACTAGTGCAACAGAGTGCCTCTCATCATCAGTTTGGGTCTGACCATCCTTCGTTGGGATTCATTCCATCTTTCTGGTATTTTCCTATGTGCTTATATCCTCCTATCCAGTTGTTCTCATCAGCATGCTTCTGGACTTTTGAGCGAGGGTGTATTCTCTTAATGAGAATGATGTTAAGTTTGGTTTTAATATGGTATTTGATCATATCGTCTATCTTTTAATATTATAATTTTTCTTTTTAAATTCCCTCTGGTTGAGGAGCAATATGTCTTGAAATCAAAGATTCTTATCTTGTATGGTTTCACGTGAAGCTGTTGAATTTGATCGTGTAATGAGAGGACAAAGACAAGGAGATGACCCCTTTTGCGCATGCCCTTTGTGATGGTAACTACTTCTTCTCGAATGATAAGTACTTCACAGATGATTTGAATCGAGTCTAGCCAGGAGAAAAATTACTCACATCTAGACATGCTTGGGTTGATATCTCATAGATCGTAAGAAATAAATCCTCAAAATCTTGGGGAATGGCTAAATCTTGTTACGTTTTAGAGGATCCTGTCCTTAAGGATAACGGCATCAAGTTACAGGAGTTGGTTTTTCTCCTCATGCAGCATAAAGGACATCCTCATAATTGATTATTTCACAGAGCCAAAAGAATAGTCCAAGCCCTTGCATTGTCATGTTTTCGCGGACTATCGCATTCTAAACTGCGATCATCATCTTCGAGAATGATCTAATTATAAAAAGCAATTATGACTTATTAATACTTATGTCAATTAGGTGGTGATGCTTTTTTAATCGAAATTTAGATTTTTTATGTTGACGTTGGAATATGCACATTGTGCATGGCACACTTATTATATTTTAATATTACCTTGCAGCAATGTGCAAATTTAGAGAGCCAATGTATGTTCAAGAAGAAAAATGAACAGCTCGTGTTCTCGTCGTCGACAAGCTAGTAGGCCCCCAGTCTCCATGGGTGTCTCGAAGCGATGGATAAAGGTAAACAATTACATAAACACAATTAAAAGACAAACTACCATCATAATCAACAAACACTCAAACGATGATGAAAAATGGAATTAGTGACTCACTAAAAAAAATTACTAATTCATTAAACACCCAAAGCAAAAGCTAATATTCTCTCAAAAAATACAAGTCTAGTCCAATGTACAAATTTCATCACATGCCCGCTATCAGCATGGACGATGCCACACTGCCCCCCGCAAAATGATGTCCACGGCGGCAGCGCTACCACTAAAAATTGCCAACTGAAGAAATCAATAGATCGAAACGTTTTCGGGCATGAAAGCACATGACAAGCACACGTGCAAAAGTGAAACTCATAAAACCCTAGAAATGCAGGAACGAATAGAGTACCTCGGATTGTGGGGAGGCCAAAGTGAAAGAGTGGATGGAGATTTGGCAAAGGCAGCAATCGAGGGAGTGTGGAGAAAAGAAACCTGGGCAATGTCGTGGGAAATTTTTTTTTTTTTTTTTGGCAACACACTAGTAATTATCAAAATTATGTGAATATCGTTATTCTTTTCAGTTGAAAAACGTCTTTGTTGACGTTTTACTGATATTAAAATTTATAAGATAATGCACATCCTCTTGTATTATGCATTTTGATTGTGTGTGCCCAGAATTTGTTTTCAAGGTAATAAGTAGGCTGGGAAATATCAAAGTGAATTGCATATAGTCAGATTTGATCAAGTCCAACTGTATGAATAGACTAATTGCAAAATACAAAAGGAAAAGGTATTATTATATATATAAAGCAAGAATATCTTTGATTAGACTTTAAATAAAAAGAAAAAGAGGAGGAGAAAAAAAGAAATAGAAATTTTAGAAAAGAATATGCTTTATATTTATTTATAGGAAAAATAAACCCAAAAAAAAAAAGAGAGAAAAGAATATCTCGGAAAAAATAGAATAATATGAAAAAAAAATAAAAAACTCAAAGAAAAAAGCTTGGAGGTGCCCCGGTACCAGCATTCCAACCTCTGTCCTAGGACTGGTTAACGGGGCCGCACTCACTTGGGCCGGGTCCACAGTGTGACATCCCGATTTTCCAATTCTGATTTCAATTAAAGAAGTCGGGCATTCATCTTCGCGCCTATAGCTCTCTTCTCTGAGTTGGCCACTCATGAGATAACTAGTCTATCAGGTGAAGCCGTTAAGGAATCTAAACGCAATAGACTTGAGAATTCGACCAAGAATCGACTGCTCGACCGTGCTAATCTGCAAGGGTCATTATGGCACAGATCGATTAGAGACCGGAGATAGGTCGATTCGACAGAACTATGTGATTAAATGTGGGTGATTCCACTTAATTGCGAAATTCTGATTGATCGGCACTAAACCGATTTCTCTATCGTTTTGGTACCCTGTGTCCGTATTTGAAACCTTGAGATTCCTACGACAACCGAGAGTTGCCAATGTGTTGAAGATGCACTTTGTGGCTTGAAAATAATCAACCACGAGATCAATTGTACTGTAAAATTCCTAAAAGCTACCCAAGAGATTAGGACGCGCTAAAGTCGCGCCCATTGAAATTAACCGTGAAATTGAACCCGATTATAGAAATTGGAAGTTTCGTCAAGTCACAATTCATTTTAGGAATGTCGACTCATCTCCGGAAGATTTTTCTACAAATCGAGATTTTTGGCAGAAAAGCAAAGTAAAGCCGTTTTTGTTCGAGATTGTCAGATGGCCGTTTTTGATCGAATCTTTGGGATGCAAGTTGGATCATTTGATGGGGAAAAGTCATAAGAAGGTTGAGGACGCATGGGTTAATTTAATTAAGCTTCAATTGGAGGGAATTGAGTGAGAATTGATTGAATTTGATGTACAAATACTCAAAATTCGTATGCCAAGGGCCAAGGGACAAATTGCACCTATTGCCAAGCTTGTAGAGGAAGATTGGAGGAGAGAGAGTGGCTGAGGTCATGTGGTGTCATGGTGGGGGCAAAGCCAATGAGAGATTGGCAAGTGTTGAGCTCTAGAGAGCCCAAGGAGACCCCCCTCTTCAGCAGCTTCTTCTTCCCCATTTCTTGGCTTTATCCATTGTTGTTGAAGGAGAGAAGCTCAGCAAAAACCAGAGGAACCGAGCAGCACCAGCCCCTCCATCGTCGCACGCCCGGAAGGCCATCGTCGGCCGTTTTCCTCCCCGTTTTCTCCTCGTTCCGGTTCGCTCCAGCCGACCTTTTGCCAAAGATCCGAGTAAAAAGCAGACTTTCCGGATGAATCAGAAAACGAGACACATATCACTGCGATGAGGACATCCAGACCATTCCAAAGAGTCCAGCCTCGCCCGAACGGAGCCGCCGTCCGTCCGGTACGCCGCCGTGACCGGTCGCTAGGACTGTCCGGCTGCACGCCGCCGCCCGCTTGTTTCGCGTTTTCTTGCTGTTTCGCCCCTTTCCGACCCTTCCTTTGCCCATCCCAACCTCCTATAAGATCCCCAAGACCCCGGGAGCCGCCGTTGCCAACCACCCGCTTGCCGGTGCTCCGATCGGCCCGTTTTCACCGTTGAAGTTGCTGGTTTCTTTCTGCAGTTCAGCCCGGATCGGCGAAAACCGAAAGCCGTGAGGTCTTCAAGGCCCGTTTTAGGTGTCTTCCCGGCCTTGGTTGGTGTCGCTGCCTTGAGGTTTATCGCCCGCCTTGGAGTCGCCTTTGCCGTGGACTCGCCGGAACGTTAATCCGGTGAGTTTATCCTCTAATTCTTGCTTAGTGAGTTAATGACGCTTAAGGGGTGTTTAGATTAGTCTAATTAGGTTTATGTGATTAAATTAGATTATTTTAATATAAATTAGATTAGCTGTATGATTAGTTTAATGGATGTTTAATTAGGTCTAATTATGTGTTTAATTTAGCATAATCTTGTTTAAGCCATAATTAATTATTTTTAATTAATTTATTATTTCGAATTTTTAAATATTATTTTATTAAATTATATTATTATAACATAATATTTAATTATTTAATTTTCGGAATTAAATTTAATTATTTAATAATTTCGAAAATTTTGGGATGGCCTAGGTCGTTAGAATTTCGCGCCGATCGTAGCGGTGCGATCGGTTTGTGTTAATTGTATGTTTAAATTGAGAAATTGAGTTATTGATGATTATGATTAATTATTCCAAAAGTGTGGAATTGAGTGATATTGATGAAGTTGTGGTATTTAACTTGAAAATACCCGGTGTTGGCTTTTAACACCGTAATTGGTTTGTATGACTAGTTTGAATCGTTGGTTGTTATTGGATTGAATATCCAGTTCTATGGTTTATTATTGAATGATCAGCTTTGGCGAGCATTGGTTTATATATATGTATCAGCTTTGGCGAGCATTGGTTCATATATATATTACAGCTTGTACGAGCTATCTATCAGTTACAGCTTTGGTGAGCTATCTATCGATTCTGACTTTGGTGAGCTATCTATCTATACAGCTTGAGCGAGCTACCGTCTATATATTACAGCTTTGGAGAGCATGTGTCGTATTGACGACTGGTTTGATAGACGGTATTGAATGATAGATAGTAATGGTTGATAGATAGTACGGATTGAAATGGAAAGATAGATAGTAGATGGAATTGAATCATTGCAAATGATTGGATTGATTGAATTGATAGACCGATATGAGTGTCGGTAGTTTCAGCTTGTGCGAGCATTGCTTGAATATGAATTGTACTGACGTGCAGGAAAGGAACTGAGGCGAGGTAAGTTCTCTATCCTATTTGTGTGGCTAGAGCGCCCTAAGGCGTATTTTCTTCCTAATTGAGTCTTAGAGGGTAGGACTCGCTGAGACGTAGTCTCCTCTCGGTTTGGGGAAAATATTTCAGGTTCCTAGATGACGGTCGGGGAGGACCGGAAGTCCTGGAGTTCGGAAGGTGGAGGCTGAAGAATCGGCGAACGTGTCTGACAAGTTGGTCATAGGACAGTTCCCTAGTTGTTGAGCCTATCTATTTTGTAGACAATCCAGTGTTGTATATAAACTTATGTGTTTATAAGAAAGCTTGTTTGGTTGTAATTGATTGCCTGCTTTTCTATCCCAAGTTAAATGTTGTCAGGGGATTTGTTTCGCTTCCGCATGCGTAATAAAATTGAATGGGTCGGCGACGTGTCTTGGGAAGTCGCATTTCTTTCGACCAGAGTGGGATGTTCGTGCGCTCGGAGGATCGGGGCGTGACACACAGCCCATGACGAACTTTTTTAGGTAGGGCCGCATAGGCCCAAACAAAAATACAATAAAAAATAGCCTACATTGAATGCTCAAATACCGGTTTCAACAATAAATACTGGCCCAAAAGAATTTCCAACAATTTATCGTGGTTGAAATCAGAACAAGAAGAACCGTGTATTTTTACACAGCAAACGAATTAGCAATTCAAATGAACGAGCGCCCCAGTGATGCAAGAAAATACAATGAGATGATTATTGAGAACAAGAACATGTGTCAAAGACATGCCACGACGTGAAAAATTTGATACAGAATAAATTTTACAGGAAAAGGTACATCAAATAGGCACCATCAAAGGTAATCATTATCATTAAAATGTTGTAGAGGAGATGTAAGGCATCAACGAGCAAGTATACTTCCCATTTTTAGGCTTCACCTGACCACTCTTCAAATGATGCCTTTATAAACGCAACATAACTCAAATTATATTTTACTCCATCGACAATTTAGTAATCAGGAGCGAATGTTCAGATGGAAGTCGAGACTCCGACATCAAAAAGGAGAAGAGGAGAAAAGGAAACAAATGGGGTTGAACAACTGCTATTTATAGACACATTATCCCAGTTTACCACTGGCTTCCAGAGATTGGTGGTGTGGTGGCATGGATATGCGTTGGTCCGCCCGGAATTGAAGGACTTGCATTCCTTGAATTCACCATGGTTTGAGTTTGGACGTCATCACGGCCAGTGCTTCCCTAGTCTTGTTCTCAATATTTGATGTTCCTGCCTTGTATGGAAGATCTTGGATAGTCTTCAAAACTTCTACAACTTCACTCATCCGGGGACGAGCTTTTGGATCTTCGCTAAGGCAGCGAGCAGCCAACTTGAAAGCAATCTGGACACCGTTTTTCGAGAACCCTTCAAGCCTTGGATCCATCAATTTGTACAATTCTTTTTTCCTTCCTAGGCGTGGCCGAACGTATTCAACAAGGTTAATTTCATGAGAAGGCTGATTTCGGTCTATGACTCTCCGTCCGGTCATAATTTCCTAAAGAATCGCACCAAATCCATAGACATCGCACTTTGCTGTGACGTGCCCTACAACAGTATATGTGCACTCACTAAAGAGGAGTATATAAAATATGTACCAAATGGTCCTAAATATCATCGGCAATTCCAAAGCACAATATTGTATCTCTTGTTATCATAATAAACTTCATTTGAGACTTCAGTAAGGTAGTAATTTATAGCATGATAGACATAGACCTCCCTAATTGATTTGTAAATTGGAATAATGCTTGCTCTTAGAAATTGTGAAGTCATGATAATCTCAATTTACAATAACATAGTGAATACTTCTTTATGCATCGCCCACACTAAAATTATAATGAAGTATGTAGATCAAGGAAAAAAAAGAGAAGATAAAAGTTTCAACTCTTAATCTCAACTGCCTTGAGAAAACACATAAATCATAATGGGTGCGTTTGGTTGGACTTTTGAGAAATTTTTTTGGGAAAATGCAAAGGATTTCAAGTTAACGGGGTTTTTCAAAATGCAAATTGTATTTGTTAAATCGTAATCTGAAAGCCTATTGTGAAATATCTTTGAGCAAAATAGCATTTGGAAAGATTATATTTACGAAAGACTTTTATAATTAGAAAAAAGAAAAAATTCATCAATAGAGAAATAAAAAAGCTGGCCGACGAGGGCAGGCGGTCGCTGACGATCAAAATATGTCGCCGACGGCTGACCTATGAGGTTGCAAGACTCTAGGCAGCCCCCGGAGACCATCGGCGAGGACCACTTTGGGTCGAGCAACCCCCGGCGAGGATGCAACCAGGTGGTCGCACGACCCAGATCTGGGTTGCAGAGGTCACGCAACCTCGCCATGTGGGTTGCGCGATCCGCGACCCAGTGACCCAGAACTGGGTATCACCCAACAAGGTCGTGCAACCTCCGGCGACCCAGATCTGGGTCGCAGCGAGGTCACATTGGGTCGCTAGAGTTGGGTCGTGCGACCTCAGGGGGCCCTTCATGGAGGTAGTGCGACAGATTTGGGTCGCCGCAACCGTCTCTAGGGGTCACTCGATCGCCTGCCCTTCACCGATGACCACCCACTGCATGTTGGCACTATTCAACAGAGAAGAAGAAGAAGATGAACAATAGCTCAGCATGCCCAAAAGGCAAACGCGCAAGGCACCCCTCAGTTGCCTTGGGCTTTTAGCCTTTGGAAGGCTTCCATTTGGGAAATGAGATTAAAAAAAAAATTTGCCAAACACACTTTATTCGACCTAAAAGACTTTAAATGCGCAAGGGGCTTTAGGAAAGCCATTCCCAAATGCACCCAGACCTAAAGCACGTAAAACAAAGAAACATAAGATGCCTAGTTTAGGTCTAAGTTTTTTAGTAATAATATAGCGCGTAGGACAGACAACTACCACATTTAGTGGAAATTAATTGGCTATTGGAAAAAACATAGATACTACATTCAGAACTGAGAACCCTTTGGACACGTAGCGTTGAAGCACATAAAAACATATAAAGAAAGAAATTAAGAATCAGTGTTTGGGTAAAAACTGGTTGTGCATCCTATAAAAAATTACAACAACCGATGGGGATTAATCCGGTATTCGAAGGGTGTAGCGGATATTCGGTCGTTAATTGAATAAAATAATATCAACCAAAGACGAAAAAGAATAATAATAAACAAAGTAAAACAAAATCAAAAAATTCACTTGCCAGCAACGCGAAATGTCCCGGAAGTTCAACCACGAAATATGCAAGATAATCCATTCAATGATTGATTATGTGGTGGACTGGAAGGTAAGGGAATAACATCATTTGGGAGACTACATACAGAACTCAAACAGAAAGAATGTGACTTTTTAGCATGATGTGCAAGAACTACAGCTGATTGTACCATTACTGCAAATTGTGACCATGTATGAGGACAGACCAGAGATAGGATGCACATAGTGAAAAGTAGGTATATCAGTGTATAACCGTCCCTCTGATTTTCTAGTCTTTCGTTGCGATTGATATCTACCTAATTCAAATCAGTTCCTAATCATAACGGTGCACATGTTGTGAATGAGGTGTGTAGATTGGTGCTGTTCTCTTGTTTTGACATGTAAAAAACATTGCTCAACCACTTTTGTGCAGATAACTTGGACAATTCTCATCCTCAAATTGCTTGTACTAGCATATACATACCAGTCGCTATGTATTCTGGGGCAGCATAGCCAAATGTTCCCATGACACGGGTGACGTCAGAGTCATCTCCCTTGGGAACAATTTTTGCAAGTCCTAAACCAGAAAGCTTGACATTGAAGTCCTAAAAAAGACAAGTTACGAAAAAGTCAAACAACATGATTAAAAAGGAAAAAGGAATGTCACGCAACTTTTGCTACACACGGCATCTAATAGGATCTTGGAAGTTTTAATATTACGAAATATCACTTGCAGTTCTGCTTCCTCATGAAGAAAAGCAAGACCCTTCGCAGCACCCAGCGCTATTTTCACCCTGGAAGACCAAGGGAGAGACGGAGTCCCTCCTACGCAGCCCACAAGAAAACACAAGAATTAACTAATAAAATACTTGTCATCACACATAAATCAATATTCCCTTTCTGAAGCCACCGTTGTCAATGATAGTGTGGTTAAGACTGATACCAACTTCTGAAAGTTAACTGCGAAGAATTAGTAGGCAAGGCAAGAAAATAGTAGAAACCACAGCAGGATTTCCTTTCTTTTCTTGTAGAAATAAAATTTTACGCTTATGCAAGGGAAAGCTCAGCGAAACCTGCTGAAACAAATCATTATGCCCTACTATTAAAAAAATTTAGTATCTTTCAAGAGTCCTTCTATCGCCAAGCATGTACCTCCATTAAATATCATTACCAGCATACTTACAAGCTTGTACTAAGTTTCATTCTCAATATGGTATAACTGTGGTGTTCTTGCACATAAATGACCAATTTAAAGAGAATTGAGTCCAGGATTCCCTGAGATGTAGTACGGAGACACAAAGGTGATAAAATGATACTAAGATCATCACACGGACGAAGCTGCTAAAAAGTGACATTTCATGACCAGTTCTGATCTGCCAACATTTCTTTCCTTCTTTTTCCTGGCTTCGAACAAATAATGTCCTCTGAGTAAGATAACAGTGAAAGTCTCTGGTATTGCATCCTTTGGTTCTCAGGGGCAGCAACAACGAACAACCAATTTATGTAAAAACATTTCAGGTAGAAGAACATTCAACAGAGGCTGAGCATTGTGGACATGACAATTTGTATGCAAATTGTTTAGGAAAATATGGTTCCGAACCCTACCATCTTTTGGAAAGACGTCGATTATAAGGACAAGTAAGATTCTTTCTCCTTAACATTATTATCAGATGCCAGTAGCAATCAAATAGTTTTCATGGGAGACATGACTTCCATATCCAGCTAAAGGTGGATTGTTTTACCATGAGTACTTTTTTTTTTTTGGTCGAAACCGTGAGTACTTATATAGTATGAACATAAAGCTAGACATGTCATTAAGGGCACCGAGCACATTATAAAGGACAAATGTGCATACCTTCAAAGAGGTGATTTTTCAAGCTCCCTCGTTGCATATACTCATATATTAGCAGCCTTTCATCGCCTTCTGCGCAATATCCAATTAACTTCACAAAATTTGGATGTACTATATGACCAAGAATAGTCACTTCAGTCTGCCACATGGAAAGTGCAACACATCAAAAGTCAAACCAACAGTCAAACATGCATTAATCCAGAAATACAAGATTATTGGATGATATATTACCAGCCATTCTTTGTAACCCTGATCCCCCCCGTGATTCATAACCTTAACGGCAACAGTCAGCCCAGTGCCAGGCCCCACAGGAGCAGTCCCATTTTCTTCAATCCAACCCTTAAAGACCCGGCCAAAACCGCCTTCACCGAGCAGACCCTTAGGAGAAAACTTTCTTGTAGCTAACTTAAGATCCTTTAATGAAAATTTCCATAGCTGAGGAGCGACTATATTTTCCTCAATGACTTTAGAAGTCAAAGAGTTAATTGTTGTATTACTAGTGGTCTTAGATGAAATTGAAGTGGTAATTGCTGTATTACTAGCGGTCGTAGATGAAACTGAGGAGTCGATCGCTGTACTAGTGGGTGTAAATAAAACCCCAGCAGGAGCAGGCTGCTCTCCGCTTGTATCAATTGTAAATCCACGTACACAGCCAAAACCGCCTTCACCAAGAAGACTTGCAGCACTGAAGTTTCTTGTAGCTAACTTAAGATCATTAAATAATAATTTCCAAAGCCGAGAAGCAACTTTAGGTTCCCTTTTGAGTTTAGAATTTGAAGGGCCTGCATTACCAGTGCTCGTAGATGAAACCACAGGAGGAGCAGGCTGCTCTCTGCTTGCATCATTTGGAATACTTTGTGCTGCTCAAATACAAAATTAGCAAATTAGACAAAATGAGTAACCACCGATTTGGGTCACTTAGACAAACAACAAACACCAAGCCACTTCATCTAAACAGGAATTTAAAGATGAATTAGCTAATCTGCCAGTTCGTCTAGCACATGTTACTTTTCCAAAAGAAGGAAACATCCACTCCCGAGTAGAGGAGGGTATGTCATACCCAGGTAGATATGTGGTTTACAATGGATAACTATGACAACATACTTCAACTTGCACTCAACGCAATGGAAAAAGATGAGCAGCAACAAATCTACCTCATCTCTTGATATAGACTAAAAAAATTCTATGCGATCAATTAGCTCCCCACGAGATTCGCCACTTTCAGATCCAGTTCATCACATAACCCCACTCAATGCTTATTGAAACACTAGAACTTTCTTTAAGCAATTCAGAATGCCAAATTTCCCATCTACTTGATATACAACTTTCTTAATCTCTGAGGCACTGGACACTCACTTCTTGTGTTATCAGACACTCAACCTACTCTAGATCTGTCACAAACTTATGTCTTCCTATGAGATACATCGCTCTCATTACCCATTACTAGATGTCTACTGCACACAATAATTGAAAGCCACTTCCCAAAGCAACACTGCAAAATAAAACTTTGGGAACAAAGAGCACTCCTAAGGATGCTGGCAATCAAAGAGAGTCTCCGAGAGTAACTTGGCAAGTTCCAATTGGGCAATAGCCTGAGTTGATAAAGTGTGTTACAATTGCACAACAAATCCAACAAAAGAGTTACATAAACTAGGCATAATGGCACATTCAGAGAGCAAACAACTCCGACTTGACAAGTTTTAGTGGGGCCAAAGCATGAGTCATCAAAGCCCAAAACCAGAACTAGACTATAAATCCACAGCAACAAGTTAGATATAATGTTAAAATATCCCCCTTTGCATCTTTTGGGGTTTATAATGGTCCTATGGTCTGCATCCACTTAATGCTTAAACTTTCAGATTTTGAACTTTTAATTTGGTACTAGAGCCAACTCTCAATTTTCCATGCCCCTCTTTACATTTCATTTCAAGTGAGTTATTTTGTCTATCTTACTCGTTAAATGCGTTCATCATATAATTTATCCAGGGTTGTAAATGAGAGTGAGTATTAAAATGTTGAACATCACTTGTTTAGAGAGCTTATGACAACCTTCATTTTAAGTAGCGGCAGATAGCAGTTAGCAAGAATGAAATTCATATGAATATCGAGCGCTGTTGGCCCTATTGTGGTGATGACACCTCCAATGAGGTTGAAATGCCACATCCATGATTATTGCAATGCAAACGGTAACACAATTAGAAAATTTTATATATATGTAATCTCTCTTGCCTTATAGCTTAAGTCTTTTGGTTGGACTTTGTAACATAAACCAAACATTAATTTCAAGTTCATTCTTACACCAGACCAATAATAAACAAAAAGTATGTTCCTTTCCTTTTTCCCTTATCGCACCTCCAACAAACACAAGCAGAATATCATGATAAAAAGTACGGTATTTCCACAGAATGTAAAACAGGAATTTCGATTAGCTATTCACAATTGACATTGGTAATAACTCCCTCAGTACTGTAATGAAGAACTCTCCTACCAAAAAATAATAACTAAGTTAGCTAGTGTTACCTCAATCTACAAGCTTGAAGCACGTTTACAGCAGCAAAAATAGACTAGCAATCCAAATCACTGCACACTAATGCTGTGCCGATATTTGGTTTTGTACACTGGAAATATATGCATCAGAAGAAGTCATAGTTCTGAAGCTAACATCAGAACGACGAGAATTTTGTATAGTTAGCTGCCGCTGCCTCATTCATAAACATTTCAAGGGTGATACCAGATATACGATTTGAAAGAAGATCAGATTTCATTCAGATATGTGTTAACTTTCCAATTTTCTCTTCATTAAGGCTGGGCCCTGCAGCTTTTAACTTGTTCAACCAAATATATCAAATGAAAGGGAAAGAAAACGACAGGCATCATCTCAACAGAACAATGCTCTCCGCTGATAATTACTCTTACCTTTAGTCCCTGTCAGATGATTGCAACAGATTTCGTCAGGTGATGGACTCTTGAGATTTGGACAATCGATAATGCTCATTCGTTCCAAGTTTGGTGCAATGCGTAAGCCACTGGAAATGCTAATGAGCTCTGGCAATGAGAATAGGGATATCCTTTTCATGTTGGGGAGAAAGTGAGAACTGTCGTCAATAGGAGTATCTTCACGCGTCACTAAACTTGAGACATGTGGGCAGTCTTCGACTTTGAGCTCTTCTAAGCTATCTAGGTTTTTCAGTAGGTCAGGTGTAAATATAGTAGTCAACTGAGGGCATGTGACTAAGGCCAAGCATTTGAGATGAGACAAGGATCCTCAACGCGGCGGCCCCTCATAAATGCACCTCAAACTCTTCATATGATATACATAGAGATATTCAAGTGACTCGAGAAACCTCGTGTCATCCTCCCATGTTTCTGATACAATTTCACTTCTATCAGCTTCATCGTACATGTCAGTTCCATCAATAATAACCCGAATCTCATTACACTCCCCAATTATGCAACATTTCAGTTGCTCCATGTTCGCAATCCCAAAATCAGATAGCTTAGTGACATCCTTATGGCGGTCTAAGAAAAATGCAGTAGCATAAGAAAGCGTCTTCTGGATATCTGTAGGCACCCCCACACCATTTACATATTTCAGGGATCTATCCCAGTGTTCTAACTCAAACTCAAGATCCACTAGGAGTCGATTCATGATGCGTTCATCATGATTGCCCACAATGAATTTGAAATGTGACAATGATCTAGACACCTCTGATGCACCAAACCATTTGAATTTCCTCAGATGGTCCACTTGAGGAAAGTACAGTTTAAGTGTATCCAGGCTCATCATCAACAATATCTTTCACAACACTCTCCCACCTCTCATCCTCTGGATTTACATCAATACTTAGCTCTTCTAATTGGGATAGCGCGGAAAGAGTGCCTTTAGGAATCAATGCATTTGCTTTTGCAGATTTTGTGCCCAGATATATGCGTGGACAAAAAGATAATTCTAGGCAAGTGAGCTTTGTTAGCCTCGCAATCTCCTTGGGCAGATCCATGATCTCAGTCCCTTCAAGGTCAAGCACCTCAAGCTGCTGAAGTTCTCCAATTTTTGGAGGTAACACCATCAATAGCTCACAGTGATTTAAGAATAGTCTTTTTAGGCTGCTTAACCTGAATAAAGACTCTGGCAAGGACTTAATCCGAGTTCGAGATAAATTCAGGATTTCGAGAGCAGGCATGTAATCAAAGAAAGACGGACTAATTGTTCTGAGCTTGTAATTTCTATTTAGAAACAATACCAAGAGTACAGGACACCGAGGATCCTCGGGTAAATCAGTCAACTGATTTTCCATCAAGTAAATCTC
This sequence comes from Eucalyptus microcorys, assembly GCA_014182515.1. NCBI lineage: Eukaryota > Viridiplantae > Streptophyta > Magnoliopsida > Myrtales > Myrtaceae > Eucalyptus > Eucalyptus microcorys. The sequence goes on from CM024568.1 coordinate 960,355, forward strand.
TGCGTAAGACTGCCATTGTGTGACCTCCGGAGGCTCCATCAATCCTAGACCCCCACGCATAAGGATCGTTCTGCTATATTCAGGCGGACTGGACTCAATGTCCTTGGACCATGTCTCAATTTCCTCTGACGATTGCGGGCTACCTGATGATGAGTAAAGATGATGAACAATCCTACTGGAAAATAATCTATTCAAAAACACGCGAGTAAAACAACAAATGAAGATTCCAGCCGAAAACCAAACACGTATTTACTTTAAAGTTTGTTCCTTCGAAGTCTAAAGGTCTTAAATCAATAAATAATAAAAATGAAACAGAAAAAAAAAAAATGTGGCCAAATCCCAGTCTACTCTGGAACCAGCCAATTCGATACTAGGCCGATTCCAAGGTCCCCCAATTTGGTTCTCTAATACAAAAATTGAGAATCTGCTCTGACAAAATAGAACCTAGAATCTATTTACTTTGAAACAAGTCATACCTATTATGAATGGTGAGTCGCAATAATAAAGTAACGAAGGACAAGTTCTTAAGAAGAGAGTGGCAACCACCTCACTAATTGACTTGTGATGTTAGATAAGATGGGCGTCAAATCATCTAACGTTACTTGTAAACAGGGCATACATGTATTAGTTGTATATTTGTATTCAAGAATCTTTCGGTGGAGGAGTAGATATTGCTTGCACTCTCGCTGGTGGACGATCCTAACAAAGTTGAACATTGACTTAAAGTTGGAAAATTAGGGTTAATTTGTTTAGTAGAAAACGGATAATTTTGAAAATATTTTCCTATAAAAAATATACAAATAAAAAATACTTTCATTATTCCCAAGAAAAATAATAAGAATTTTTGCCGATAAAAAAAGTATTTTCCATAACTAATTATTTCAAATGATCAAAGTGATTATTTTTAGAAATTATATTTTTAAAATTATTTATTTTTCATCAAATAAAGGAAGCTTCATAATTGTTTTTTTTTCTTTTTTAGCCAAGAAAAAAAAATAAAGTTATTTCGTCCCGTTCGTTTTTAGGCATGGAAATTGCTTATTGACTTTCTTTCTCTGGGCAAAAGAAGAAGACTTTTCTCCTAATAAGCTGAAATATTATTTGAACTTTACAAAATTAAAGGAGCAAGGAGAAAGTTGGTGGTCAGTATTCAAACACCTAATTAGACACGTGGAGGCTTGTCCCAAAACTTTCCAATTTACACTCTTGTGCTAAGGTGCATGAGGAAATTGATGCGATTGTACAGGTGCAATTTGGCCTTTCTGGCAAGTCAAGGTCAATGGATTACCACTGATTCCTCCCTTCTCTCTCCATCGAGCAGGTTCAACTGTGTATGGCTTCCTCTTCTTGCTAATCTCAATCTTTGCAGAATCAGGTATGCGAGATGCTTCGTCCCTCTCTCTAAATCTAAGATATGTTGCTTATGGGACTGTATTTTTATCTCTTCTTTTTCGTGTTCTTTCCTTCCTTTCTGTGCGTAAGCCTGTGCTTCAAAAGATCCGCTCTCTACTGCAAGATTGATCCTCTGCTGCGTGATGAAACGATGGTGCGATCACAAAAAATGCATCTTTTGCAGCTCACACTGCTGCCATCTTTTGCCATCACCTAATTTCTAGTGGTCTAAAACTGTCTTCTTCTGAATCAGTGGATCTCTCTAATTGGCTTGAGTGGACGTCCATGGAGAACCTTAAATTTCTTACCGTGCGTGGCTAAGACGGCAACTTCCTTTAAGCACCCGATAATAAGATGAAGCTTTTTCTTTTCCATTTGGTCTACTTGGTCCACTTTTTGTGGAAAGTAGGCATTCAGATTCAGTACTTGAACTGAACCGAGAACTGCGAGATTGTAACTGCGGAGACTTTTATTATTACTTTGACTTGCCTTATGCTTATTACAGTAGCAAAATAAACGTGTTCTAGTTTAGGTACTGATCTTTCCCAAAAACATAGGTTCGAGCATGTGGGTCATATTCACTGAGACTGTAATTGAGCCAAATGCAGAAGTTCTACATTATTTATTGTTGAGACATCTCTGTTAAAATCTCCGAATCATTGCAAAAGTTAAACTCATTCTCTTTATTAGAGTATGTTTTCCTGTACGTTCGCTTGACAAATGTAAAGTCAAACTCTGTTTTTCCTTCTGTCTAAGTTTACATCTCATGACTAAACCGGATTACTTGCTCTTTTCTACCCAAGTAATCTGCATTTTCTTGTAGGGCTTTTTCAAATTGATTTTGTTCTTGTGATAGTGATGCTTGAAGCAGTAGCTTCTGCAGCAGCAGTCGAAGGCTACAAGGATGGACGTGGCATTTTTGGCTACATCTGTCAAAAAATTGACTATGCTAATCATTTCAAGGTCAATTTTGAGGAGATGAAGGAGCAAGCAGGAAAACTTAAAGCAACAAGGCATGATTTAGAGGCAAAAATAGACAGGATGAACAAGCTAACCAATGTACGGGAAGCCTGGATTAGCAAGGTCGAGGTGGCCGAACAAGAAGTACTCGAATTGGAAAGAAAGTACAATGAAGAGACCGTGCATGCTTGGAGATATGCTCGGTTCTGGTCCCGTGCAAATCTCAGCAAGCATATGGCCAAGAAGCGTGAGAAATTAAAAGTCCTGCTAGAAGAAGAAAAACTTGATGATGGAGGGGTAGTTAAAAGATCCCCGGAGCCCGTGAGAGTCATAGACGCTCCGAGGACTAAGGGTAAGCCTTCGCTACACTGGGCTGTCGAAGAGATTTTGGGTAATCTAAGGGAGAGAGAATTTAAAATGATCGGACTCTGGGGAACGGTGGGCACTGGGAAAACTACGGTGATGCAGAATTTGAATAATAGTGAAGAAGTTAAGAAAATCTTTGACATTGTCCTTTGGGTATCAGTATCAAAGGCCAGGAATATCGAGAAGGTGCAAAATGCAATCACACAACGTCTGAAGCTGAAAGTGGAGGGCGGAAGGGACCCGGTTGAGATTGCACAACTCATAAATGACGAGTTGGCAGGCATGAGGTACTTACTTCTCCTAGATGAAGTTTGGGATCATTTAGATTTAAAAGAGGTAGGTATTCCCTCCAATGACAAGGGCAGCAAGGTGGTATTTGCCAGTAGATTCTATGATTTGTGCCATGACATGGGTGCTGACGAGTTGGTCCATATGAATCGTTTATTCGATGCCGATGCATATAAAATTTTCGAAGAAAAAGTAGGTCGGGCTATGGAAGATCCAAGCATTATAGCAGTAGCACAACTCGTGGTTAGAGAGTGTGTTGGTTTGCCACTGTTAATCGATAGAGTGGCGAAAGTTTTTGGAAAGAAGGACGACGTTTCTCTCTGGAGAGATGAATTGACACGTTTGCAGAGATGGCCGAGTATCAATAACCAAGGCATGAATGAAATGCTCGAATTCCTCAAGTTCTGTCACGAGGATTTAGATGGGGAGGATAAAAAGGTTTGCTTTCTTTATGGAGCATTGTTTCCCGAAGACTCTGACATATTTGTGGACTATCTGGTGAAATGTTGTAAGGCGGAGGGATTTCTCCATAGCGTTGATGAGTTTCGAGATGCACGTGATAGAGGGCACAACTGTGACATCTTGAAATTCGATCCCGTTTCGATAAAGTGAAATGAGCATGTCGTCAACGTGCCTATGGTACTTTTTCTCTGAGCTGATCATTCACGAGTTAACTAACCTATTGAGTGAAGCCGTTAAGGGATGTATCTCGCAAAGTAAAATCCCTAAAAGCTATTCAATTAGTTGGATTGGACTAAAATCACGTCGATAGATTTTTAACCACGAAGTTGAACTCGATTTCGGGAATCGAATTTTAAACGTGTCATAATTTTTTTTGGACCGTCTCATCGTCTATCAATTTATTGCCGAGTCCGAACTTTCAAGAAAGAAATTATTTGTGGAAAAATTGAAGACCGAAAGGAAATAAAAAGGGAAAGAGAAAAGAAATAAAATAAGAATAATTGTACTATTTTATTTTATTTCTCTCTCTCCATCTCTCTTCTTTTCTTTTTCTCTCTCTCTCTTTCTTTTTCTCTCTTTTTTCTCTCTCCTCTCCCCTCCCCCTCGTGCGAAAGCACCCCCCCCACCGACTCACTTTTCTCTCTCTCTCTCTCTCTCTCTCCATTTTCTTTTGACCATTCAAACTTATCTCTCCTTCTCTCTCTCTCTCGACGTTCTCTCTCTTTCCCCTGTTCGCTCAGCGCCCAGCAAACCAGAAGCGGAAGAAGAAGCCGAGACAGCCGCAGCTCGCCGAAGCCGTCGCCGCCGCACCGGAGCTGAACCACCGCCCGCCCGCGCACGCCTCGCGCTCCGCCACCACCCCTTCGCGCCTCGCCGTCCCTGCCGTGCGCCGTCCAGCTCCAATCGCCTCTGCCCAGCCTCTGTTCGGCCACCACCGGCGGTTGCCCGACCATCTCCGGCCACCGCGCAACCTCCCCGGCGTCCCCCTCACCCTCCGCCGGCCTTCCCTCGCCGTTTTGGCCACCGGAGCAGCTCCGGCCAGCCCTAGTCCGAAACCCACCGAGTGGGTTTCCAGCGGCTTCGGGCCCGCTTTTGGGCCGTTTCCGGGCCCCGAACCTGAGCCGTGCTTTGGGGTTTTATTGTTCCTCGCGTCGCCCTCGTCGGATTGATATGATTTGCGCGCGATTCAGTGGGTAATCTCACTAATTCCTGATTAGTTGGCTAATTATGCTTAATGTTGTTTAGTTTTAATTAATTAGGTTTAGGTGGTTAGATTAGTATAAATTAGTATTTATTAGTCAATTGTGATTCGAATTAGACGAATTGAGGGTGCATTTAGCAAGTAAACGTGGTCTACTATTTATTGAAAGTATTTCGGGATTTTTCCGACCCTTAGTGGGCTTCAATTAGGCTTTTCGGGCCTAAGTGGAATTTTTGGTATTTAAATATTAATTTTCGGAATTAAATTAATTAATTAATTATTTTTCGAAAATTCAACTAGGATGGCCCGTGACCGGAATATTATGCTGATGACCGTGGTGAAGTCTGTTTATTTAATCGGGCTTTAATTTGAGCTAAATTGAATTTTTAATATTTATTAATTAATTTTCGAAATTAATTAATTAATTAATTATTTTTCGGAAATTAAGATTTTGATGGCCGACGACCGAAATCTCGTGCTGATCGTCGTGGCGCAGTCCGTTTATTTAATTGAGCTTTAAATTGTATGGAATTAATTTAATTATGAAATTTTAGGAGTTAATTCATATTGACTTGTTTGTTGATTATTTGATTGAGAAATCGTTGGGTATTGGTTATCACCTGAAAGAAAATACGCGGGTTCGGTGAATTGGAATATCACCTGGAGAATGCACGTGAATTCAGTGGTTGAATATGTCATCTTGGCAAAGAGGTCGCCTTAGAGAATGCACGCGACTTAGAGACTCGGTATGTTCTCCTGGAGAATGTATATGGCTCGGTGATAGAGTATGGCATCGAAAGTGGTCGAGTGGGACCGTAAAGTCATTGAATATTGAAAGTGGTCGAGTGGGACCGTAAAGCCATTGAATCTTGAAAGTGGTCGAGTGGGACCATAAAGTCATTGAATATTGAAAGTGGTCGAGTGGGACCGTAAAGCCATTGAATCTTGAAAGGGTCGAGTAGGACCGTAAAGCCATTGAATCTTGAAAGTGGTCGAGTGGGACCGTAAAGTCATTGAATAGCGAAAGGGTCGAGTGGGATCGTAAAGCCATTGAATATCGAAAGTGGTCGAGTGGGACCGTAAAGCCATTGAATATCGAAAGTGGTCGAGTGGGACCGTAAAGCCATTGAATATCGAAAGTGGTCGAGTGGGACCGTAAAGCCATTGAATATCGAAAGTGGTCGAGTGGGACCGTAAAGCCATTAAATATTGAAAGTTGCCGAGTGGAATTTGTGTCTTCCACCTATGCTTAAGTTGTGATCTGAGGATCGTGGTTCGTAATTGGGGATTGAGATGGAATAATCGAATCGACCTAGAAATGGTTCGACTGACATGTAATCGACTAAGTTGATTGAACTGTGATTTGACTGATTGTTCATTAAGATATATGAAGCATCTGTATATAACCTTGAATTGCAGGTTGGAACTGATGCCAAGGTACGTCTTTTGACCCGTGCGCGTTTAAGCAGCCTATAGTATAATGGTTTACTAATTGGGCCTTAGTGGGGTAGAACTCGCTGAGACGTAGTCTCATCCCGGTTTGGGGAAAACATTTTAGGACCCCGCTGAGGAGCTGAGGAGGAGGAGTCTGAGAAGGAGAACTCGGAGGTGGAATCTGAGGAGAAGGGTTTTTGAAAGAAGAAGATAATACTGAGAGGGATCTTAAGTACGACCTGGATGAACTGAGATTTTATCTTCTTTTGAGATCTCCATTTTGATGTGAATAGTTATGAAGTACTTTGGTTTGTGTTCTATATAAAAGTTTGGTTATAAGTTTCAATATGAAAAATATAGCCATGCTTTACCACCCGCAAGGGTGGCTCATTGGGTAGGCTCCGGGACCTCCACGCCGGAGGCCGGAGTTCAAGCCCCGCAACGCAAGTTGCGGGGAGGCGGTGGAGACACTTGGCGACTTACCCGAGGTGCGTGGGTGGTGGTTTCCTACGTGCCTCCCGGGGTTTACTCCCACTGTTGTCGGTCATTTGTGCGGGGTTCCCCTGGGTCACAAAAAAAAAAAAATATGGCCATGCTTTTCTATCCCATCGATTTACTATCTGGGGATTTATAACTGCTTCCGCATGTACTTAATAAATGAAAGGGTCGGCGATATATAGTCCTGGGATATCGCATTATAAAATCGACCAAGCAAGAAGGATGTGTGCGTGCCCGAGGATCGAGGCGTGATAACAACATATTGGATAATTTGATTAAAGTATCATTATTAGAAAAAAGTGCGGTGAAGAGACGTGTCCGAATGAACAAAGTACTTCGTAATATGGCTCTTAAAATTTCATCAGAAGTCTCAGACCATAAGATCCTGGCAAGACCATGCGAGGGGCTAAAATAGCCACCAAAGGAAGAAGAATAGACATCTGCAAGACGAATTTCTTTGATGGATAATGACTTGTGCAGTTTATCGGCAATTTCAAATTGCACAAATCTTTCGACTTTACTCTTGCAAAGAAACAAGAATTTAATGATGATCCCAGAGAGCTTCTTCTTGTCTATGCAAAGACTCCGAGTATTGGACTTACACACTACGGCAATAACATCACTTCCACCTTCTTTGCCTTGCTTGACTCATCTCAGGGCACTCTACTTGAATTCATGCAGGGGCTTAATAGAACTACCTTCAAGCTTAGAGGCACTGGTGCATCTAGAGGTGCTTGACATTCAACGCACGGAATCTTCTCTTTACCTATTCAAGTGGGAAGTTTAACGAGATGAGATGTTTGCGCATGTCACTTTGTCAAATTTTGGTGCCGGGAAACCCAATGTCCAAGGTGATTTTGAGCATTTCATCATTAGAAGAACTCATGATTGATGTAGATCCAAACACTTTGTGGTCTGATCAGGTCATGAGGACTATCACGGAGGAGGTTTCTACCTTGACACGATTGACTTCACTGACATTTTCCTTTCCTAAAGTAGAGTGCCTAGAAATCTTCGTCGGATCAAGTCCTCCGTGGAAGGACCTTCACTTCACATTTTAGTTTTCGGTAGGTATTTGCAGTTCGGTCAAGTATCATATTCTTGATTATTTTGAATATGAATTGTGCAAGTGCTTGAAGTACGCAAACGATGAAGGCAAACATGATGTAATCTCAAAAGTACTCGCTAAGACCGAAGTGTTTGAACTGATTTATCACAAGAATATAGAGAGCTTATCAGATTTTGGGACTGAAAACTTGAGTGAACTCAGAGCTTGCTCAGTGGAGGGCTGCAAGGACATTACATGCATCATCGATGGTAACGGAGCACCATATGATGCATTCAAATGCCTAGAGAGAATGGTCATAAACAATGCCCCAAAATTGGATTGTATTTGGAAGGGTTCCGTGACCATAGGAAGCTTAGGCCGAATAACTAGTTTGACCTTGTTCAATTGCCCCGAGCTCAAGAAGATATTTTCAGATCGATTGATTGAGCAACTATCAAAGCTAGAGCATTTGAGTGTCGAAGAGTGCCACAAAATCGAGGAGATCATTATTGAAAAACACTTCCAAGTTTGAAAAAGCTAGTACTTCATGATCTTCCGAAATTAAGAAGCATTGCAAGTTTTCTAGTTTAAAGGTGCCAATTATGTTCTTCCATTCTTTTTGCACTTTTTGGGTTAGTGCCTTATTTTATTGAAACTATAGTGAATCATTAGTCTACTTACATTTCACGTTTTTATAATTTCATGTATTATTTTTATTATTTCCTCTTTAAAAATTATTTTTCCTCTTGATTCTCTTTCTCTAATTTTTGAAATTACGATCACATTCTACATTGAAAGTGTACGCTTCAATTTTGTCTATAAACTTATCGAATTATGATGTATGTTGAAATAATTTTTAAAATTTCATATTAGATCCCGAAAATTGGATGCTAGTTGCAAGATTTAGTAACACGGTTCATCTTTTTCCTCTCGCAAACATCATCATTTGGCAATCTCTTTATTTAGAACTTCTTTAGGGGTCTAAATTCTTGTATGCACTTGGCGAAAGTATAATGAACCTTTCCAATAGTTTCTCCATATATACATCTTGCAATTATACTACAATGTGAATGGCCAGTAATATGAACATTATCAGCCGAATGACATTACCTTAAGGTCAAGAATTCAGCCTTTTCCTCCACTTCATTTATAGGGAATGGTCTGACAGCATCTATAACATCTGACACGTATTATCTTAGAAGTCGCCTGATTTACACATAAAGATAGAGAAAAGAGGAGGAAAGAAGGGAGGGAAGGACATATATCCTCTCAAAACCCTCGTTTAATATAAAGGATACAGCATAGGATATAAGATGCCGGGCAAACTACTATGGACTCAATTCACATAATATGCACGCCCTACACAAATCTTCTTTGATATTAGTAAAACCTATTAAATGTTCAAAGGTCAATTTTACATTATGTATTAGATATTATAAGAACAGTAAACAAACTTGCAATACATAACTCGCATGATATTGAGAAGAAACTACATTTAATTCACTATTTCCTGACAAGAAGCAACTATAGTTTGCAGTGCTAAAGGAGCTCAATATTGCAACAAGTAATCATAGAAAAAAAAAACACCCAGAATCGTTCTTTTTATCATTTTCATCACCTCATCGGTGAGTATAACCATCTAATAGATTGTGCATGCAGAGAAACAAAACGAAAGCCTATGCTAATACATAATTCCACTCACAACAAATAAGATGAATAAGAAGCAAAGAGCTATGGAGAAAGGCTAAGTGAAGCTACAAAAAGGACTGTAATCTTTCCTTGATAGCATCGTCTTGGCACACCAATGTGGACCACCATGATTGCTCAGCATCAATGGATCTTAAATTGATAGCATTTATGCTGGTAAAAGGAAGTTTCAACAAGGATGGACATGAAGCTATATCCACTCTCTAGAGAAGGCCAAATCAATAAGTCATTCGGAGCAATGCTTCTTAAATTTGGAAGATCATGAAGCACTAGCTTTTTAAGACTCGGGAATGTTCTAGGGTCCAAGCAAGGATTCTCAGTTTCAATGATGATCTCATCAATTTTGTGGCACACTTCAACACTCAAATGCTTCAGCTCAGATAGTTGCTTGATCAATCCATTTGAGAATATCCTCTTGAGCTCGGGGCAATTGAACAAGGTCAAACTAGTCATTCGGCCCAAGCTTCCCACGGTCACGGGACCCTTCCATATACAATGCAAACTTGAGGCATTTTTTATGACCATTCTCTCTAGGCATTTGAATGCATGAGGTGGTGCTACGTCACCGTCGATGATGCATCTAATGTCCTTGCAACCCTCCACTGAACAAGCTCTGAGTCCACTCAAGTTCTCAGTCCCAAATTCTGATAAGCTCAGTATATTCCTATGATCAATCAATTCAAACACTTCGGTCTTAATGAGTACTTCTGAGATCACAGGATGTGTGCCTTCATTGTTTGCGTACTTTAAGCACTTGCACAATTGATATTCAAAATAATCAAGAATATGATACTTGATCGAATTGCAAATATCGACCGAGAACTGAAATGTGAAGCGAAGGTCCTTCCACAGAGGGCTTGTTCTAATGAAGATTGCGAGGCACTCTACTTTAGGAAAGAAAAATGTCAGTGAAGTCAACCGTGTGAAGGCAGAAACCTCCTCCGTGATAGTCTTCATGACCTGATCAGACCACGAAGTGTTCGGGTCTACATCAATCATGAGTTCTTCTAATGATGAAATGCTCGAAATCACCTTGGACATTGGGTTTGTGGTGTCTAAATTTGACAATGACATGCGCAAACATCTCATCTGCATTAACCTTCCAACTTGAATAGGTAAAGTGATGATTCCGGTGCGTCGAATGTCAAGCACCTCTAGATGCACCGGTCCCTCTAAGCTTGAAGGTAGTTCTATTAAGCCCTTGCATGAATTCAAGTAGAGTGCCCTGAGATGAGTCAAGCAAGGCAAAGAAGGTGGAAGTGATGTTATTGCCATAGCGTGTAAGTCCAATACTCGGAGTCTTTGCATAGACAAGAAGAAGTTCTCTAGGATCATCATTAAATTTTTGTTTCTTTGCAAGAGTAAAGTTGAAAGATTTGTGCAATTTGAAATTGCCGATAAACTGCACAAGTCATTATCCATCAAAGAAATTCATCTTGCAGATGTCCATTCTTGTTCCTTTGGCGGCTGTTTTAGCCCCTCGCATGGTCTTGCCAGGATCTTATGGTCTGAGACTTCTGATGAAATATTAAGAGCCATATTACGAAGTACTCTGTTCATTTGGACATGTCTCTTCACCGCACTTTTTTCTAATAATGATACTTTAATCAGATTATCCAATATGTTGTGCCCTCTATCACGTGCATCTCGAAACTCATCAATGCTATGGAGAAATCCCTCCGCCTTACAACATTCCACCAGATAGTCCACAAATATGTCAGAGTCTTCGGGAAACAATGCTCCATAAAGAAAGCAAACCTTTTTATCCTCCCCATCTAAATCCTCGTGACAGAACTTGAGGAATTCGAGCATTTCATTCATGCCTTGGTTATTGATACTCGGCCATCTCTGCAAACGTGTCAATTCATCTCTCCAGAGAAACGTCGTCCTTCTTTCCAAAAACTTTCGCCACTCTATCGATTAACAGTGGCAAACCAACACACTCTCTAACCATGAGTTGTGCTACTGCTATAATGCTTGGATCTTCCATAGTCCGACCTACTTTTTCTTCGAACATTTTATATGCATCGGCATCGGATAAACGATTCATATGGACCAACTCGTCAGCACCCATGTCATGGCACAAATCATAGAATCTACTGGCAAATACCACCTTGCTGCCCTTGTCATTGGAGGGAATACCTACCTCTTTTAAATCTAAATGATCCCAAACTTCATCTAGGAGAAGTAAGTACCTCATGCCTGCCAACTCGTCATTTATGAGTTGTGCAATCTCAACCGGGTCCCTTCCGCCCTCCACTTTCAGCTTCAGACGCTGTGTGATTGCATTTTGCACCTTCTCGATATTCCTGGCCTTCGATACTGATACCCAAAGGACAATGTCAAAGATTTTCTTAACTTCTTCACTATTATTCAAATTCTGCATCACCGTAGTTTTCCCAGTGCCCACCGTTCCCCAGAGTCCGATCATTTTAAATTCTCTCTCCCTTAGATTACCCAAAATCTCTTCGACAGCCCAATGTAGCGAAGGCTTACCCTTAGTCCTCGGAGCGTCTATGACTCTCACGGGCTCCGGGGATCTTTTAACTACCCCTCCATCATCAAGTTTTTCTTCTTCTAGCAGGACTTTTAATTTCTCACGCTTCTTGGCCATATGCTTGCTGAGATTTGCATGGGACCAGAACCGAGCATATCTCTAAGCATGCACGGTCTCTTCATTGTACTTTCTTTCCAATTCGAGTACTTCTTGTTCGGCCACCTCGACCTTGCTAATCCAGGCTTCCCGTACATTGGTTAGCTTGTTCATCCTGTCTATTTTTGGCTCTAAATCATGCCTTGTTGCTTTAAGTTTTCCTGCTTGCTCCTTCATCTCCTCAAAATTGACCTTGAAATGATTAGCATAGTCAATTTTTTGACAGATGTAGCCAAAAATGCCACGTCCATCCTTGTAGCCTTCGACTGCTGCTGCAGAAGCTACTGCTTCAAGCATCACTATCACAAGAACAAAATCAATTTGAAAAAGCCCTACAAGAAAATGCAGATTACTTGGGTAGAAAAGAGCAAGTAATCCGGTTTAGTCATGAGATGTAAACTTAGATAGAAGGAAAAACAGAGTTTGACTTTACATTTGTCAAGCGAACGTACAGGAAAACATACTGTCACATCATGAAATTCGACCCCGTTTCGATAAAGTGAACTGGACATTTCGTCGACGTGCTTATGGTCCTTTTTCTCTGAGCTGATCACTCACGAATTAACTAACCTATTGGGTAAAGCTGTTAAGGGATGTATCCGCAGTAAAATCCCTAAAAGCTACCTAATTAGTTGGATTGAGCTAAAATCACGTCTGATCGATTCTAACCATGAAATTTAATTTGGTTTCGGGAATCGAATATTCGAGCATATCACGATTCATTTTTAGGACCGTCTCATCGTCGTCAATTTATTGACGAGTCCGAAATTTCAAGAAATAAATTATCGGAGGAAAAATCGAAGACTAGAAGAAAATAGAAAGGGAAAGAGAAAAGAAAAAAAAAGTATTATTATTTATTTTCTTTCTCTCTCTCTCCCTTCTCTCTTTTTCTCTCTCTCTTCTCTCTCCTCTCCCCTCCCCCTCGTGCGATTCCCCCCCCCGCAATCGAACATTTGCCTTGCCAATTTCAAATTGGCTTCTCTTGTCTCTCTTTTCTTTTTCCCTTTGACTAGTTAACTCTTATCTTCTTCTTTCTCTCTCTCTCTCTAGATACTCTCTCTACCCGTGCAAACCAGCGAACAAAAACAGAAGCAGAAGCTGAAGAAAAGTAGACGGCAGCAGCTCGCTGAAGACTGCTTCCACGCCCGCGCGTCCGCCGCTCACCGCCGTGCACCACCTGCCCTCCCTCGCGCCCAGGCGTCTTTGCCGTGCGATTCCAGCCGTCGCCCAGCTCCGTCCGACCACCGTTCGGACCTGCCGGAGCTTCCCTCGCCCTCCGCCGGCCTCGCCTCGCTGTTTTGGCCATCGGACTAGCTCCGGCCAGCCAGGAAAAGCAACCCACTGAGTGGGTTTCTAGCGGCTTCGGGCCCGCTTTTGGGTTGTTTCCGGATCCCGAACCCGAGCCGTGCCTTGGGAAGTATTGTTCCTCGCATCGCCCCCGTCGATTGATCCGATTTGCTCGCGATTCCGGTGAGTAATCTCACTAATCCTTGCTTAGTGGACTAATTACACTTAAGGGTTGTTTAGTTTTAATTAATTAGATTTAGGTGGTTAGATTAGTATGGATTAGTGTTATTAGTCAATTGTGATGCGAATTAGACAAATTGAGTGTGCATTTAGCAAGTAGACGTGGTCTACTATTTATTGAGGGTAGCCCGGGATTTTTCCCGACCCTAATCGGGCTTCAATTTGATAATTCGGGCATAAGTGGAATTTTTGGCATTTAAATATTATTTTTCGGAATTAAATTAATTAATTATTTATTTTCCGAAAATTCAACTGGGATGGCCAGTGACCGAAATATTATGTTGATGATCATGGTGAAGTCCGTTTATTTAATTGGGCTTTATTTTGAGCTAAATTGAATTTTTAATATTAATTATTTAATTTTCGAAATTAATTAATTAATTATTTATTTTTCGGAAATTAAGGTTAAGATGGTCGACGACCAAAATCTCGTGCTGATTGTCGTGGCGCAGTTCGTTTATTTAATTGAGCTCTACGTTGCATGGAATTAAATAAATTGTGATATTTTAGGGATTTACCCTAAATTGATTGGAATTGATTGAGATTGAATTATTGATTGGTAAATGGCCAAGTATGTTCATTCAGCATTTATAATGCTTTGTTGAGTTGTAAAGTGAGTAGAATGGTGAGAGTGAATCAGAAGTACTTTGGGCTTAGACCGATCAGGTACGGTGTAGGGGCCTACGTGGTTCGGTGATTAAAGATGTTACTGGCGAAAATGGCGCCTTAAAGAACGCACGTACCGGTCTATTACATATCCCATCATGGACATACGTGGTTCGGTGATTTGGGATATCACTGGCGAAAACGGCGCCTTAAAGAATGCACGCAATTATCTATTGAATAAATCGTTGTAGGCATGTGTGGTTCGGTGATTTGGGACATCACTGGCGAAAACGGCGCCTTAAAGAACGCATGCAATTGTCTATTGAACAAATCGTTTTAGGCATGTGTAGTTCGGTGATTTGGGACATCACTGGCGAAAACGGCGCCTTAAAGAACGCACGCAATTGTCTATTGAACAAATCGTTTTAGGCATGTGTGGTTCGGTGATTTGGGATACCACTGGCGAAAACGGCGTCTTAAAGAACACATGCAATTGTCTAGTGGATACGTCACCTTGGCGAACTTGACGCCCGAGAGCATTGATGTGGCTCTGTGACCGAGTGCCCGATGGGAGGTTATATGGTGTGGAATCAATGACTTAGAATGGTCTGTTTGACATGTAATCGACTAGTTCGATTGATCAATGATTTGATCAGATTGTCGTGATTTGATTTATTGTTCGTTATGATTTATGAAGCGTTCGTATATAATCTTGAATTGCAGGTTGAGCGAGGTCAAGGTAAGTCCTCGACTCGTGCTGTGCTTAGGCAATCGAGTAGTGTATTGGTTCCCTAATTGAGTCTTAGTGGGGTAGAACTCGCTGAGACGTAGTCTCATCCCGGTTTGGGAAAAACATTTCAGGATCCTGATGAGGAACTGAGGAGGAGGAATTTGAGAAGAACTCTGGGGTGAAACCTGAGGAGAAGAATTTTTGGAAGAAGAAAACAATACCGAGAGGGATCTTGAGTACGACCTAGATGGACTGAGATTTCATCTTCTTTTGAGAACTCCATTTTGATGTGAATAAAGTGAAAGTAAAAGGTTGTGAATAGTTGTGAAGTACTCTGGTTTGTGTTTTGTATAAAAGTTTGGTTATAAGTTTCAATATGAAAAATATGGCCTTGCTTTTCTATCCCATCGATTTACTGTCTGGGGATTTATAACTGCTTTCGCATGTGCTTAAAAAAAAATGAAAGGGTCGGCGATACATAGTCCTGAGATATCGCATTATAAAATCGACCAAGTGAGAAGGATGTGTGCGTGCCCAAGGTTCGGGGCGTGACACATACTCTAATAAAGAGAATGAGTTTAACTTTTGCAATAATTCAAAGATTTTAACAGAGATGTCTCAACAATAAATAATGTAGAACTTCTGCATATGGCTCAATTACAGTCTCAGTGAATATGACCCACATGTTCGAACCTATGTTTTTGGGAAAGATCAGTACCTAAACTAGAACACGTTTATTTGCTACTGTAATAAGCATAAGGCAAGTCAAAGTAATAATAAAAGTCTCCGCAGTTACAATCTCGCAGTTCTGGTTCAGTTCAAGTACTGAATCTGAATGCCTACTTTCCACAAAAAGTGGACCAAGTAGACCAAATGGAAAAGAAAAAGCTTCATCTTATTATCGGGTGCTTAAAGGAAGTTGCCGTCTTCGCCACACACGGTAAGAAATTTAAGGTTCTCCATGGACGTCCACTCAGGCCAATTAGAGAGATCCACTGATTCAGAAGAAGACAATTTTAGACCACTAGAAATTAGGTGATGGCAAAAGATGGCAGCAGTGTGAGCTGTAAAAGATGCATTTTTTGTGATCGCACCATCGTTTCATCACGCAGCAGAGGATCAATCTTGCAGTAGAGAGTGGATCTTTTGAAGCACAGGCTTACGCACAGAAAGGAAGGAAAGAACAGGAAAAAGAAGAGATAAAAATACAGTCCCATAAGCAACATATCTTAGATTTAGAGAGAGGGACGAAGCATCTCGCATACCTGATTCTGCAAAGATTGAGATTAGCAAGAAGAGGAAGCCATACACAGTTGAACCTGCTCGATGGAGAGAGAAGGGAGGAATCAATGGTAATCCATTGACCTTGACTTGCCAGAAAGGCCAAATTGCACCTATACAATCGCATCAATTTCCTCATGCACCTTAGCACAAGAGTGTAAATTGGAAAGTTTTGGGACAAGCCTCCACGTGTCTAATTAGGTGTTTGAATACTGACCACCAACTTTCTCCTTGCTCCTTTAATTTTGTAAAGTTCAAATAATATTTCAGCTTATTAGGAGAAAAGTCTTCTTCTTTTGCCCAGAGAAAGAAAGTCAATAAGCAATTTCCATGCCTAAAAACGAACGGGACGAAATAACTTTATTTTTTTCTTCTTGGCTAAAAAAGAAAAAACAATTATGAAGCTTCCTTTATTTGATGAAAAATAAATAATTTTAAAAATATAATTTCTAAAAATAATCACTTTGATCATTTGAAATAATTAGTTATGGAAAATACTTTTTATCGGCAAAAATTCTTATTATTTTTCTTGGGAATAATGAAAATATTTTTTATTTGTATATTTTTTATAGGAAAATATTTTCAAAATTATCTGTTTTCTACTAAACAAATTAACCCTAATTTTCTAACTTTAAGTCAATGTTCAACTTTGTTAGGATCGTCCACCAGAGAGAGTGCACGCGATATCTACTCTTCCACCGAAAGATTCTTGGATACAAATATACAACTAATAAATGTATGCCCTGTTTACAAGTAACGTTAGATGATTTGACGCCCCATCTTATCTAACATCACAAGTCAACTAGTGAGGTGGTTACCACTCTCTTTCTTAAGAACTTGTCCTTCCTTACTTTATTATTGCGACTCACTATTCATGATAGGTATGACTTGTTTCAAAGTAGATAGATTTTATGTTCTATTCTGACAGAGTGGGTTCTTAATTTTTGTATTAGAGAACCAAATTGGGGGACCTTGGAATCGGCCTAGTATCGAATTGGCTGGTTCCAGAGTAGACTGGGATTTGGCCACATTTTTTTTTTCTGTTTCATTTTTATTATTTATTGATTTAAGACCTTTAGACTTCGAAGGAACAAACTTTAAAGTAAATAAAAGTAGAGCGACCTGATTATGTCAATAATCGCCAGAAATCCCCACAAAGCTGCTCAGCCTCTTGTGGTCTCTGTAATCTGATTAGCCCTGCTCACACAGCGAAATCAAGACGGAGACTATGGAAGGACCTGACGGAGAGACTTCTCAGTTTTCTTCCAAAAGGTAACCAGACTTGGCCATGTAGAATTTGAGAATGTTATGTATATTTCCATAATTGATCTTGATTGATTGTATTTGATATTTTATTATTTTCGATAATTATCCTGTAAAGTCAACTTTTTGTTCAATAATATACATTATATTACATCTTTTTCGTCATGACTATTCTCAACTTCAACGAACAAAAGGACCAGAACCAACGGGAAAGATAATCCCTAGCACATTTCCAGCAGCTTACAAATGTGCTCCCAATCAGCTTACTGTTGATATATATACAATGTCAAATACCGAGTAATCATAATGCTTCTATAAGGAGAAGAATATATGCAAATCCGACTCGATACATGCTATTTGTTAAGTAATCTTATTTAGGTTGTGCACAACAATACCAATATTATTTTCTTTCAATTCGAATATGCAAGAGAAAGAATAATCTTTTTTTGTTATTTTAAGAATATATTTTTTTTGTTTTTTTATCTCATTTTCTTACATCTAATAACAAAATAGATCGATATAAGATAATGGGTTATTTTAATATGTCAATCGTTTTTATGGACGCAATAATTAAAATTCATATGGCTCGATAGAGTGCATACATGCTAGCTTCATCAGTCCAGTCAACCCTTATGCTTCTCTTCCTCGAGACATTGCCTTCTTTATTAGGAAAATGGGCAATGCCATGGTGACGGCTCGGTCATTCTTTCACCGGTAACAGGTGCTTTCCTTACCGGAGAATATTCCATGGAACCGGACTACTTCACTTAACCAGTTTTCAGGGGAAAAATAAGAAGGTTTCATCTGCCATATTTCGTTATATTTCGAGCCGGGCAATTCCCCCACTTGTCAAACTTTCATTATGTGCTTGAATACTGTCCACTGACTTTTTCTTTGCTTCTTTAATTTTGTAAAGTTTAAGCAGTTTTTCAAATTATTAGGACAAAATCTTTTATTTATTTATTTATGTATTTATTTATTTGTCTCGACAGAAAAAGAAAGTCCACAAGCAATTTTTATGCCTAAAAACGAACGGGAGAATATAGCTTTTTTTTTTTTTTTCCTTTTTGGCCAGAAAAGAAAAATCACCATTCTAAATTTCTGAACTTTTAAGCGGATGGTCAATAACTGCTGGCATTGTTGACCGTTGAAGGGAGGGTCCAGGCAATATCCACTCGAGTGGGCGCTGATAGGTGGTTGCCACGTGTCGACTTTTGTATGGTGATATATTTCGCCTGCGTGAAGTGTGAAGTGTAAAACCACCCAATATTTTCTCCTCTTCCAACTGAAAGTTCTTAGCCAAACCTGATGAATTGTCGAGTAGCCCAGAGGAGGACATCACTTCATTAAAAAGTCTTACTGAAACTATATAACGTAACTTTCCTTGGATCAAGTTTTCTTTCCGGACACAGATTCTCGAGATATTTTCAACTGCTCTCTCTATTACAAGAACTTGTTGTTGGCTGACTTATTGGGACATCTGGAATTCGTAGACAGTGCGTGCGTTGATCGCTTCTTCCTGCGATCATGGGGAACATCAGAAGCAAGCCACAGCTGATTGAGCAGTTGGGACGCCATGGGAGTAGGACGAAAGCAAGTTCTCCACCGCAGGCCTTTGGTTTAGTTCCTGCTTCGGTTTCAGGCTCGTCCGTTCAAGCAGCCGGTTTTGACATCTCTCGCGGTTCCTCCATTTCCTTGAATTTTGTCATACATTTTTGGTTTTTGGCTGGAATAGTAGGATTGTTCATCATCTTTACTCATCATCAGGTAGCCCGCAATCGTCAGAGGAAATTGAGATATGGTCCAAGGACATTGAGTCCAGTCCGCCTGAATATAGCAGAACGATCCTTATGCGTGGGGGTCTAGGATTGATGGAGCCTCCGGAGGTCACACAATGGCAGTCTTACGCAGAGATTTACTTGATGGAAAATCAGTTGAATGATTTACCCGAGGATCCTCGGTGTCCTGTACTCTTGGTATTGTTTCTAAATAGAAATTACAAGCTCAGAACAATTAGTCCGTCTTTCTTTGATTACATGCCTGCTCTCGAAATCCTGAATTTATCTCGAACTCGGATCAAGTCCTTGCCAGAGTCTTTATTCAGGTTAAGCAGCCTAAAAAGACTATTCTTAAATCACTGTGAGCTATTGATGGTGTTACCTCCAAAAATTGGAGAACTTCAGCAGCTTGAGGTGCTTGACCTTGAAGGGACTGAGATCATGGATCTGCCCAAGGAGATTGCGAGGCTAACAAAGCTCACTTGCCTAGAATTATCTTTTTGTCCACGCATATATCTGGGCACAAAATCTGCAAAAGCAAATGCATTGATTCCTAAAGGCACTCTTTCCGCGCTATCCCAATTAGAAGAGCTAAGTATTGATGTAAATCCAGAGGATGAGAGGTGGGAGAGTGTTGTGGAAGATATTGTTGATGATGTTTGTGGCTTGATGAGTCTGGATACACTTAAACTGTACTTTCCTCAAGTGGACCATCTGAGGAAATTCAAATGTTTTGGTGCATTAGAGGTGTCTAGATCATTGTCACATTTCAAATTCATTGTCGGCAATCATGATGAACGCATAATGAATCGACTCCTAGAGGATCTTGAGTTTGAGTTAGAACACTGGGATAGATCCCTGAAATATGTAAATGGTGTGGGGGTGCCTACAGATATCCAAAAGACGCTTTCGCATGCTACTGCATTTTTCTTAGACCGCCATACGGATGTCACTAAGCTATCTGATTTTGGGATTGAGAACATGAAGCAATTGAAATGCTGCATAATTGGGGAGTGTAATGAGATTCGGGTTATTATTGATGGAACTGACATGTACGATGAAGCTGATAGAAGTGAAATTGTATCAGAAACATGGGAGGATGACACGAAGTTTCTCGAGTCACTTGAATATCTCTATGTATATCATATGAAGAGTTTGAGGTGCATTTATGAGGGACCGCCGCATCAAGGATCCTTGTCTCATCTCAAATGCTTGGCCTTAGTCACATGCCCTCAGTTGACTACTATATTTACACCTGACCTACTGAAAAACCTCGATAGCTTAGAAGAGCTCAAAGTCGAAGACTGCCCACATGTCTCAAGTTTAGTGACGCGTGAAGATACTCCTATTGACGACAGTTCTCACTTTCTCCCCAACATGAAAAGGATATCCCTATTCTCATTGCCAGAGCTCATTAGCATTTCCAGTGGCTTACGCATTGCACCAAACTTGGAACGAATGAGCATTATCGATTGTCCAAATCTCAAGAGTCCATCACCTGATGAAATCTGTTGCAATCATCTGACAGGGACTAAAGGTAAGAGTAATTATCAGCGGAGAGCATTGTTCTGTTGAGATGATGCCTGTCGTTTTCTTTCCCTTTTATTTTATATATTTGGTTGAACAAGTTAAAAGCTGCAGGGCCCAGCCTTAATGAAGAGAAAATTGGAAAGTCAACACTTAATTGAATGAACTCTAATCTTCTTTCACATCGGATATCTGATCTATTACCCTTGCAATGTTTATGAATGAGGCAGTGACCGCTAACTGCTCAAAATTCTGGTCATTCTAATGTTATCTTCAGAACTATGACTTCTTCTGATGCATATTATATTTAGGTGTATGAAACCAAACGTTAGCACAGCATAAGTGTGCACTGATTTGGATTGCTAGTTTATTTTTGCCACTGTAAGCATGCTCCAAGCTTGTAGAGTGACTTAACAATAGCTGGCTTAGTTACCATTGGTGGGAGAATTTCTTCATTAGAGTGCTTAGGGAATTATTATCGATGTCAACTGTGGATAGGTTATTGGAATTCCTGTTTGACATTCTGTAGAAATACTAAACTTTTTTTCTGTTGGTATGAAGATCTTACTTCGTGATATTCTGCTTGTGTTTTGTTGGGAGGTACTATATGGGAAAAAGGAAAGGAACAAACTTTTTTTTTTTTTTTTTTTTTGGGGTCTGGTCAAGGAATAAACTTGAAGTTAATGTTCGTTTTATGTTGCAAAGTCCAACTGAAGGCTTAAGCTATTAGGGTGAGGGAGACTACATGTATACAAGATCATTGTCAAAATTTCAAATTGTATTACTGGTTGCATTCCAATAATTACAGATGCGGGCATATCAGCCTCTTGGATGTGTTATCACCACAATAGGGCTGATAGCGGCTGCTACTGGTGTGAATTTTATTCCTGTCGACTACAATCAACTGCTACTTAAAACAATGGTTGTTATGAGTTCTGTAACCAAGTGATGTTCAATACTTTAATATCCCCCTCTCTTGAGCAAACCTGAATAAAACCACAAGACAAATGCACTTTAGTAATAAGACAGAGAAATCACTCTAAATGAAATATTATTTAGGGTGCGAAAAATTGAGAGTTGGCTCTAGTACCAAAATAAAAATCCAGTCTGAAATTTTTTGGTTATTAAGTGGATGCAGACCATAGGACCATATTAAACCCCAAAAGATGCAAGGGGGGATATTTTAACATTATATCTAACTTGTTGCTGTGGATTTATAGTCTAGTTCTGGTTTTGGGCTTTGATGAATCATGCTTTGGCCCCACTAAAACTTGTCAAGTCGGAGTTGTTTGCTCTCTGAATGTGCCATTATGCCTAGTTTATGTAACTCTTTTGTTGGATTTGTTGTGCAATTGTAACACACTTTATCAACTCAGGCTATTGCCCAATTGGAACTTACCAAGTTACTCTCGGAGACTCTCTTTGATTGCCAGCATCCTTAGGAGTGCTCTTTGTTCCCAAAGTTTTATTTTGCAGTGTTGCTTTGGGAAGTGACTTTCAATTATTGTGTGCAGTAGACATCTAGTAATGGGTAATGAGAGCGATGTATCTCCTAGGAAGACATAAGTTTGTGACAGATCTAGAGTAGGTTGAGTGTCTGATAACACAAGAAGTGAGTGTCCAGTGCCTCAGAGATTAAGAAAGTTGTATATCAGGTAGATGGGAAATTTGGCATTCTGAATTGCTTAAAGAAAGTTCTAGTGTTTCAATAAGCATTGAGTGGGGTTATGTGATGAACTGGATCTGAAAGTGGCGAAGCTCGTGGGGGAGCTAATTGATCGCATAGAATTTTTTTAGTCTATATCAAGAGATGAGGTAGATTTGTTGCTGCTCATCTTTTTCCATTGCGTTGAGTGCAAGTTGAAGTATGTTGTCATAGTTATCCATTGTAAACCACATATCTACCTGGGTATGACATACCCTCCTCTACTCGGGAGTGGATGTTTCCTTCTTTTGGAAAAGTAACATGTGCTAGACCAACTGGCAGATTAGCTAATTCATCTTTAAATTCCTGTTTAGATGAAGTGGCTTGGTGTTTGTTGTTTGTCTAAGTGACCCAAATCGGTGGTTACTCATTTTGTCTAATATGCTAATTTTGTATTTGAGCAGCACAAAGTATTCCAAATGATGCAAGCAGAGAGCAGCCTGCTCCTCCTGTGGTTTCATCTACGACCACTGGTAATGCAGGCCCTTCAAATTCTAAACTCAAAAGGGAACCTAAAGTTGCTTCTCGGCTTTGGAAATTATTATTTAATGATCTTAAGTTAGCTACAAGAAACTTTAGTGCTGCAAGTCTTCTTGGTGAAGGCGGTTTTGGCTGTGTACGTGGATTTACAATTGATACAAGCGGAGAGCAGCCTGCTCCTGCTGGGGTTTTATTTACACCCACTAGTACAGCGATCGACTCCTCAGTTTCATCTACGACCGCTAGTAATACAGCAATTACCACTTCAATTTCATCTAAGACCACTAGTAATACAACAATTAACTCTTTGACTTCTAAAGTCATTGAGGAAAATATAGTCGCTCCTCAGCTATGGAAATTTTCATTAAAGGATCTTAAGTTAGCTACAAGAAAGTTTTCTCCTAAGGGTCTGCTAGGTGAAGGCGGTTTTGGCCGGGTCTTTAAGGGTTGGATTGAAGAAAATGGGACTGCTCCTGCGGGGCCTGGCACTGGGCTGACTGTTGCCGTTAAGGTTATGAATCACGGGGGGGATCAGGGTCACAAAGAATGGCTGGTAATATATCATCCAATAATCTTGTATTTCTGGATTAATGCATGTTTGACTGTAGGTTTGACTTTTGATGTGTTGCACTTTCCATGTGGCAGACTGAAGTGACTATTCTTGGTCATCTAGTACATCCAAATTTTGTGAAGTTAATTGGATATTGCGCAGAAGGCGATGAAAGGCTGCTAATATATGAGTATATGCAACGAGGGAGCTTGACAAATCACCTCTTTGAAGGTATGCACATTTGTCCTTTATAATGTGCTCGGTGCCCTTAATGACATGTCTAGCATTATGTTCATACTATATAAGTACTCACGGTTTCGACCAAAAAAAAAAAAAAGTACTCACGGTAAAACAATCCACCTTTAGCTGGATATGGAAGTCATGTCTCCCATGAAAACTATTTGATTGCTACTGGCATCTGGATAATAATGTTAAGGAGAAAGAATCTTACTTGTCCTTATAATCGACGTCTTTCCAAAAGATGGTAGGGTTCGGAACCATATTTTCCTAAACAATTTGCATACAAATTGTCATGTCCACAATGCTCAGCCTCTGTTGAATGTTCTTCTACCTGAAATTTTTTACATAAATTGGTTGTTCGTTGTTGCTGCCACTGAGAACCAAAGGATGCAATACCAGAGACTTTCACTGTTATCTTACTCAGAGGACATTATTTGTTCGAAGCCAGGAAAAAGAAGGAAAGAAATGTTGGCAGATCAGAACTGGTCATGAAATGTCACTTTTTAGCAGCTTCGTCCGTGTGATGATCTTAGTATCATTTTATCACCTTTGTGTCTCCGTACTACATCTCAGGGAATCCTGGACTCAATTCTCTTTAAATTGGTCATTTATGTGCAAGAACACCACAGTTATACCATATTGAGAATGAAACTTAGTACAAGCTTGTAAGTATGCTGGTAATGATATTTAATGGAGGTACATGCTTGGCGATAGAAGGACTCTTGAAAGATACTAAATTTTTTTAATAGTAGGGCATAATGATTTGTTTCAGCAGGTTTCGCTGAGCTTTCCCTTGCATAAGCGTAAAATTTTATTTCTACAAGAAAAGAAAGGAAATCCTGCTGTGGTTTCTACTATTTTCTTGCCTTGCCTACTAATTCTTCGCAGTTAACTTTCAGAAGTTGGTATCAGTCTTAACCACACTATCATTGACAACAGTGGCTTCAGAAAGGGAATATTGATTTATGTGTGATGACAAGTATTTTATTAGTTAATTCTTGTGTTCTCTTGTGGGCTGCGTAGGAGGGACTCCGCCCCTCCCTTGGTCTTCCAGGGTGAAAATAGCGCTGGGTGCTGCGAAGGGTCTTGCTTTTCTTCATGAGGAAGCAGAACTGCAAGTGATATTTCGTAATATTAAAACTTCCAAGATCCTATTAGATGCCGTATGTAGCAAAAGTTGCGTGACATTCCTTTTTCCTTTTTAATCATGTTGTTTGACTTTTTCGTAACTTGTCTTTTTAGGACTTCAATGTCAAGCTTTCTGGTTTAGGACTTGCAAAAATTGTTCCCAAGGGAGATGACTCTGACGTCACCCGTGTCATGGGAACATTTGGCTATGCTGCCCCGGAATACTTAGCGACTGGTATGTATATGCTAGTACAAGCAATTTGAGGATGAGAATTGTCCAAGTTATCTGCACAAAAGTGGTTGAGCAATGTTTTTTACATGTCAAAACAAGAGAACAGCACCAATCTACACACCTCATCACAACATGTGCAGCGTTATGATTAGGAACTGAATTGAACTAGGTAGATATCAATCGCGATGAAAGACTAGAAAATTAGAGGGAACTGAATTGAATTAGGTAGATATCAATCGCGATGAAAGACGAGAAAATTAGAGGGACGGTTATACAATGATATACCTACTTTTCACTATGTGCATCCTATCTCTGGTCTGTCCTCTTGCATGGTCACAATTTGCAGTAATGGTACAATCAGCTGTAGTTCTTGCACATCATGCTAAAAAGTCACATTCTTTCTGTTTGAGTTCTGCATGTAGTCTCCCAAATGATGTTATTCCCTTACCTTCCAGTCCACCACATAATCAATCATTGAATGGATTATCTTGCATATTTCGTGGTTGAACTTCCGGGACATTTCACATTGCTGGCAAGTGAATTTTTTGTTTTTGTTTTACTTTGTTTTTTATTATTCTTTTTCGTCTTTGGTTGATATTATTTTATTCAATTAACGACGGAATATCCGCTACACCCTTCGAATACTAGATTAATCCCCATTTGTTGTAATTTTTAATAGGATGCACAACTAGTTTTTACCCAAACAGTGATTCTTAATCAAAGCTCTTTCTTTATATGTTTTTATGTACTTCAACGCTACGTGTCCAAAGGGTTCTCAGTTCTGAATGTAGTATCTATGTTTTTTCCAATAGCCAATTAATTTCCACTAAATGTGGTAGTTGTCCGTCCTACGCGCTATAATATACTAAAAACTTAGACCTAAACTAGGTATCATATGGTTCTTTGTTTTACGTGCTTTAGGTCTATATGTAGTATATTGGGTGCGTTTGAGAATGGCTTTCCCAAAGCTCCTTGGGTGTCCAAAGTCTTTTAGGCCAAATAAAGTGTGTTTGGCAAAAAAAATTTTGAACCTCATTTCCCAAATGAAAGCCTTCCAAAGGTTGAAAGCCTAAGGCAGCTAAGGGAGTGCCTTGAGCTTTTGCCTTTTGGGTATGCTGAGCTATTGTTCATCATCATCTTCTTCTCCTCTGTTGAATAGGACCGGCAAGCTATGAGTGGTCGCCGATGAAGAGCGAGCGATTGAGTGACTCCTGGCGACGGCTGGGATAACCTAGATCTGTCGCGCTACCTACATGAAGGGCCCCCTAAGGTCGCGCAACCTTGCTGGGCGATACCCGGATTTGGGTCACTGGGTCGCCAGTCACGCGACCCACACGGTGAGGTCGGACAACCTTTGGCAACCCAGATCTGGGTCATGCGGAGGTTGCGGTCGCTTGGTCGCGCCCTCGCTGAGGGTCGCTCGACTCCAGGCGGCCCTTGCCAATGGTCTCCAGGGGCTGCTTGGAGTCTTGCAACCTCATAGGTCGGTCGTCGGAGACAAATTTCGATCGTTGGCCACCGCCTGCCCTCGTCGACTAGCTTTTTTATTTTTCTGTTGATGAATTTTTTTCTTTATTTTAATTATAAAAGTCTTTCGTAAATATAATCTCACCAAATGCTATTTTGCTCGAAGGTATTTCACAATGGACTTTCAGATTACAATTTAACAAATACAATTTGCATTTTGAAAAACCCACTTAAAGTCCTTTGCATTTTCCCAAAAACTTTCCTCAAAAGTCCAACCAAACACACCCATTATGATTTATGTGTTTTCTCATTATACTATCCTATTTGTTATTTACGAGAAGAAAACATTAACTTTGAGGCTATCAAAAGGCAGTTGAGATTAAGAGTTGAAACTTTTATCTTCTCTTTTTTTCCTTGATCTACATACTTCATTATAATTTTAGTGTGGGCAATGCATAAAGGAGTATTCACTATGTTATTGTAAATTGAGATTATCATGACTTCACAATTTCTAAGAACAAGCATTATTCCAATTTACAGATCAATTAGGGAGGTCCATGTCTATCATGCTATAAATTACTGCCTTACCAAAGTCTCGAATGAAGTTTATTGTGATAACAAGAGATACAATATTGTGCTCTGGAATTGCTGATGATATTTAGGACCATTTGGTACATATTTTATATACTCCTGTTTGGTGAGTGCACATATACTGTTGCAGGGCACCTCACAGCAAAGTGCGATGTCTATGGATTTGGTGTGGTTCTTTTGGAAATTATGACTGGACGGAGAGTCATAGACCAAAATCGGCCTTCTCATGAAACTAACCTTGTTGAATACGTTCGGCCACGTCTAGGAAGGAAAAAAGGATTGTACAAATTGATGGATCCAAGGCTTGAAGAGTTCTCGGAAAAAGGTGTCCAAATTGCTTTCAAGTTGGCTGCTCGCTGCCTTAGCAAAGATCCAAAAGCTCGTCCCCGGATGAGTGAAGTTGTAGAAGTTTTGAAGACTATCCAAGATCTTCCATACAAGGCAGGAACATCAAATATTCAGAACAAGACTAGGGAAGCGCTGGCCGTGAAATGATGTCCAAACTCAAACCATGGTGAATTCAAGGAATGCAAGTCTTTCAATTCCGGGCGGACCGACGCATATCCATGCCACCACACCACTAATCTCTGGAAGCCAGTGGTAAACTGGGATAATTTGTCTATAAATAGCAGTTGTTCAACCCCATTTGTTTCCTTTTCTCCTCTTCTCCTTTTTGATGTCGGAGTCTTGACTTCCATCTGTACATTCGCTCCTGATTACTGAATTGTCGATGGAGTAAAATATAATTTGAGTTATGTTGCGTTTATAAAGGCATCCTTTGAAGAGTGGTCAGGTGAAGCCTAAAAATGGGACGTATGCTTGCGCATTGATGCCTTACATCTCCTCTACAGCATTTTAATGATAATGATTACCTTTGATGGTGCCTATTTGATGTACCTTTTCCTGTAAAATTTATTCTGTATCAAATTTTTCACGTCGTGGCATGTCTTTGACACATGTTCTTGTTCTCAATAATCATCTCATTGTATTTTCTCGCGTCACTGGGGCGCTCGTTCATTTGAATTGCTAATTCGTTTGCTGTGTAAAAATACACGGTTCTTCTTGTTCAGATTTCAACCACGATAAATTGTTGGAAATTCTTTTGGGCCAGTATTTGTTGTTGAAACCGGTATTTGAGCATTCAATGTAGGCTATTTTTTATCGTATTTTTGTTTGGGCCTATGCGGCCCAACCTAAAAAATTTCGTCATGGGCTGTGGGCCCGGCCCAAGTGAGTGCGGCCCCGTTAACCAGTCCTAGGACAGAGGTTGGAATGCTGGTACCGGGGCGCCTCCAAGCTTTTTCTTTGAGTTTTTTATTTTTTTTTTCATATTATTCTATTTTTTCCGAGATATTCTTTTCTTTTTTTTTTTGGGGTTTATTTTTCCTATAAATAAATATAAGGTATATTCTTTTCTGAAATTTCTATTTCTTTTTCCTCCTCCTCTTTTTCTTTTTCTTTAAAATCTAATCAAAGATATTCTTGTTTTTTTTTTATATGTAATAATACCTTTTCCTTTTGTATTTTGCAATCAATCTATTCTTACAGTTGGACTTGATCAAATCTGACTATATACAATTCACTTTGATATTTCCCAACCTACTTATTGCCTTGAAAACAAATTTTGGGCACACACAATCGACAATGCTTTTATACTACAATGGAAATGCATATTACAAGAGGATGTGCATTATCTTATAAATTTTAATATCAGTAAAACGTCAACAAAGACGTTTTTCAACTGAGAAAGATTAATGATACTCACATAATTTTGAAAATTACTAGTGCGTTGCCAAAAAAAAAAAAAAAAACTTTTTTTCCCACGACATTGCCCAGGTTTCTTTTCTCCACACTCCCTCGATTGCTGCCTTTGCCAAATCTCCATCCACTCTTTCACTTTGGCCTCCCCACAATCCGAGGTACTCTATTCGTTCCTGCATTTCTAGGGTTATGAGTTTCACTTTTGCATGTGTGCTTGTCATGTGCTTTCATGCCCGAAAGCGTTTCGATCTATTGATTTCTTCAGTTGGCAATTTTTAGTTGTAGCGCTGCCGCCGTGGACATCATTTTGCGGGGGGCAGTGTGGCATCGTCCATGCTGATAGCGGGCATGTGATGAAATTTGTACATTGGACTAGACTTGTATTTTTTGAGAGAATATTAGCTTTTGCTTTGGGTGTTTGATGAATTAGTAATTTTTTTTTAGTGAGTCACTAATTCCATTTTTCATCATCGTTTGAGTGTTTGTTGATTATGATGGTAATTTGTCTTTTAATTGTGTTTATGTAATTGTTTACCTTTATCCATCGCTTCGAGACGCCCATGGAGACTTTGGGGGCCTACTAGCTTGTCGACGACAAGAACACGAGCTGTTCATTTTTCTTCTTGAACATACATTGGCTCTCTAAATTTGCACATTGCTGCTAGGTAATATTAAAATATAATAAGTGTGCCATGCACGATGTGCATATTCCAACGCCAACATAAAAAATCTAAATTTTGATTAAAAAAGCATCACCACCCAATTGACATAAGTATTAATAAGTCATAATTGCTTTTTATAATTAGATCATTCTCGAAGATGATGATCGCAGTTTAGAATGCAATAGTCCGCGAAAACATGACAATGCAAGGGCTTGGACTATTCTTTTGGCTTTGTGAAATAATCAATTATGAGGATGTCCTTTATGCTGCATGAGGAGAAAAAGCAACTCCTGTAACTTGATGCCGTTACCCTTAAGGACAAGATCCTCTAAAACGTAACAAGATTGAGCCATTCCCCAAGATTTTGAGGATTCATTTCTTACGATCTATGAGATATCAACCCAAGCATGTCTAGATGTGAGTAATTTTTCTCCTCGCTAGACTCGATTCAAATCATCTGTGAAGTACTCATCATTCGAGAAGAAGTAGTTACCATCACAAAGGGCATGCGCAAAAGGGGTCATCTCCTTGTCTTTGTCCTCTCATTACACGATCAAATTCAACAGCTTCACGTGAAATTATACAAGATAAGAATCTTTGATTTCGAGACATGGTCGAAACTTGAGGTAAATCCTCCTACACAGATTGCTCCTCCACCGGAGGAAATTTAAAACGAAAAATTATAATATTAAAAGAGAGACGATCCGATCAAATACCATATTAAAACCAAACTTAACATCATTCTCATTAAGAGAATACACCCTCGCTCAAAAGTCCAGAAGCATGCTGATGAGAACAACTGGATAGGAGGATATAAGCACATAGGAAAATACCAGAAAGATGGAATGAATCCCAACGAAGGATGGTCAGACCCAAACTGATGATGAGAGGCACTCTGTTGCACTAGTATGAGCTATCCATCCACAAAGCCTGGCCCGACTAGTTGCTTGAACGCCATGCTGCATTAGTGACGATCCACATAGTATCCAAAGGTAAAACTGAGCCTCCCATGTGGCAGAGATGGATCTGTTCATTCTGAGCAATAACGATAATCAGAGCCACCTCTTACATCCTCTGCATATGCATAGCCTCAAGCAAAGCATGGGGAAAACAACAAATTAGCACATTATTCTTGCAAGGAACAAATCTGAAGCATCACTATTTTGGTGGGTTATTCTCTCCCATTGTCCTACAGTACAAAGCACCCTTTTCATGGGCATTTTGGGACAGAAGCTACTAAGGAATATTGGTTGGAGATAATTTGACAGTCAGAATATTTCGTCAAAATTTTAGCTCTCTCTCATTGAAGCAAAGCACCCTTCACCAGCCTGCTCACAGAAACTGCTATGGCTATACGGTAGAAATTTTGTATTCAGGTTGTGAATCTCTAACTCCTCATCATTGGATATCTCCTGCAGAAGCTGCACCAGCTTATTTGATGGGCCATTTTAACATACAAAGATGCAGAGCCACAACAATGACAACCATCATGCCATCTTAGGCACACGTGAGTCCCAGAGGTCCTCCATTCAATCAGCTGAATGAACAGCAAGCAACAACCATTCTCTTACCTAATTATGGCATGATTTGCAGATCCAAACTAATAAAGAAAATTGCATATGTTGCCACTGAGCTACATCTGGCACTTTAATAGGAAATGGAGTAGTGATTCTTGCGAAAAGCAATGAAAAATTCATAAAGGTGCCAACAAATAGGCTACGATGCTGAGTTGTAATACCTGCACATGACTACGTAGACAATTTCTCAGCATGTGGAATTTCCAGGACTTTATTCTGTCTTCTCCTGTATGACAAAGAAAAGCAATCTTCTTCTTTTTTTTTTTTTTTTTCTGAAGGTTGACAAAGAAAATAATAATGAACTGGAAATAGCACCAACCTAGATTAGGCAGAAAGTTGTGCCTTTGTGAAGAGCTGCCCAACTTCGGGCAATTGCACGGCTACAACTCTCAAGGTTTACCACCGAGAGGTTTGTCGTCTAAAGGTTATGAACAGATAAAGCACTGTATCAAAACCTTAGCTTCCTTTTAACATAAGTCTTTTCATTTTCATGACAAGCAAGCTAAACAAATAGTTAAATGAA
This sequence comes from Eucalyptus microcorys, assembly GCA_014182515.1. Taxonomy (NCBI): domain Eukaryota; kingdom Viridiplantae; phylum Streptophyta; class Magnoliopsida; order Myrtales; family Myrtaceae; genus Eucalyptus; species Eucalyptus microcorys. Next base: position 991,992 of record CM024568.1, read on the forward strand.
CAATGTTACTGGTCTAGAATGGTACGTATCACAAAGAAAAGTCATCTCCGGAAGAGATATTTAAGAGCTATCCAATGCCAAATGAAAGTAAGACTCCGCTGCAACAAAGACAATAATAACACCCACCGCTAAAATGGAAACCCATCAAACCCAAGGTCTTTTCTTAAAGTTATCATCCGCATATTTTTACCCATTATAACATGCACTACATCATACATTCACGACTTCCCACTAGAGCATCTGACAGCATTAATGAGTTTGCCTTACATTAAACAACAAAGATTCTCTCACATCAAAGCAATATCTAGTCAATGAACCACTAAATCAGTGAGGTCGCCACAGTCACATACAGCTAGGAACAGACAAGGCCAATTCAATACACTCACAATCACTCCTTCACTCCCATCAAGTAGTTATAGCCTCCCAAAGTATCTGCCTTCTAAGATCTATCACTGGAATACTGAAGGAGTAACAAAGACATTCTGCCAATATCATAACTTGGCTTCAGGTACCAAAAAAGCAACAAAACATTCATGTAAGTACAGATAAGATTTCATACTGGGGAGTCATTTTGGTTTTACCCTCAAGAAGATTGTTACTAACCCATACATGAGATACACACATATATATATATATATATATATATATATATAGAGAGAGAGAGAGAGAGAGAGAGAGAGAGAGATACACAACAAAGGATTGGCAGAGAGTAAATATCATCCTGTTCCATGAAAAGTATTTGCAGAAAACTAATCCAGGTTAACTTACAAAGAAAACAGTTTCGTGACTGACTGCGGTCTCTCATAGCCATCCTCCTTTTGTTCAGGCTTCTCTTTAGGCTTTCATTTTCCTGCCTGCCTTGATTCTGGTTTCCAGTTAGCAACTTTCAAAGAATGACCCAATAACTCAGCAATGCCTGTCGCCATAGCTTCTGCCTTCTTAACATATGGAAAAGTTTACTCCTCAAAGAAGTGAGACAACCACAGATACATAGACAGCACCTGATGTTTGGTCTCCAGATCCAAAAGCTCAGAGCATCATTTCGAGCAGAGCCCTTAGGCAGGCCCACTGCTATATTAATTGGATTACAATTGGTGCAAAACAAAAGTTTTGACTGTAAGCTGTGGCAAACCTCAGAAGATGATACATTGATTTTGGGTTTCTGACATTAATTGGTGCAAAACAAAAGTTGAACATGTCTGACACCCTCTTAATATGGTCATGCCGACACAAGAAGTATGAGCCAACAAGACGGCAATTTTCACTAAATTTCTAGAGTAGCTTGCAGAACGTAACATTGGGAAGTTGGCAAGCAAAGAGTTCAACCTGCTCAAAGAGAGGAAAGAGACCCACCTTCTTAACTTCTTCAAATGGCTGCTTCAAACACTCAATGAGGTACTCTAAATCATTAAGCTCAAAGGTAGTTGTAAGTCCATCAGGATATCAGTTTCCTCTTCTACCAGCTCTACGGCAATCTGCTTCACCTGTGAAGCGGGAACTGGCACCATCTTACTTCGAGAGAGTGAAAAGCACAACCCTTCTGATTTTCAGATTGAGACCCATCCCCACTGCATCACTTGCAACCAAGACATCATTCTCATTGTCTTGATCATTAAACAAGTTAGCTTGCTGTCTTCAAGTCTCATGTGGCAAGGCACCGTATATAGCATAGCAGCGGTGATTGGTGTGCTTCTCAATTGCCAATTTAACCTCACATATTTCTCTCAAAGAAAAGGCAACTACACAATCACTGGATCGAACATTGCGAAGATCCCCGAGCAGCGTCTTGGCTTCGACAACCAGTGGCTTGAATCTGTCGTAGTGGCATTCGTGCAACTCATCCCCAGTATCAGAACAGATTTTCCTCACCATATTCAGAACACTTGGATCCCCACAAACATGTATCTCATCGACCTTAAGTCCTAGCAATGCTCTCGTCCATGCATAGCCTCTGTATGGGTCTGCCATCATCTGGATCTCATAAATTATGGCCACATCACATAAGTGATCGGTCAACGCCATTTCCTCAGTACAAGCAACATGGTTCGAGAAAGAGACATTCTTCTTTTCCTGCTTAGTGTGAAGACTAAACTCCCAAAGCATTCACCTTGTCAACCACTTCCTTAGCCAATAACCTAAGCGGACTACAATAAGATTGTTTAAATGAAGAAACTAACAAAAATATCGTATGTTACTTTACTTGTAGGATTAAACAATGTGTGAAGTTTAGGGGCTTGGGCCCCTTTTGTTATAAAAAGAAAAGGGTGTTCCAGTAAGCTAGAAATACAGTTCATGGGCAGCGACGGCTATTAAAATTTTGAAGTCCAAGGATGTTTCTTATATCTGTGAAAAAAACCTCAAGCTCCTGAGCTTGAAGCACGACTTTCAAATGCAATTATGGCCGCCATCTTCAATTGAAGGCAAAGGTTACTTCATTTCCTCAGACCACAACCATTTCAAAGACCCAACTCTGTATGACTTCGATTGATAGATGCAGCTAAAATATAGAGTACAGAGATCATTTAACGTTTTTCCCAGTTTTCTGGAACTCTTCACATTAGAAGATAGCGTTTTGGATCCACGTGAATCCTTCCCATTAGGCGGCTCTTCCTACATAGAGATTGTTGCCAAATGATGAAATGTCATGAAATATCAGTGAGATAATGCATGCCGACGTACAGAAGAACATTATGGCAAAGACGCAACTCTATTATGTCCTGAGACATTCTAAAACATTAGAGTAAAATCTCTTAATGTTTTGGGAACAACTGTTTCGAGCAGACATTTGCCTATACTTGAGAAACTTTTGCATTAGTATAGAGGTGATGCATGAATATGTCACACCCATGTTTTAGTGACTGATTGTTGACTGGCGGTGATCGAGGGTACGGAGGAAAAGGAGGAAAAAACAACGATCAGCCATGTTGGGCCGAAGGGTGCAGAGGAACTTTATTTGCAGGTTAATGAACCTTTTAAATGCAGTCGGTATAAGAATACAGAGACATATATCCCATCACATGCTTGTATATAATTTCTATTGCTAAAATAGGTGCAAGAATCCTCCAAAATGAAGCAACAATAGGCAGGTACAATAGCATCATCACCTGGCATGGAACAAAGAAAATTCCAGCATTATACATCACTGTGTTCCTAACCATAATTAGATTTCTCAGGAAAAGCGACGTGATATAACAGGCATACAAAGTCAGGTGAGTTTGTCTCTTTTCATATGTAAGTTCCATTCAGTGAAGCCTCTTGAAATTAACACATTGGAAGATTTGTAGAGACAGCGGAGTAAAGAGTTGAACATGCTAGCATAATAAAAGCTATGTTCAGCCATCTCACTTTACCTAGACCTATAACTAAGCAAACGGTTTGTCCCAACCAGACATCAAACTATCTTTCACCAGCCACTGGCTGAACAAAAAAAGAAGCACGAAATATGAAAAAGAAAGAAAGTACCCCTTTCCAAAAGGAACAAAGGAAGCACATGGGAAAGTTCTAGACCATCCATTATATGTACTCAATGATAATTATTGTAAGAACCTTCCTATAGCCCCCATATATGAAGTGGAAGCAGGATATACTCAAATAGATGTATTCCATCTTTCAATTAGTGGAGCACAGAATCAGGTTCTGTTTCATATAGAACATATCATAATCCGAACTTGGGATATCAACATTATAAAGCCAATTTCAAATCATAGAACTAACATATGCTCAAGAAACCTTTATACTCAGCTGTACTCTCCCAAACAGCTGATTATCTCAAAACGAGGGGCAGCGTAGGAAAAGGAATTTGCATGACCACTGGAACAAAATCTAAATGCATTTCTTCAACCTTAAAATTTAACCCATATTGAAAAAATTGAAATGGTACTTGTGAAGGTTGAGATAATAGTTACCTCAGGATATCCAAAGCTGATCACAGAACATAAATGGAAGCTCTAGACAGTAGCCTGCAGATATGTGCAAGATAGAATTAGCACCTACCGTTCCCATCCTTTTTACCAAAACAATATATTCAAATAAATTAAGTAAAAAAGTACATGCAAGAGTTAAAGTAGGTCAACCACTATTAGCCTTTGATAAAAAAAGAAGAAGAAAAAAACACTATTTGCCTAATTACCTAAGGAGGAGGGGGGAGAAAGCAGCTTAGCCTGACGTTGCAACCATGAGATGCCACTTATGGCAGAATAACTATTATGTTCATTCTATTGGCAATGATTTTAATACAAGGCCTTCATAAACTGTCGAAGCAACGGAAACTGGCTGTGTCATCACCTTTCAATTTGACAAGTAGTAAATGGAGAAGTTAATAAATGTGAGCACCCAACCTCCCCCAAACACTTTATCCCGTCGCTTTCTAAATATTAATCTGATTCTTTATACGAGTTAATGGTGCTAAAATGCATTTTTCTGTTAATGTTCTGCTATGATTTCAGCATTTAAATATAGAATGCAGACCTCCAAATTCACCATTCATAGCACTAGGTAACCTCCTTGCTCAGCTGCCCTTGGAAGACAACCTTTACTTGTGGTACTTAAAATACTGCGTAGGGCCAGTCTAGAAAAAAAGTACAGCTGTACAAAGGCTCAAGCTATCTCCAGAGCTACAAATGATGCAGCCATGGCTTCAGAAATCGAACATCTTAAAATGAGTTAACACACTTTGGGATAAGTTGGCATGTTGACCATACTTCATAAGCCGTCCTCACTCTATCTCCTATAAATGCGAATTCCTATCTAAGGGAGAGTGAACAATTGGTAGAAGCCCTAAAGCATTCCACACACCTCTTTGTAAATCCCAATGCTTGTGGTTTTAGTTCCTCTCAAGGAAGGATTTCTACCCACAGAGTTTACTCAAACTATCTGATAGAAAAGTCTCTCTCCCCCCCTCTCATATTGCACAAAAGTCTTCTAGAAAGCTCGTTATTGGGTTGTGAAGAGTCATTATGTTTAATCTTTTACTTCTTTCATTCTGCTATAAAGCTAAAAAACCTGGAAGCTACATCTTCATAAGATGAAAATAGCTTCTATCAAGAATCTAGAATATAACCAATTGGCATCCTCTGCAAAGAATGAAAAACCAGCACTTGATTGATCAACCAATCAAGTGTTTCTTGATCTTTTATTCGTACCAAGCACCAAAAATGCCACACGTTTTACATTGCATCCATTTCAACTAAAAGGGTAAAGTACAATATGACAGAATTTTTTTGGAAATTCTCTATCAATGCATGAATTACTTCTATTCAAAACAATGATGGAGCTGGAAAAGCTTTAAATTGAGAGAGAGAGAGAGAGAGAGAGAGAGAGAGAGAGAGAGAGAGAGAGAGAGAGAGAGAGAGAGAGAGAGAGAGAGAGAGAGAGAGAGAGAGAGAGAGAGAGAGAGAGAGAGAGAGAGAGAGAGAGAGGACTGGGTGAGGGACCAGAAACAGGAATTGGGAATAAGAGGCGAGCAACTGCAATTTTACTCCGATGTTAAATGAGGGTATACTAGTCGTAAGACATAAATAGAGCCAATTTGGATGTGGAAATAGAAGCCTTGCATACTTAGACCAATGTACACATAAGTATGTACAAGCTACATCATTATGCTAGATGATCTCATTAGATTTCAAGTACTGGTTCTCCAAAAGGTACTACAAGGATGAGTCAGAAGCAAAACCACATATAATAAACATATAGCATCACGTTGATTTGTGAAGATGATACAACCCAATTGATAACCTTAATTTGTTCCTTTGAATTAAGATCACACAACTTTGCCACTTTACCTTCTCAGAGTTTGAGGTGAAAATTACTTTGACGGCCTCAAAGACCTCTTCAACAGACTTTCCAGCATCAATCTGAATGAAAGTCAAAAGAGATAAGCAATCAAATGAAATAACATCATGCAAATACACCTACAGAAGATTCAACACATTAAGAGATTTCCTCACCTTTTTAACTTTTTCCTTGGAATTGTAGTACTTGACAACCGGAAGGCTAGACTCCAAGAACACCTTAAACCTTTTCCTTATTGTTTCTATGTTGTCATCTTCTCTTCCCTTCAAAACCGGTAACAAATAGTGGAAAAGCATAAGATTTCTAAAATAACTACATGAGCTGGAAAGGTGACAAAAGCAAAAAGTCTACTTGTACGGTAAAGGTGGTGAAGAAGTAATTGCTTGACCTGATTCCTATTCAACACGCGCCTTTCCATCTCTTCCTCATAACAATAAAAAAACAACACGAATTCTGGCTCAATTTTTGTCTGCAAAAATCTTACTGGTTATCCCTCTTGGAAGGAAGATCAACATGCAATGGCTAATAGGCTCACATTTGAAATGTGAGGGATGATACTAGATTAGTTCTAAGATTAAAGCAGCACAATTCCAACAAAAATAGGTGTAGCCAAGCTTACAACAGCTTCAAATGCGGCACGATTTTCCTCATTGCGAGGGAAACCATCAATAAGGAACTTATCATTTCCACTTTCCTGCATTGCTTTCTGCAGGAGCTTGATTGTCACTTCTGAAGGCACTATCTTTCCCTCCTTAATCATATTCTGGATCATAGTTCTGCCAATTGAAATAGGAAATTTGGTTGGTCATTGGGCTTTCAAAGAGAACTCAATTGTAAAAGAACCTAAAAGACATGGCTCCTACAATGTGCATTCATTCATCTCATCCGCCATGTAACGAGTCATGAAACATTATCTCAGTGGAAACAAAGCCAAAAAAAATTGTGAAATGACCAAGAAATCCTGTTTAAGTGAGCATTAAAAATAATTACAAAAGAAAGAAAAATAGCATCATGTAAAAAACTTCACTTGAACATGCCTGGACTTACATAATTAGGTTTAGTCAAAAAAGGATCCTACCACATGGAAAATAGAGAATGCACATATTTCTAGCGAAACGTACAAGTGCAGATACTATCTATACTAGCTTTCTAAAATAATAGAATATCAATGACAGTGGCATTGTTACCCATTTTCAGAACCAGATTTGATTTCTGCTCGAAGAAGATCACCAGCACTAAGATGGGTGAAGCCAAAGTGCTGAACAATATTGGCACATTGTGTGCCCTTTCCACTGCCAGGTCCACCTACAAATTAAAGAAAGCTAAATTAAAAAGGATGAAAGAGCCTCCACCTTTTGGCAAAGAAGAACTTAGAAGTCTTCTGAAGCAATAAAATAAAAACTCCTTCCAATAAGTTCAAAGAATTTTAAAACCCATATCAAAATCTGTAGAAGCAAAATTCGATGTGTATACATTGAATCATACGCTCCACATTTAAATTTCCGGCCATTAAAAAGGCAACTCTAATATTCTCCATCCAGAAGACAAACATGAACCCCAGTTTATCGTGAGTGTAAGCAAAAATTATTAAACGTGCATAATAGCAAACGGTCACATATTATGCCCCTTAGTAATAACGTATGATGCATTTCAAATCAATCTTTTGTATTTAGATTAACATTATGGAGCTACTGAATGCTCATTCAGTTTTGAAGGAATAGAATATATTGAAATAAAAGAAAATAGAAAGGTAATGCTGAAAAAGGGGGACGAAATAAAATAAAGTTTAAAAAGAAAAAAAAATTGAGTAAAAAAGTGAATTTCGTCAGACCAAAAAAAAAAAAATCTCACCTAACTCTAAATCAAGCACCAAACATTTGATCCAATGGGGAAGGATCAAAACTTCAAACGAAAGACAAGCAATAGTGAAAATTTGAAACAAGATGCATCCCTCAAGCAACTTTACTGAAAGATCTGAATGAATCTACTTTCTGCTACTTAACAAAATCAAATAATAGAACAATAGTATCACAGAATCTAATAGAAGCTCACTCTGATGGAATTAATTATTATTAAAAAGACCATACTGATGAAATAAAGGACCCCGTTATCCCTAAAGTAAGTTGCAGAAACTTAAAAGTAGATGCTCACCCAAAACAAAAACAACTGTGGGCTTCTTCTCTGTCAAGCTTCCCTCCTGTAAGCAGGCAGTTTCTCATGTCAGCATTATGCATCAGCAAGTTGGAAGAATATGTCAAAAGCATTCCAGTTATTCTTCATATCAACAAATTCCTCTGAGTATATTCTCATAGCAAGTTGCCAAGTCACTTTGATACCATGGATGTCACACAAACCTTAAATTAACGAAAGCGAGAGCGCACCCCACCCTCCCCACACCCACAAACATACACAGACACATACACATACGTGCACACGCACATGCAGAGAGAGGGGAGGGATAGAATCAAAGGTTTTCTGGAACATGATCAGCAAGACAGGACAGTTACTCACCTATACCAAGATAATATATGATGAGAAACCAATCAAGCATTTTATTCTAAAGTTGTTTTCACTTGGAGACTTGATCCAGCCATTCAAATGCATCTTATCTCATCCATGTATACTTAGTGCATTTTATCAGACTTATAGTTTGAGGTCCATTGTGCCGAACCCGATCCCTTATTATCACCTCAGCAGGGTATCAAGATACTATTGATATGCCCCAAATCTCAACAATAAAAGGAACTTCTTAATTCTTACTAAATATTTGAGTGTGAACGAAATTCAAAGATGAACATGTAGATGCAGAAACAACTGAGATTGAGAAGTCTACCACTCTAGATTGGAAGAATTAATAACATATGAGGGCAGATCAGGCAGTACGTCATGGCTACAGTTTAGTACTGACATTCAAAACAGAACACAAGTAACCAAAAGAAAGCTCTACTAGAAAAGAAATCAGATGCTTACCTCAATTGCAACATCAATAACACTTCCCATGAGAGCCAGCTAAAGAATACTGGACCACAAGATCTGGATCACCAAGAAAAATAATTGTATTAGGACAGCTAAATTCATGCTGTCAATTCTTGGTAAGGCTGCCAAGTAGAGGCCATGTTAAGATCCAAACATGGCAACTAATTAATGGATGAATTGACGACAATGATCTAAGAATTTTTCATTCATTTGATCGATTTGATGATTATGATCACCAACTTTTTATACATATTCAAACTAAGTAATAAATTCTAAGAAAATTTTTCATGTTTTTTTTTCTATTAAAGGTTAGACATAAAATCGTATATTTTTATATAATTCAATGACTAATTTGAACATATATCAAAAGTTCAGGAACCTCGATAATCGATCGCATCAACGAGCCCTGATCGGGCTTCAGAGTTTGATGGTATATGTTTTCGGATCATCACTGCCTCCGAAAGTCGTAGATAAGAAGAAATCAATGGCCAGAAAAGAAAATTGCAGGAAGAGAGAGAGAGAGACATTAGATCCGGAGGATGGATTGATTACCTGTTTGCTCTGGTTCGATCCAGCAGTGGGATTCGTCTCTGATCTCTTTTTTTCGGTGTCTCGGTCGAGAGGATTCTCGAGGGAGAGCTGAGCAGGGGGGAAAAAGGAGAAAATATTGGGTGGAGAGGATTCTTGGGGGAGAGCCGAGCAGAGGGAATCTCAAAAGGACTTCGTACCCCAGCAAGAGCCCAAAAATTTATCACGATTATGTACACGAGTCCTAAGATTTTCGTCTCATCCCTTCTTTAGCTTCGTTATTTTGAAAGAAACAGAATCATCCTCGTGATATTTGGGAAGATATATTGACTATCAAGCCATGACTTTCAAAGAGCGCGAAATTATTCACAATAATTCAAGTACACAGTCGTCCATTGCCATCGCTTGCGCCTTGGGTTGGTGCTCTACAGACTACGGCTCACAAATCCTCAGAGTGAATCTGTTGGTGGATTGAATTCAGTGGAACGCTATGCTTTTGAGGAGTTCCTCCCTTTGTCCCAAAAAAAGAAAAAAGAAAAAAGCCACTCAAGCTGTCGAAGAAAACGCTCACAAGCCAAATACAGCTCAATTCGCCATCTTTTCCATTACTCCTTCTGGCTATCCTCGAGCATAAAGTTTATGACGACTTCTCTTGAATATATTTCAGTCTCTTAAATGTCGCTTGTCATGCCCTGATATGCTTTTGTTTCAATTTGGTGGATTCGAGCTCCCATCGAAGATGTCTTGCTTTCCTACCTTTTTGGTCAAGCTTATCCTAGCGACTACTACTTTCACAAGGTCATTTGGTCCTAGGAAGTAACTTGGCACATAAATAAAGGGAGACTTACCAAAAAAAGTCCTAAACCTATTATAAGTGTGCTAATTTAATCATAAACTCCATTTTTTTACTAATTTAATCTTGCATATTTTGCAATTGAATCAATTTAGTCTTGACTAATATTGACATGAGAAAAAAAAAAAGAAGAAGCAAAATCCACTGTAGAAATCAAAGATTACAAAAACTGGCTCTAAAAAGTTTAAACTCTATCTGTCTCAAATTTATATATATATAAGAATCATATCTAAAGTAGGAAACCTCTTTTTGTGAAACCTTTTCCAACTACGAAAACCATTCAATCAGGAAATCTATTCAAAATAGGAAATCTACTACCTCTTTTTATGAAACCTTCTCCAACTATGAAAACCATTTAATGAGGAAATCTATTCAAAATAGGAAATCTACTTGAAGTAGAAAGCTTTCCTTTTCGAGCTCAAACTTGAGAGATATCTAATAACTATATCAGTTTTTGAGGCCCAACTTCAGCAGGCCCAATCCAACTTGGGTTCAGCCCAAAAGCAAGAACAATTCTCAATTGGGCTGAGATTTGTTGGGCCAAGCTTAAGGCCCGGTCCAAGTCCGCCGACGCCACCGAAAATTTAGGTTTCGGCCGTCGTTGTGTCGCCGTCGCAGTGTCCCGGTCTCCGCTTTTACAAAGTGAGTTTTACTCACTAATACTTTCTTAGTTTGCTAATTATACTTAGGGTTGGTTAGATTTAATTAAATGCAATTAGGTGGTTAGATTAGTTTAGATAAATTAAATTAGAGACTTAATGATGCATGTTAGGTGGTTAGAAATAAACATTAGCAAGTAGGCATGCCATATTATTTATTGAACGAGTCTCGATAATTTTCCGGGCTCGTCTCGGCTTCCAATTAGGCATTATTGGCCTAAATTGGATTTTTAATATTTATTTATTTAATTTTCGAAATTAATTATTTAATTAATTATTTTTCTGGAAATTCAACCGGGATGGCCGGTGACCGGAATTTCGTGCTGATTGTCGTGGTGTAGCCCGTTTATTTAATTGAGCTTCAATTTATATGGAATTACTTTAAATTGTGAATTTTAGGATATGTTCCTGAATGGTTGTTTTTAATTATGTGATTGGGAAATGATTGAGTACCGATTGTCAGTATCGATGGTGGAGTGGTGAATCAGTGTGGCATCTAAAAGGGCATGTGGGCTTGGTGATTTGATGCGTCACTTTAGTGAACTAGTACCTTAGAGAATGCACGTGGGCCCGGGCATCGTAAAAAGGGCATGTGGGCTCGGTGAATTGATGCATCACTTTGGCGAACTAGTGCCTTAGAGAATGCACATGGGCCTAGGGAATTAAGTGAAGCATCTTGGGAGAGACATGTGGGCTTAGTGATTTGATGCATCACTTTGGTGAACTAGTGCCTTAGAGAATGCACGTGTGCTTAGTGACTAAACATACATCGTGGGGAATATATCATTTGGATGACATGTAATCGACTGGTTCGATTCGTTTCGAGTAGTTGGGTGCTTATTATGAATTGTACTGATTTGCAGGTGGAATCTGAGGCCAAGGTAAGTCCCCCGACCTGTGCGTGTTTAGGCAGCCCATAGTGTATTGGCTTCTAATCGGGTCTTAGGGGGTAGAACCCGCTGAGACGTTATCTCGTTGGTTATTGAATAACCATTTCAGGACCCTGAGGAGGAGCTGAGGAGGAGGAACCTGAGAAGGAGAACACTAATGTGAAACCTGAGGAGGAGAAAGATTTTTGAAGAAGAAGATGATCCAGAGAGGGATCTTGAGTACAACCCGGATGTGGATTGAGATCCTATCCCTTTTGTGAACCCTGTCTTAGTATAGATAGGTGTGAGACTAGTATGCTGTGAATAGTATTGTAAATATACTATGAGTTGTGCTGTTAATAAAAATGTGGTTGTGAATTTCAATATGAAAAATATGGCTTGCTTTTCTATCCCATTGTTTTATTGTCTGGGGATTTATAACTTCTTCCGCATGCATAATAAAATGAAAGGGTTGGCGATACTTAGTCCTGGGATATCGCACTTTAAAATCAACCAATGTGAGGGATGGGCGCGTGCCCAAGGATTGGGGCGTGACAGCTAACGTCAGTAGGAAACAATGTTCCCAAAAATAAAACTAGAATAGAATCAAAAAGTAGAAAAAAAAGTTATTTCATTATTCTCGGGGAAAATTCTAGAATCAAGTCATTTTTTCTTCTTTCTCCCTCTTTTCTTTTCTTCCTCTTCCTCCTCTAGTTGGTTGCTAGGCTCGGCGATGGCCCACGATGAGGTCTTCTCGTCCTGGCTAGGCGAGGTCAACCTGGCCTTGGCTGGGCAGGGCTCAACCTTGCTCAGATGAGGTCAGGTCTCACTGATGGCTAGGCAAGGCTCCTTCAAGGCTGGGGAGGTTGCTAACTCTTAACTAGACGATCACCAACTATCGTGGAGGCCCGCAACGACTAGAGTAGGAAGAAGAAGAGAAGGAAAAAAAGCAACAAAAAAAAGAAATCTCATAAAATTATTTAAAAATTGAAAGAAAATTTTATGTCACAAAAAAATTTGAGAGTTGTAACGATCGCATTCATGTTCTTTTTCCATTTCATAAATAAAATGGATCCTCAAAAACTTGTCCAAGGAACTAAAGCAAAAAAAAAAAAAAAAAAAAAAAAAAAAAAAACTAAAAGAAATTTTTTTAAATAATAATTATTTCTAGGAACGAAATGATTACAGACAAATTCACAAACTGATACAAGAAGCCATGATCATCCCTAGAGAAGAAGACGTCCCCCTTTTATTGTGCAAAAATTTCCTTCAACATCCTAGAATTTCCGCCCTCTCTTGTCATGATTTCCAATCAAATATATCGTCAAATCTCCTCTTGGCTGGGCACGATCTCTTTCTTGATTTTCCCTCTTCAAATCTGCTCATGTATCCTTGTTTCAGATCAGGCATAATTCATCTTAGAAATTCAAAAATCTATAATGTAAATGCACGTTATGTTAATGAAACCTCTTATTTAGGGTTAGGGTCCATCCCTAATTTTTAGGATTAATGCCACAAAAATTATCAAACATGTACATCTATGAAAAATTTATCTCAAACTAATTTTTTATCAGCTATAATTCCAAACTAGTATACCTATGACAAATTTTCCCAAACTAATTTTTTAAGCACAAAAAATCCCAACCTGATACATTTGTGATAAATTTACTCTCAATTAGTTTCTATTAAATTGTATTAATATCACAAAACCGATATCTTTGTAGCAAATGGAGGATAAACCAAATACCCATCAACTACCACATATCATCCATCCAACTCAGGAATTTGATAAAAGAATTTAATGGAAACTAGCAAAAGATAAATTTGTCATAAGTATACCAGTTTAGGTTGACACAAGTGTACTCATTTAGGGTTTTTCGTGATATAAGCCCTAATTTTTATGCAAATGATTACACTTGAAGCCAAAATTTAAGTATCAACAATTGATAAATTAAACCTTTGATCAAATAATTTGGTTTTGGTTTGTTATATTTAGCGAAATTATTAATTAATTAATTAATTAATGATTAGCCCAGATATTTTAGTGTGATTTTGTTCTTCATTAAATTATTTTTCAACAACTTGTGGAAAAAAAAGTTAAATAATCAATAGGTCTCATTAATTAATGAAAAAGGGGCCAAGTTTATATGTACAAAGTTCTTACCATTCTTGTTTTTCCTTTATATCTATAAACCAAAATTGGCTTTGGTTTTCTATATTAATTGAGATTATTTAAAAGCTGAATTTTTTTGGTCAAATTATTTATTAGGTAATTATCCTTTAACAAGATTTGGGTTTTTGTTTTCCAGATTTACTGAACTCATTAAGTGATCATTTAACCTTTCGACTAGTTATTGGGGTGGGACTATTTTTTCTTTATTAAAAATTATTAAAACTTGTGATAATTAATAGGTTTCATTAAATGAAGTGGGGCCAAGCTGATAATAATAATCTTCGTTGTCATCTTCCACGCCAAGCAACATACATTCATTACGTTTGGGTTGATTAAATTAAACCTACTCTTGCATAATAACAGGATCAGACTTATTACGATCTCATTTTACATAAGATGTTGGGCCATACATATTTCTAAATTCTTGGTACCAACAAAACCTCATTAAATGTTCAAAAGTCAAGTTTACATAGTCTTTTTTTTTTTGGTCAAAAGTTTACATAGTCTATGAGTAGCAAAAGTGTACGCGCATTCTCGAATGAAGATATAGTTAACATTTGAAGGTTTCGTTGAATCGTCCAGTATAGGCTATTTGAATTATCAGTTAACGGAAAGAAATAAATTACTAATGGAGCAATTGGATACGTACATATATAAATAGAGAAATATATTTCGAGATTTGATTTATTATTATTTTTTTATTTTTTTCTGATTGCTTAGAAGATTAAAAAGATTCAAAGTAAGATTTATATAAGATTATTAATTTATACATTTATCCATTGATAGAATGTTATATAAAACAACTATTGGGCATTTAATTTGTGAGAAAACCTTTAAAGTAAGAAGTCCTCTTTACATTACTTTATATAATAGTATGCTAGATCGACTAGCTTTAACTACGTATTCATGTGATTATTAGAGATGGATGTATGATTATTAAACCATCTATTAATGTTTTTATCGCTTACGTATTTGTTTCAAAAGGTTGTGTTAAAAGCATAAGAAATAAAGTGACATTTTCTTTATAGTTTTGTATGGGACTATGTTTTTAGACTCGAAAGCTAGTAACGACTTTAGGGGCGGATTGTATTTTGCAGGTCATTTTAAAAAAATTACAAGTTTAATAAGCGCATTAAACACTGAAAATATGATTCATCCACAATTGTGCTTCTGTGATAGTTAACTGTAAGGCTTAAGAGGCACGAAAAATAAAATAAAAAATTTGAGGAGAATCCAATATAAAAATTATAATTCTTTCTTTCTTTTTATATTACACGTTTATAGCTCTCAATGAGCCGGCTCGGGAGGGGATACGGGACTGAGAGCCGCAACGCAGTTGTTCCATGTCTCATTACTCCTCTTATAGACATCAGATTTTGTCCCCTTAATCGGCTTGTGGCTTGAGATGCTCAACTCCACAAATTGGTTGTGGCAGTTCCTCCCCGCTTTCAAGAGCTCATGACAACATTCATTGGTGGGTGTAAAGGTGTCGGCAAGGAATATGTATTGAAAGAATCCAGACCCACAATCGGATCTTATTCCCTTTCCGCAATCAGGGTTTCCGACCTTGGCGAAGGTAGCCTTAGGAAGCAATGCAACGGGGACGACCAACAAGATCATAAGAGCGGACAAGTTCTTCGACGTTGCCATTATGGTCTTTTGGGGATAGGAGGGTTAGAAAATTGTTTGAGATTGTTGATCGTTTGACGAGGCAGTTGATCTAGAGATGAGAACTTATATAGCTTGAGGGAAGTAGTGCATTAATGAAATCAATTCGTCGGTTAAGATTCAGAAATTTATGTAGGAAACGTGTAAAATTACTTCTCTTGCAATCAATGCAATGATTGAGGGCCTTGTCATCTGACTTTGATCGCCGACCATAGCCAAGGCCGGCGACCAGCCAAAGGGAAAAAGAAGAAAGAGGAAGAGAAGAAGAAGAAAAAAAAAGACAATAGAAGACAAGAAAAAAATAGGAACTGATTCTAGGAATTGTTCTCGAGAACGAGATGTAACTTTTTTCTACTTCTTGATTCTGTTCCAAATCTATTCCCGGGAACAAAAAACTATTTTTTTGTTCCCGAGAAAAAAAATTTAACAAATAGATTTCTGTTCTTTTTTTGTTCCGAGGAATAAACGAGCAGAGTTAGACACTATTTGGAGTAAAAACAAACATGCCCTTTCGGACATCACTATGCGGCCCTATTTCTCTGTGCGGCTCTGTTTTGAGGAAACCCTTTGGCGGCTTTTTCATGAGATGTGCAGCCAAGGAAAAGAACCAAAAAACACAAAATTCTTCTTTGTACTTTTTTTTACTCTACTTATGCTAGGCCCTATTTGCTTTCTTTCGTGCGGTCGAAAGCAAGTCCAGCAAAGAAGCTTTTTTTGAGCAGTTGTCCACTACACGTCTTCCTAGGATTAATGGATAATGCCACAGTACAGATTCTTCAACACTAAAAATGGCTTCGATTAATAATTCAATTTAAGTCAGGTTTAGCACACGAGCTCAAACTTGAGATATTATTTAACAATATGAGATCAAAGGGCTTGACCAATACTTGATCCAAAAATATAACTAAGTTCAAGGCCTCCCTATTTGATCTCGCCAAATATTGATATAACTTATGTGGGCTCAGTCCGATTGATTTAATTAAGCTAAAAACCTCCCTCCCTTGAGTCCTTCAACTCCACTTTGACGCAATTATATGGGCTGAATTAAAATTCTCTTAATATTTATATATAATTTAATTAATTTGTTTGCTTAGGGGTCATGATAGATCATATATTATGTTGAAGTCCTCTTTACTAAAAAGTAAGAAGTCATCCCAATTATATTGGCTCAATCAAAGTGAGATTTATACGAGATTATTAATTTATACATTTATCCATTAAGAGATTAGTATATAATTGGGGATTTCTTTTTCTTAGAAAACCTTAAAAGTAAGAAGCCCTCTTTACTTTACTCTATATATAGATAGCAAGATCGGCCATTGTTAATTACATATTCATGTGATCGGTAAAGATGAATGTATGGAGGGGTGAGACGCAACGTTGCACGGAAGCGGGAGGTTTGATGGTCAATCTACCATGACTGCAGGAGCTTTAGGTCACTAAGAACAAGGACAAAGACCAATAGGCACAATGGTTATGGATTAATCTATTTGATAACATCAGTTAGAGGTGGCAAAATGGGTCTTAGACCCATATATATGGTCTATTTAAATCATAAATGGGTAATGTATGGGTCACTTATTTTTTAAATAAACTAATTAAATGGGTTTAAAAATTGAAGATTTAAGATAAATGGCTCTTAAATTGATTGGACTTAGAACCCATTTTCAACTAAAGCCTCAAAATATTTCAATTCCCTCTTTAACTTTATAAAAATATCTTTTATAAAAATCAAAATTATAATTATTTGTTATATTTCAATTTTCTTTCCTTTTTTTCCTTTTCTTTTTTCTTTCATTTTTTTCCTTTCTTCTTCCTCCTTCTTTAGCTAGTGGCTGGCACGACGACGGTTGGGGACTCACCAGGTGAGACTTAAGCTCACTAGCATCGGGCGAGCTGGAGCTAGCTGCATCTAGCGAGGTAGAGGCCTCGCCAAATGTCGTCAAGGCTCGAGCTGGCTGGATCCTACGAGGCAAAGGCTTGGCCAAATGTCCGCAAGGCTCGAGCTCACCCGAGACCGGTGTGGCTCGAACCTCGCCAACCTTTAACGAGGCTCAAGCCTTGACAATTGGGTGAGCTGGAGGCTCGCCCGTGGCGTGTTGTTGACTGTCGTCAGCGACTAGCTAAAGAAGAAGAAAAAGAAAAGAGAAAAGAGAAAAGAAAAATTATATTTTAAAAAATACAAATAATTAAAAAATATATTTTAAAAAAATAAAAATAATTAAAAATTCGATTTTTAAAAAGTAAAATTTTAAAAATATATATATAATTTTCCATTAAATTGGAATTGCATAAAAGTATTTTAACAATACCGTTTAAAAAAATCATAAGAAATAAGCTTTAGTTAAATGGGTCAGGTCAAGTATGGGTTAAAAATTTTACACTACGATAAATGGGTCATAAACAAGTTAAATGCGTGGATTTGGGTCGGACCATTTGTGACTTGACCCAAACCCTACCTAACCCATCCATTTAACAAGTCTAACGTGTAGCAAACAATGTTCCCAAAAATAAAACTAGAATAGAATCAAAAAGTAGAAAAAGGTTATTTCATTATTCTCGAGGAAAATTCTAGAATCAAGTCATTTTCTCTTCTTTCTCCCTCTTTTCTTTTCTTTTCTTATTTTTCTTTTCTTCCTTTTCCTCCTCTAGTTGGTTGCTAGGCTCGGCGATGGCCCACGATGAGGTCTTCTGGTCTTGGCTGGGTTGGGCGAGGTTAACTTGGCCTTGGCTGGGCAAGGCTCAACCTTGCCCAGATGAGGTCAGGTCTCACTAATGGCTAGGCAAGGCTCCCTCATGGCTGGGGAGGTTGCCAACTCTCGTTTAGCCGATCGCCAGCTATCATGGAGGCCTGCTAACGACTACAGTAGGAAGAAGAGAAGGAAAAAAAGCAGCCAAAAATAAAAAATCTCATAAAATTACTTAAAAATTAAAAGAAGATTTTATGTCACAAAAAAATTGAGAGTTGTAACGATCGCATTCATGTTCTTTTTCTATTTCGGAAATAAAATGGACACTCAAAAACTTGTCCAAGGAACTAAAGCAAATAAAAAAACTAAAAGAAATTTTTTTAAATAATAATTATTTCTAGGAACGAAATTATTACCAAAAAAATTCACAAACCGATACAAGAAGCCATGATCATCCCCGAGAAGAAGACGTCCCCCTTTTATTGTGCAAAAATTTCCTTCAACATCCTAGAATTTCCGCCCTCTCTTGTCATGATTTCCAGTCAAATATATCATCAAATCTCCTCTTGGCTGGCCACGATCTCTTTCTTGATTTTCCCTCTTCAAATCTGCTCATGTATGCTTGTTTCAGAACAAGCATAATTCTTTTTAGAAATTCAAAAATCTATAATGCAAATGCACGTTATGTTAATGATACCTCTTATTTAGGGTTAGGGTCCATCCCTAATTTTTAGGATTAATGCCACAAAAATTATCAAACAAGTACATCTATGACAAATTTATCTCAAACTAATTTTTTAACTGTCATAATTTCAAACTAGTATACCTATGACAAATTTTCCCAAACTAATTTTTTGACCATAAAAATCCCAACCTGATACATTTGTGATAAATTTACTCTCAATTAGTTTCTATTAAATTGTATTAATATCACAAAACAGCACAAAACCGATATCCTTGTAACAAATGGAGGATAAACCAAATACCCATCAACTACCACATATCATCCATCCAACTCTGGAATTTGATAAAAAAATTTAACGGAAACGAGCAAAAGATAAATTTGTCATAAGTATACCAGTTTAGGTTGACACAAGTGTACTCATTTAGGGTTTTTCGTGATATAAGCCCTAATTTTTATGCAAATGATTACACTTGAAGCCAAAATTTAAGTATCAACAATTGATAAATTAAACCTTTGATCAAATAATTTGGTTTTGGTTTGTTATATTTAGTGAAATTATTAATTAATTAATTAATTAATGATTTGCCCAAATATTTTAGTGTGATTTTGTTCTTCATTAAATTATTTTTCAACAACTTGTGGAAAAAAAAGTTAAATAATCAATAGGTCTCATTAATTAATGAAAAGGAGCCAAGTTTATATGTACAAAGTTCTTACCAGTGTTGTTTTTACTTTATATCTATAAACCAAAATTGGCTTTGGTTTTCTAGATTAAGAGATTATTTAAAAGCTGAATTTTTTTGGTCAAATTATTTATTAGGTAATTATCCTTTAAGAAGATTTGGGTTTTTGTATTCCAGATTTTCTGAACTCATTAATTGATCATTTAACCTTTAGACAAGTTATTGGGGTGGGACCATTTTTTCTTTATTTAAAATTATTAAAACTTGTGATAATTAATAGGTTTCGTTAAATGAAGAGGGGCCAAGCTGAGGATAATAATCTTCGTCGTCATCTTCCGTGCCAAGCAACATACATTCATTACGTTTCGGTTGATTAAATTAAACCTACTCTTGCATAATAATAGGGTTGGATTTATTACGATCTCATTTTACATAAGCTGTTGGGCCATACATATTTCTAAATTCTTGGTACCGACAAAACCTCATTAAATGTTCAAAAGTCAAGTTTACATAGTATATAAGTAGCAAAAGTGTACGCGCATTCTCGTATGAACATACAGTTAACATTTGACGGTTTCGTTGAATCGTCCAGTATAGGCTATTTGAATTATCAGTTAATGGAAAGAAAGAAATTACTAATGGACAATTGGATACGTACATATATAAATAGAGAAATATATTTCGAGATTTGATTTTTTTTTCTTTTTTATGATTGCTTAGAAGATTAAAAAGATTGAAAGTAAGATTTATATAAGATTATTAATTTATACATTTATCCATTGATAGAATGTTATATAAAAAACTATCGGGCATTTAATTTGTCAGAAAACCTTTAAAGTAAGAAGTCCTCTTTACATCACTTTATATAATAGTATGCTAGATCGACTAGCATTAACTACGTATTCATGTGATTATTAGAGATGAATGTATGATTATTAAACCATCTATAATGTTTTTATCGCTTAGGTATTTGTTTCAAAAGGTTGTGTTAAAAGCATAAGAAATAAAGTGACATTTTCTTTATAGTTTTGTATAGGACTATGTTTTTAGACTCGGAAGCTAGTAACAACTTTAGGGGCGGATTGTATTTTGCAGATCATTTTAAAAAATTACAAGTTTAATAAGCACATTAAACACTGAAAATATGATTCATCCACAATTGTGCTTCTGTGATAGTTAACCGTAAGGCTTAAGAGGCACGAAAAATAAAATAAAAAATTTGAGGAGAATCCAATATAAAAATTATAATTCTTTCGTCCTTTTTATATTACACGTTTATAGCTCTCAATGAGCCGGCTCGGGAGGGGATACGGGACTAAGAGCCGCAACGCAGTTGTTCCATGTCTCATTGCTCCTCCTATAGACATCAGATTTTGTCCCCTTAATCGGCTTATGGCTTGAGATGCTCAACTCCACAAATTGGTTGTGGCAGTTCCTCCCCGCTTTCAAGAGCTCATGACAACATTCATTGGTGGGTGTAAAGGTGTTGGCAAGGAATATGAATTGAAAGAATCCAGACCCGCAATCGGATCTTATTCCCTTTCCACAATCAGGGTTTCCGACCTTGGCGAAGGTAGCCTTAGGAAGCAATGCAACAGGGACGACCAACAAGATCATAAGAGCAGACAAGTTCTTCGGTGTTGCCATTATGGTCTTTTGGGGATAGGAGGGTTGGAAAATTGTCTAAGATTGTTGATCATTTGATGATGCAGTTGATCTAGAGATGAGAACTTATATAGCTCAAGGGAAGTAGTGCATTAATGAAATCAATTCATCAGTTAAGATTTCGAAATTTATGTAGGAAACGTGTAAAATTACTTCTCTTGCAATAAATGCAATGATTGAGGGCCTTGTCATCTGACTTTGTTTCCAGTTCAATCGTTTGCCGTTAAAAAGAAAAGTATTAATGAGTTGTTTGGTTGAAGAGAATTATCTGTAAAAGAAAATACTTATTTCCAATTTGATTTTCAACCCCACGTTTGATATATAATATGAACTAGTGACATGCCCTCAGTTTAAAATAATTTTATAAAATTAAATTAGCTTAAAACGTTTCACCATATATACTCTCGTAAAAATGGCCACAATTAAGTTTTAGAACTTTTCTAAAACAGACCCTAAAACAGATGAGGATAAATGGTTGCCACCAACTTGGGGATGGTTCAAAATGAATTGAGAACCTGCTGAAAGCCCACTGAGCAAACCTACGGCTGGTCTGGTCGGGGGATACCCAGCCTGAGTTTAGGCCTCCGGAGTTAGAGAATAGACTTCTTGAGATCACTGCATTCGCGAAAAAGTGAATAAAGCATGACTATTCTATTGTACAGTAAAAGCAATACTGGCATGTGAAATAATCGCCGAAACCGACGAACACAAACAGTCCAAGAATGAGGAAACGAAGAACGAGTCATAATTTTTTTTTCAACCATCAAACCAACCGCGATCTGGTGAGGATAATCAATCTACTGAGTCTCCACTTGGTCAGGCTGAAGAGCTAAATGTATAGATGTTCTCGAAATTTCAGCATGAATCAACGAGTAATGGATGCAAATAACCAAATCTGTATGACTGTGCGATATACACCTATCAGTCATATAGTCTTTCCTCAAAGGAATACTTTTGTGTTGGTTGCCATATCTACGTGACAAACTCAAGAGTAATGTGTCGAACCAGTGCACTCCTCGACCTCATGAGATTGCACACTTTGGAATCACCGATTTGCTCGCGAAACACAAAACACTTCATGCGTCTCGTGGACTTTTTATGGTGTGGCTTCGACCTGCTTTTACCTCTATTGTTAATGGACCCTTGATGTTGGTCTCTACCTCGCAACTTTCTTTATCATTCCTTAGAGAAGAAAGTGGACTTTATCTCTTCCCAAATAATCGTAATACATTCTTGTAGCAGTGAATCAATAAAGTGCTCCCATGACTCTAGTAAAGAAACTAAAAACAACACGCCATGATCTTCAACATCAAGTATCAAATCCATCATGAGTTTATTAAACTCATCTAGATGGGATTTGATAAACATACCTTCAGTTCATCGAAATTAAAATGTCATCTTTAACATGTATGAGTAATTATTCAAACCCTCCATTTTATAGAGTGCTTGAAGTTTTACCTACAAAACTGCAGCATCCTTCTCCTCCGCCACATTTATTAACACATCATCCGACAGATTCAACAAGGTTATATTCTTTGCTTTCTCCTTTAGCATTATAATCAATGACCCATCTTTGTCATCTCATGCCTTGGCCAAATATTGGGTTGTCAATAGCGCACACATCTTGACTCTCCATAACTAAAATTGTCCATTCCATTAAACTTCTTGATTTCCACTTCACCCAAGACATAATTATAAGAACAAAATTTCTAGATAATAATCTGACAAGCAAAAGTCTCAAGTTTCAATCTAGAAATTCGATACCGATTGTTGAAATATGAATGTGGCAACTAATCAGGATCTACCAAATTAAGTCAATGCGAAAATACTAAAGAAATAAACCAGAAATGATAAAGGACAAAAATAATTGACGTGATTAAGTTCAAAGATTAGTAGTTATATCTAATAGGAGAGCCGACAGCAAAAAAATCCCCTATAATTAGAGAATTTGAGTTATAACTGCTTACATACTCGAATGTTTTCTACACCTTAAATTAAGTTCAAATCTAAAATATTTATAAATAAACAAATTAATTTGGATATAAATTCACAGTACAAAATCCCCGTCTTGTATTCAAGAGTTCCCCTTTTCATGGAAGTGCTCTGTTCAGTTTTCGGACGTCACTATGGGCGTATTTGGTAGCCATTCTGCTTCGAGAAACAATTTTTGATCAAAATGATTTTCTTTTGATTCTGCTCCCTCGAACAATTTCTGAGCAAAAGAACGCGTTTGCTAACTTTCCCAAATTTCTATTCCCGGAATATAAATGCATTTGGTAAATTTCTTAAATTTTTCTTTCTTTTAATTTTTTAATATGTTTATTTTATTTTTCTTCTTCTTTTTCTCTTTTTTTCTTTTTCTTTATCTCTTCTTCCTCCTTCTTCTTCGTAGCCGATCGCCAGCCACGGTGGTGGCCGGCGACCTGCTGGGCGATGTCCGACAAGCTCACCAGAGCCTCACCAAGCTAGGGCGAGGTCTAGCAGGGCAAGGTCTAGTGAGGTCACCAGCCCTCGTCTGACCGATCGCCGACCATAGACAAGGTGGGCGACCGGCCAAAGGGAAGAATAAGAAAGAGGAAGAGAAGAAGAGAAAAAAAAAAAGACAATAGAAGAAAAGAAAAAATAGGAACTAATTCTAGGAATTGTTCTTGAGAACAAGATGTAACTTTTTTCTATTTCTTGATTCTGTTCCAAATCTATTCCTGGGAACAAAAAACTATTTTTTTGTTCTCGAGAACAAAAATTTTACCAAACGGATTTCTGTTCTTTTTTTGTTCTGAGGAATAATAGAACAGAATCAAACACTATTTAGAGTAAAAACAAACAAAACAAACATGCCCTTTTGGACGTCACTATGCGGCCCTATTTCTCTGTGCGTCTCTATTTTGAGGAAACCCTTTGGTGGCTTTTTCATGAGATGTGTGGCCAGGGAAAAGAACCCTGTCGCGACCTCTTTTTTCCGTCCGGGGAAAAGAAAGAATGGTTTAGGAGTATTTGCCTAAAGAGGTGGACCAACGGCCCTAGACTAGGCGTGGGCTCTCCCAAGCCTATACCTCACACGACGTTGGATTTTGCTTTTTAGTTCTTAACAACCTTTGTATTTCTAGGAGTCGTCACTAGCCTATTGGGGTCGATTAGAAACCAATCAAGACACGGAAGTGTTGTCTCGATTCCTACGC
Organism: Eucalyptus microcorys; assembly: GCA_014182515.1. Taxonomy (NCBI): domain Eukaryota; kingdom Viridiplantae; phylum Streptophyta; class Magnoliopsida; order Myrtales; family Myrtaceae; genus Eucalyptus; species Eucalyptus microcorys. Next base: position 1,016,410 of record CM024568.1, read on the forward strand.
AACCAGAGATTTCTAGGAACGGGGACTTGTTTACGCCAATATTTCTATTAGCGCCCTTGCGGTACCACTAACTTGGAAGGTTTTAATCTAAATGGCCACACAATTTCTAAGTGTTCATGCAAATGTTTTTGTTTTTTTTTTTTTTTTTTTTTAATGTCTAGACTAATCCTAACACAATTTAGAAAAGAAATTTACACTCAAATTATTGAAAAGCAGTACGGTAAATAAACATCCAAGAAATTGAAAGGACTTAAAAGTAATGCGGAAAAGAAAGACCCGATACAAGTCGGGCAAATAATATTACATGGCCTTGTTATCATGCCCCGGGACAGGATCCCCGTGAGCGTAATGAGAATTTAAATATGCATGAAATTACTCTAGATGCATGAAATTACGTTAAATAATTTTAATCTACGCAAAATAGATTATTTACAAAAATGATTATAGAATATCAAAATAGCATTAAATTAGGAAAAATGACCTTATAAAATTAATAAAGTTTCATAGATGTCATTTATGCCCTAATTTGATACTATCTAACATTTTTTGATATTTTTGAAATTTTCAGATTTTTTTCCTTTTTATTATTATTATTTTTTTAAAAATATTAATAATAATTCCTTAAACGAATCTATGCTAACATGGAATAACACAGCACATGAATATCACAATAATCCAGCTCAAATTGATCAATTCAAGATCGAAACTTGGTTTGAACATTTCATCGAACAAGTGTACATCAACCCACCTTAAGCAACTTCCCCGAGCCATATTCATGACCTTCAATCTTGACCCTGAGCAATCTTATGTGGAACTAAAACATCAAGATTATACTACCACATGCAAGGAGCAAGATTAGATAGAAATCATAGCTTAAAACACAAAATAACTAAGTTGAAATCGGTCTCAAATATGCGGGTTTGAGCTGATTTTGCAAATCTGGGTGGGTTTGAACCCAAGTCAAGCAAATAGGTTGCATGCCCATATTCAAGCCCCGACACTCATCACATACGAGATCTAAGGGAAACATTACTTGATCCGAGTGAAAGTAGGTAACATGAGCTTTCAAATGCAACAAACATCATAGAGAATGACCAACCGAACACATCAAAACAACCTCTCCAAGAAGCATACATGCAAAGTCCACACTGACCAGCCATGAACTAATGTGGATAGGCTTGATTTTTTACGATCTCATAGTTCACACGGGGATTTAAGGACCAAACCAAGCTGACCTATGCATCATTTGTACTCCCATATAACATTAATCAAAGTCACAAAGATAAGTAATGCACGAAAATGGGGTATAGCAAATCAAACATGCAAGACTCTTGAAGAGATTTCAACACTGAAAATTCTAGCCTCGAAAATCAATTTTCTGGACTGGTTTTCCTCTTGATTTTTCATGGTTGAAACATGTTCAAAATTGACCAAAAATACATCTAAGATTCTTACCTTGCTTCCTAGTTTCTTTTTCAAGTAGCTCTTGGCCTAGAAAACCGAGAAATTATCCTCGGGGGCCCGTGGAAGTTGGCTTCTTCAACTGGAAATGAGATCTGCAGAAAAAAGAACTGACAACGAAGATTTTCGTTGACCTCTAAAATTAGACTTAAAGACTTCGTTTGTTGGAAAAATTAACACCAAACCAAACTATATATATTATACTTTTGGGTGAAAGTCAATAGTTTCCTCATTTGTCTCTCAATTTTCTCAAAAACACTCACCTTCCCTCACCCGTGACCAACCGGGCTCAACACTTACAAAAAGTTTCGGAATTTCTTGGCCCGCCAGGAGTGTGGTTTTCGGGGGGCTTTAGGAGACCTCCCCGAACTCCATTTGGGACGTACGACATATGGATGGAAAGCTCTTTGAGTGAAGTTTCACTCTCTAGTTGAAGGTTTTGGCTAACTTGGGCTGCAAGTTTTTGAAAATTTCACTTTTCTCTCTGAAGGTTGATCCGGAATTTCTGGGTTTACTCCTTCTTGAGTTGCTTCTGGAGGTGTTTTTGGAGGACGACCGTGAGCTCCCCCTTCTTCTTCTCGTCACCTCTCTCTCGTGCCTTGAAAGAGCTTGCTTCATAGATCTTAAGCCCTCAATTCATCAATCTCTTGGTCCGCTTTTTACCCTCTTGCCAAGCCTACCAACTGAGCAGTTCACCCATTTTCTGACTTAGCCAGAATTTTCAAATTTTGCAGATGTTGAGTGTGCGGATTTGGTGCAATTTTCCCGTGCCTTCAGCAGCTTATCCTTGACCAATGTTTGTCCACTTGCAGTATCAATAATGGTCTTCCATCACGTGGAGAGATTGAGCTGGTTGGGCAACTCCGAATTGAGACCAACTCATGGACTGAGTTTTGGCAGCTGTTTTAAGTGCTTTAATCCATCAATTTGGCTGTGGTTTTTGATCAATTAGAAAGCTCTCAACCAGATGAAAAACCAATTTTGCAAGAAAGTCCCTCAAAGTTGGCCATTTTATTTCCCGAAAATGCCCAATTCAATGTAATTTGGTCCTTTTTGCCCAATTCGATCAGTTAGACCTGACCCAAGTTCAATTTCAACTCAATTGGGGGCTAAGATGATGATTTAAGGCCTCGGGTGAAATTTTGCAAAATTTGTGAATTGGTCCCTCAACATTTGGAAATTGCATTTTGGACCCAGTTTGCCATTTTATTTCCAATATGACCTCTTGGGCTTGGCTAGTCACATTTAGATCATTGGCCCCAACTTTTTTTTTTTAATCTTTTTTTTAATTTATTTTCTTTTGTTTTCCTTTTTAGGAAAAATATCTTCCATTTCAAAAATTATACTAAACACCTAGATAATCTATATGCAAGAATTTGACATGAAATATTTTTGTGGAAAAACAAATTCCCATTTTTCGGAAATGATTTTTGGGCAAAAATGTAGGTGTCAACAAACCCAAAAACACAAAATACTTCTTTGTACTTCTTTTTACTCCAATTATTTAGGGCCCCATTTGCTTTCTTTCGTGCGGCCGAAAGCAAGTCTAGCAAAGAAGCTTTGTTTGAGCAGTCGTCCGCTACACGTCTTCTTAGGATTAATAGATAATGCCACAGTAAAGATTCTTCAACACTAAAAATGGCTTCGATTAATAATTCAATTCAAGTCAGGTTTAGCAAGCGAGCTCAAACTTGAGATATTATTTAATAATATGAGATCAGAGGGCTTGACCAATACTTGATCCAAAAATATAACTAAGTTCAAGGCCTCTCTATTTGATCTCGCCAAATATTGATATAACTTATGTGGGCTCAATCCAATTAATCTAATTAAGCTAAAAACCTCCCTCCCTTGAGTCCATTATTTCCACTTCGACGCAATTATATGGGCTCAAATAAAATGCTCTTAATATTTATATATAATTTAATTAATTTGTTTGCTTAGGGGTCATGATAGATCTTATATTATGTTGAAGTCCTCTTTACTCAAAAGTAAGAAGTCATCCCAATTATATTGGCTCAATCAAAGTGAGATTTATATGAGATTATTATTTATACATTTATCCATTCAGAGATTATTATATAATTGGGGATTTCTTTTTCTTAGAAAACCTTAAAAGTAAGAAGCCCTCTTTACTTTACTCTATATATAGATAGCAAGATCGGCCAATGTTAATTACATATCCATGTGATTGGTAAAGATGAATGTATGATTATTAAACCATCATTTGATCTCATTTCAAAAGGTTACGTTAAAAGCATAAGAAACAAAGTGACATTTTCTTATAGTTTTTAATGTGACTCTATCTTGTTAGACTAGAAAGTAAGTAACAACTTGAGGGGCGGATTTGCAAATCTTCTAAAAAAATTACAAGTTTCTAAGCACATAGAACACTCAAAATATGATTCATCCAATATTGCGCTTCTATTATAGTTAATTATAAGGCTTAAGAGGCACACAAAATAATTCTTTTTAGGAGAATCCAATAGAAAAATTATAATCTTTTCATTTTTTTTTACACGTTTAGTGTATTACAAAATAGGAATAGCTATTAATAAGCGGCCTCGAGAGGGGATGCACGACTGATAGCCAGAACGCAATTGTTCCACGTCTCATTGGTCCTCTTGTAGACATTAGATTTCTTCCCCCCAATTGGCTTGTGGCTTGAGAGGATCAACTCCACGAATTGGCTATGGCAATTCTTCCCCACTTTCACAAGCTTGTGACAACATTCATCGATAGGTGCAGAGGTGTCACCAAGGACTATGATTTGAAAGAACAAAAACCCACAATCATTAGTTATTCCCTTCGCGCAATTAGGGATTCCAACCGTGGCGAAGGTAGTCCTAGGAAGCAATGCGACGGTGATGACCAAAAAGATCATGAGAGCAAACAAGTTCTTAAGCGTTGCCATGATGGGCTTTTGGGGACAAAAGGGTTAGAAAATTGTCTGAGTGCGTTGATTATTTGATGATGTATTCATGTAGAGATGAGAACTTATATATCTTGAGGGAAGTAGTGCATTAATAAAATGGATTCATCTGTTATGATTCATAAATTTATAGAGGAAACATCTACAATTATTTCTCTTGCAATAAACTCTTCTCACTATAAGGATAGAGGCCCTTGTTATGTCACCTTCTTTGCGGTTCAATCATTTGAATTAAAAAAAGTAGTAATGAGTTGTTTAAAATATTTTTATGAAATTAAATTTGCTGAACATGCACAAAACAAAATTAAAGATGGTTCAATCATTAAATATAAGTATCAACAATTGATAAATTAAACCTTTGATCAAATAATTTGGTTTTAATTTGTTAAATTTAGCGAAAGTATTAATTAATTAGTTAATTAATTAATTAATTAATGATTAGCCCAAATATTTTAGTGTGATTTTGTTGTTCATTAAATTATTTTTCAACAACTTGTGGAAAAAAAGTTAAATAATCAATAGGTCTCATTAATTAATGAAAAGGAGCCAAGTTTATATGTAGAAAGTTCTTACCAGTCTTGTTTTTCCTTTATATCTATAAACCAAAATTGGCTTTGGTTTTCTATATTAATTGAGATTATTTAAAAGCTGAATTTTTTTGGTCAAATTATTTATTAGGTAATTATCCTTTAAGAAGATTTGGGTTTTTGTTTTCCAGATTTACTGAACTCATTAAGTGATCATTTAACCTTTCGACTAGTTATTGGGGTGGGACTATTTTTTCTTTATTAAAAAATATTAAAAATTGTGATAATTAATAGGTTTCGTTAAATGAAGAGGGGCCAAGCTGATAATAATAATCTTCGTTGTCATCTTCCGCGCCAAGCAACATACATTCATTACGTTTGGGTTGATTAAATTAAACCTACTCTTGCATAATAACAGGGTCAGACTTATTACGAACTCATTTTACATAAGATGTTGGGCCATACATATTTCTAAATTCTTGGTACCAACAAAACCTCATTAAATGTTCAAAAGTCAAGTTTACATAGTATATGAGTAGCAAAAGTGTGTGCGCATTCTCGAATGAACATATAGTTAACATTTGAAGGTTTCGCTAACTCGTCCAGTATAGGCTATTTGAATTATCAGTTAACGGAAAGAAAGAAATTACTAATGGAGCAATTGGACACGTACATATATAAATAGAGAAATATATTTCAAGATTAGAATTTTTTTTTTTTTATGATTGCTTACAAGATTAAAAAGATTCAAAGTAAGACTTATATAAGATTATTAATTTATACATTTATCCATTGATAGAGTGTTATATAAAACAACTATCGGGCATTTAATTTGTTAGAAAACCTTTAAAGTAAGAAGTCCTCTTTACATTACTTTATATGATAGTATGCTAGATCGACTAGCTTTAACTACGTATTCATGTAATTATTAGATATTTATGTATGATTATTAAACCTTCTATTAATCTTTTTATCGCTTAGGTATTTATTTCAAAAGGTTGTGTTAAAAGCATAAGAAATAAAGTGACATTTTCTTTATAGTTTTGTATGGGACTATGTTTTTAGACTCGAAAGCTAGTAACGACTTTAGGGGCGGATTGTATTTTGCAGGTCATTTTAAAAAATTACAAGTTTAATAAGCACATTAAACACTAAAAATATGATACATCCACAATTGTGCTTCTGTGATAGTTAACCGTAAGGCTTAAGAGGCACGAAAAATAAAATAAAAAATTTGAGGAGAATCCAATACAAAAATTATAATTCTTTCGTTCTTTTTATATTACACGTTTATAGTTCTCAATGAGGTGGCTCGGGGGGGATATGGGACTCGAGAGCGGCAACGCAGTTGTTCCATGTCTCATTGCTCCTCCTATAGACATCGGATTTTGTCCCCTTAATCGGCTTGTGGCTTGAGATGCTCAACTCCACAAATTGGTTGTGGCAGTTCCTCCCCGCTTTCAAGAGCTCATGACAACATTCATTGGTGGGTGTAAAGGTGTCGGCAAGGAATATGAATTGAAAGAATCCAGACCCGCAATCGGATCTTATTCCCTTTCCGCAATCAGGGTTTCCGACCTTGGCGAAGGTAGCCTTAGGAAGCAATGCAACAGGGACGATCAACAAGATCATAAGAGCGGACAAGTTCTTCGGCGTTGCCATTATGGTATTTTGGGGATTGGAGGGTTAGAAAATTGTCTGAGATTGTTGATCGTTTGATGAAGCAGTTGATCTAGAGATGTGAACTTATATAGCTCGAGGGAAGTAGTGCATTAATGAAATCAATTCATCGGTTAAGATTTAGAAATTTATGTAGGAAACGTGTAAAATTACTTCTCTTGCAATAAATGCAATGATTGAGGGCCTTGTCATCTAAGTTTGTTTCCAGTTCAATCATTTGCCATTAAAAACAAAAATATTAATGAGTTGTTTGGTTGAAGAGAATTATCTGTAAACGAAAATACTTATTTCCAATTTGATTTTCAACCCCACGTTTGATATATAATCTGAACTAGGGACATGCCCTCAGTTTAAAATAATTTTATAAAATTAAATTAGCTTAAAACGTTTCACCATATATACTCTCGTAAAAATGGCTACAATTAAGTTTTAGAACATATCTAAAACAGCCCCTAAAACAGATAAGGATAAATGGTTGCCACCAACTTGGGGATGGTTCAAAATGAACTGAGAACCTGCTGAAAGCCCACCGAGCAAACCTACGGCTGGTCTGGTCGGGGGATACCCAGCCTGAGTTTAGGCCTCCGGAGTTAGAGAATAGACTCCTTGAGATCATTGCATTTGCGAAAAAGTGAATAAAGCATGATTATTCTGCTGTACTGTAAAAGCAATAATGGCATGTGAAATAAATCGCCGAAACTGACGAACACAAACAGTCCAAGAATGAGGAAACGAAGAATGAGTCCTAATTGGTTTTTCAACCATCAAACCAACCGTGATCTGGTGAGGATAATCAATCTACCGAGTCTCCACTTGGTCAGGCTAAAGAGCTAAATGTATAGATGTTCTCGAAATTTCAGCATGAATCAACGAGTAACAGATGCAAATCACCAAATCCGTATGACTGTGCGATATACACCTATGAGTCATATAGTCTTTCCTCGAAGGAATACTTTTGTGTTGGTTGCCATATCTACGTGACAAACTCAAGAGTAATTTGTCGAACCAGTGCACTCCTCGACCTCGTGAGATTGCACACTGGAATCATTGATTTGCTCGCGAAACACAAAACACTTCATGCGTCCCATGGACTTTTTATGGTGTGGTTTCCACCTCCTTTTACCTCTATTGTTAATGGACCCGAACAATTTCTGAGCAAAAGAACGCGCTTGCTAATTGTCCTAAATTTCTATTCCCGGGATATAAATACATTTGGTAAAATTCTTAAATTTTTTGTTCTTTTAATTTTTTAATACTTTTATTATATTTTTCTTCTTTTTTTCTCTTTTTTCTTTTTCTTTTTCTCTTCTTCCTCCTTCTTCTTCGTAGCTGATCACTAGCCACGGTGGTGGCCGGTGACTTGCTGGGCGATGTCCGACGAGCTCACCGGAGCCTGCCGAGGCTAGGGCAAGGTCTGGTGAGGTCGCCAGCCCTAGTCTGACCGATCGCCGAAAATAGCAAAGGCCAGCATCCGGCCAAAGGGAAGAAGAAGAAAGAGGAAGAGAAGAAGAGAAAAAAAAAAAAAGACAATAAAAGAAAAGAAAAAAATAGAAACGTATTCTTGGAATTGTTCTCGAGAACAAGATGTAACTTTTTCTACTTCTTGATTCTGTTCCAAATCTATTCCCGAGAACAAAACACAAATTTTTTTTTCCCGAAAATAAAAGTTTTACCAAACGGATTTCTGATCTTTTTTTGTTCGAAGAATAAAAGAACAGAATCGACACTTTTGTTTTTTGTTCCCGAAAACAAAAATTTTACTAAATAGATTTCTGTTCTTTTTTTGTTCCGAGGAATAAAGGAACAGAATCAGACACTATTTGAAGTAAAAACAAACATGCCCTTTCGAGTGTCACTATGTGGCCCTATTTCTCTGTGCGGCTCTGTTTTGAGGAAACCCTATGGCGGCATTTTCAGGAGATGTGCGGCCAGGGAAAAGAACTCACAAACACAAAATATTTCTTTGTACTTTTTTTTAACTCTAATTATCCTGGGCCCCATTTGCTTTCTTTTGTGCGGCCAAAAGCAAGTCCAGCAAAGAAGCTTTTTCTAAGCCGTCGTCCGCTACACGTCTTCTTAAGATTAATAGATAATGCCACAGTGAAGATTCTTCAACACTAAAATTGGCTTCGATTAATAATTCAATTCAAGTCAGGTTTAGCACGCGAGCTCAAACTTGAGATATTATTTAATAATATGAGATCAGAGGGCTTGACCAATACTTAATCCAAAAATATAACTAAGTTCAAGGCCTCCCTATTTGATCTCGCCAAATATTGATATAACTTATGTGGGCTCAGTCCAATTAATCTAATTAAGCTAAAAACCTCCCCCTTGAGTCCTTTAGCTCCACTTCGACGCAATTATATGGGCTCAATTAAAGTGCTCTTAATACTTATATATAATTTAATTAATTTGTTTGCTTAGGGGTCATGATAGATCATATATTATGTTGAAGTCCTCTTTACTCAAAAGTAAGAAGTCATCCCAATTATATTGGCTCAATCAAAGTGAGATTTATACGAGATTATTAATTTATACATTTATCCATTCAGAGATTATTATATAATTGGGGATTTCTTTTTCTTAGAAAACCTTAAAAGTAAGAAGCCCTCTTTACTTTACTCTATATATAGATAGCAAGATCGGCCAATGTTAATTACATATCCATGTGATTGGTAAAGATGAATGTATGATTATTAAACCATCATTTGATCTCATTTCAAAAGGTTACGTTAAAAGCATAAGAAACAAAGTGACATTTTCTTATAGTTTTTAATGTGACTCTATCTGGTTAGACTAGAAAGTAAGTAACAACTTGAGGGGAGGATTTGCAAATCTTCTAAAAAATCACAAGTTTCTAAGCACATAGAACACTGAAAATATGACTCATCAAATATTGCGCTTCTATTATAGTTAATTATAAGGCTTAAGAGGCACAAAAAATAATTCTTTTTAGGAGAATCCAATAGAAAAATTATAATCTTTTCATTTTTTTTTACACGTTTAGTGTATTACAAAATAGGAATAGCTATCAATAAGCTGCCTCGAGAGGAGATACAGGACTGATAGCCACAACGCAATTGTTCCACGTCTCATTGGTCCTCTTGTAGACATTAGATTTCTTCCCCCCAATCGGCTTGTGGCTTGAGAGGATCAACTCCACGAATTGGCTATGGCAATTCTTCCCCACTTTCACGAGCTTGTGACGACATTCATCGATAGGTGCAGAGGTGTCACCAAGGACTATGATTTGAAAGAACCAAAACCCACAATCGTTAATACTTTGTCCAGCATTAGCACCACATTTTCCTTTCATTTTCACTTTTACTTGAAAATTCAAAACGTTGACTTTTTATCACTTTACCTAATTTTTTTCTTTTATATTTTGGGCTCGTAAATCCAGCGTGGATAAACCACAATTTACCTGGTGGAGAATGTTCAAATCAGGGCCATTAAGATATCGAGATTAGACAAAAGAATTAAGCCTATGCCTTTCGACTTACAAACTAAATCTAAGATGGCTCAATTTGTAACTACAACATTGTTTTTGGTTTTTTTTATATTCACCTCATTGAGGAAAAAAAATATTGGAGGTAACAATATTACTTAAAGGGAGGCGAATAGATTGTTTGTAAAACTCAAAAAATTGAATTAATAGGTAAGCGTTAATTTGAAAATAATCGAACTTATCATGTTACGGGATGCTCTTTTTCTTTTCTTCTTTTTTTTTCTTTTTGTTTCTTTGGCTTGTAAAAGTGATGTCCAGTGTGGATGGAACACGGTTTACTCGGTGGAGAATGTTCGAACTAGGGCCAAAAATTTTGCCCATTGTACTAGTCATCATGCTCCCTCCCCAACAATACAAACGCAAAGCCCATGATTAGCAATGTTTCCATGCATTACACGAACTAATTAAGATACGTAGAACATACTAGAGAATTGAGCTTGTGCATTTCGACTTGCAAACGTAATCTAGGATCGCTCGGTTGATAACTGCTGCAGCTTATTTTTAATTTTTTTTTATTCACCTTATTGAGGAAAAATGTGTTGAGATTAATAACATAACTTAAGAGTGGTGAATAAATTATTTGCTAAGCTCCACAATTTTTTCTTGTGGAAGATAGCAAGTCGTATCTAGACAGTACTAGAGACCAAGTTGAAAGTATCAAGTAGGCCAGTGCAACTATTAGATAGATATAGAGGATAATGAGCAGATATAAAATAATATGCGACAATTTATAGCAATTCAACTTTGTTCCCAACGTATGTCTGCTTTCTTGTAACAACCTTAACATGGACATATTCTAGTAATCTTCAAAAAATGTTACAATCGTGCAACTCCTATTACAAAATAAATCCCACTATCAAAACGCAAGTACTACTATTACTATTGTACACTTTGTCTTATTATTGATTACAATATCGCAAATCACAAGAAGGAAATATCAATCGAGCAGTAGCACAATTTGCTAAACAGAGAGATGATGATAACAAAACCAGCTTTATTTATTTTTGATCCAACCCATTTAAGCTACATTGTTCTTCTTTACGATGTTAACACCTGAATTTTAATCGACAAATTAAATATCGTCTTTTTACCTAAGACCAATTCGGACCCATTACATCTATCCAAATTGGTGTCTTTGCCCCATTAAACAAAATCGGACTCAAGCCCTCTCTCAAGCCCATCAAGAATAAGAGGCCCAATACTCCAATCTACCGTTCCTTACATTTCTCTCATTCGGCCCGGCTCATTCCCTGCACTTCTCTCGTTTCGCCGAGGCTAAAGAAAACTAACGCACGAAGAAGGAAGCAGGCTTGCTTCGCGCCGGAGCTGGCTTGACACGAGACGTTATAGTGTGGATGTGTTCGCCAGTGGTGATCTGCCTTGAGCTTCATATACTTTGCCTAACACGTGACATTGCTTGTCCGCTGTCGGTGAGGTAGGATCATTTCCAATAATGCTAATTCTTTAGTTTTAGATTGAGAGAGGTAGGACCATTTCTGACAATGCACCTTTTCTGTTGGCTGAATTTGCTAATGTCAGGAAAAACTTGAGGTGTTAGAAGATAGGCTGGACAATCTGGTGCAGCCTCGTCCGACCGATGCGTTGTCAAATCGCAAGGTCAGATTTCTTTGGGTATGGTTTATATCCAACATTTATACTTAATATTCACCTTGTTGAGGAACCATTTGCGAGAACTAAAGTGTTATGTATAAAATGGTTTGGTGGCACAACATTTACTCTATATCTTTTGCAAACATATTTGCTACACCATAAATTATTGAACCAAAGCTTTTTTTTTCCTCCTAAGATACTTTCTTTGTACAGGAGGCTACCCTGTAAGATTTTTCTCTCCTCTACTCGAGAATTCAAGGCAAATCTTTGCTACTCGATCGAGCCTTACTTACCGTATCTGATTTAGCTATTTCTCCTGCTTTGGGGCTCAAATAGGATTACTCGTTGAGTACATGTCCCATTCAGTTGCTTAATTTCTGCCGCAGGTTCTTTTTCTACTCATTGCATTTATACAATTAACGCAGGTTTGTTAGATATTTTATCTGGAGATATGCCAGAGGCTATAAGGATTCAACCGAAGCATCTGGGGGCCCTAATCGATTTACACAACGTAATAGGGAGTTTTGCGAGGAGTACTCAGCACTTGTTTTTGGAGTTGGATCTCTGTATACTAATGGATACATCAAAGGCGGTTTACCTTCCTAACGAGACATTTAAACAGATGTAAGCAATCGAATTGAAGGCTGTTGTATTTTGTATACTTTCTGAGAGTACATATCTGCAGTGTAGAAGCTTTTAACGATGGGTTGTAGGAAATTCCCTTGAAGTATTGAATTTGATCAATGCTAATACAATGGATTCACCAGAAGAAGTTGAATTCAGCTCTGAAGTACGACTTCTAGGCGGTCATTTCATGAAACTTATGTCGAGGATCGCTCATGTCAGTATTCTGCCTTAGAATTTATCTTAGACCTTTCAAACTTAGGGACAGGGTTTTAAAAGGTACAGGGATAGCTTTTCGCCATTTTTGAAGAATAACTTTTACATAACACAGTCCACATCACACCTTGACTTGTGCAAGGAATGTGATGCTTGGCTTTAAAATTTTAAGTATACATTATCATCATCAGTGAAGGAACAGCTTGATGCGACACTATCCACTCCAATATGAGCTTCCTCTCTGCATCTGCATGCATAGCTCAGTAACTCCTTGCCTTTGTAATCCATGACTAATTTACATTAAATCTTACTTTAACCCTCTAGTGACAGGAGTCGTGAATTTTTTGGATCTAGTTATCTTTCTACTGTTGGAGCCAGCTCTGCAGGGTCATATTTGGTAGTCTAATCATGCTGTCAAAATCCTGTCCATGTTGTTTAGTGATGATAGTTTTAATTTAGGCTGTGCAATATTTTGCATCTCGGGTCATTATTATTGACCTTATAGAGTCAATATGCAATATGCATTAAAATCAATAACTGAAGAAAGAGAAGGATTCCAAGCCTCTTCATGCTTTTTCTTCTATGCCTCTTCTCCATCAGATGAAGATTTTCTGTCGGCAAATTGCTTATTGGTTCTCAATCGGCTATATATATTCTTCACCCAATGTTGTATTTCAGATACATACAGCTAGAACGTGCTATACTTACCAATGAGATGTCTAGGGTGGAATTAAGAGTTGTTGCTCATGGTGTGAGAGCCCAGGGAGTTGAACTCAGCGAGACAGTGAGAAGGATGGAGAAATCCATTCTCCAAGTTATTGTAGTTCTTGAAACGGCTGTGAAAGGTGCATCAGCTTTACTGGTGGTTCCGAGGCAGATGAACTAATTCTTGCGCTTGATGACATTGTGTTACAATACATTTCTTCTTGCAAGAGACACTGAAATCATTAAGAGCTGTCTGCGGTGTGGGACCTTGCTGGTGAGGATGGCTTAAAGAAAGAAACAGGGTTGGACAAAAAAGGGGCAACTCAAAGTGCATGAAAGGTAGAAACAAGCTCTAATGAAGAGGAGTGGTCCATTGTCCAGAGAGCTTTGCAGATCTTCACTGTAGCAAATTGTTTGGATCTTCTGCATTCGAAGCTTCCTTAAGAGCCACTTTGGCTAGGATGGGTACTAGCTTGTCTATTACGGTATTTGGTTCGAGTTTGGACCAAAACCGGTCACATTTGATTAGTGATGAAGGGAATGAGGAACGATATTTGGTGGGTAGGGCTGCCTTTGAAGTTGCAGTCATTCGACTTATTGATTTTCTTGAAAAAGCACGGAAATTTTTCAACCTTTTAGATCAGGTGAATAAGCCTAGTCTGTGGCTCAACAGTTCTTTCCTTCACCCACGAACATTTTCCATCTAACCTTTAGACCGTTGATTAGTGTTGGCTTGTATAAACTTGTGTTCTCTTTTCACTTGTTTTTGGCATAGCAACTTTTGATGTTTTTTATATTTTGGTTTCGCCTTATAAACTTGTGTCTCGCTCTAGATCTTACACTGATTTAATTATTTTCTTCGTTTTAGTTAAAAGATCCTTGGTCCTATGCACTTCCAAGTGCTTCTCAGAGAATTGCGGCATTCGCTGACACAATCAATGAACTTGTCTAAGACATTCTCATATCTATAGTGAGACAACAGCTCTATGATGTGTCTCAGCTGCACCAAGTGCTTTTCCCCTGCGAACATTCAGTTCATATCCACATCCCTATGTGACAAGTATTGGTGAATATCTTCTTACTTTACCCCAACAGTATGAACCACTTGCGGAGGGAATCTCCAGTGGTGATGCCAGCGATGATGAAGTGCAGTTCTTTGCAACTGGATGGATGTTCAAGGTGATTCATACAAAGTCTTTTCAGTTTTATTCTGGACACGTAGATTTCTTAATTTAGCATGCAGAGTGCCGCTTCAGACTTTGGAGATGGATGCTCCAGGTTACATCGACACCAACACTCACCAATTGGTACGTGCTTCAATATCGTACAGATGCAGCGGTTTTGTTTTTTGTATGAGCGAATTCTCCGACTTATTTCAGCTCAACTTGGCAATCGAGACTTGCTTGTCTGCTCGAGAAAGTGAGAGTAGTATTTGAGCTTTTCGAAGCAAAGATGAGTTCTCCGACTTGCCTTTAGTATGCTCATACTTGATTTCGCTGCTTGAGATACCGTGCCGGGGTTTTTGGTTTGATTGGAATAAACTTGGACATGATTATTATGCAGAAGAAGAAACACCACCCGCTTAGGACGGTGCCGGCTCCTGTCTCATGGCCACATGATAACCGCTGTTGGTGGAACTGGTGGTTATTTTGTTGGGAAGCAGTTTGTTACTGCTGAAGAGCTGAGAGACAAGTCATCTCACTTGCGTCGCGAGAAAGCTCTCATCATAAAATTGGTAATTGCTGGCATTTTTCACATAATTCAACCGAGAACTCCACAAACAATCCTGCTTCCAATTTGGATTTTCCTGCTCGATTCGTTGGTCAATCTTGAGCCAATCAAGTGAGACAAAAGTATTGCACAATGTTGGTGGGTGAAAACGACAATTCCTTTTTCCCGCTGATCGCCCCAGGTTGACATTGTTGACTTCAACGGCTGTTTTCTGTCTAGTTTACGTAATCTTGTTGGTGCAAATCCCATCATATCGGTTGTAACAAAGGTAGTAAAACAATAAAGTAACTCTTGCTATGTCATATATGATTACTCCAGTTAAGTTGCTCATGTCAACGGTTTTTGACTCTGCTAGGTGGATCTACTTCCTAAAGGGTCCGATCTTAACTGTATTGGTGATTGGGTTGTTGAAGCTACTTTAAGTAAGTTCTAAGCTACTCCTTAGTTTCCACGAAAGAAGACATGTTGGTCCAATATGGAACGAAACTTTCCCAGTTGAGTTTCATAGAATGTAAGTGTTGGTGATATGAATGTTGAAATCGCTGTCGTAAATAGTTGTCGCGACCTCTTTTTTTTTCGGCGCCCGCAATCAGGTACGAGTGCCTAAGGAGGCTAATGGCTCGGCTGAAATCGGTTAAGCCCGGACTCTCCCAAGTCCACCAATTCGCGACTTTAATAGTCTAAGTTTTTAACCTGCAAGTTGATTTTTAAAATGGAGTCGCCACTAATCAATTTGGGGTAGGTTGATTAGAAACCCAAGCGAAGTATCGGGAGAAATACTCGCTCCTACGCAACCAGAGAAATTAGGATCGGGGACTTGATTACACTAGTTAATCACTAATGCCCTTTCGGTACCTAATCTTGTTTAAACCTTGAGGTTTTTTGGATGTTTAAGGGATTTTCCATTCATTTGTGAAGAAAAATATTTTTCGGGCATTTTCTCATTTTTGGACATAAAAAGCATTTTTGGATTTTTTTATCTTTTTCTGGAAATATAAATGATTTTTGGCTTTTCTGACTTTTTGGCTTTTTGGGAAAATATGGACATTTTTGATTTTTTTGATTTTTTGGAAAATAAATTATTTTTTTGATTTTTTTAATTTTATTTATTAAAATATTATTTTTATATTAAAATAATATAAAAACGAATCGGGTCAGCTCCGGGTTGGGACCGACCCAGTTTGCGGCCCGCGAGACCTGGACGGGCCCGCGTTGCGAGCTCGACTCAGGTTTTTTTCTCCATTTCTCTTTTAATCGCGGCCCACAAATAAGGGACACCCATCCTTAGGCCCACAAGAGATCAGCCCACATGCAACTGGCCCAACCGACTGCGCGAGACCCGGACGCCCGGCCCGACGACCCGACCCAGCCAAACCCTACCCGATTAGAAGGTTTCGCCGACCCGGCTCGCGGCGCGACCTCTCTCTCCCATCTCTCTCTACTCGCGGCGCCTATGGAGACTGAAACGTCATCGGACAGACGGCGACGGTGGCGGTGAAGACGGGCGACAGATCTGCGACGCGACGGCGACTAGGAAGACAGCAACGGCCGACTACTCGACAGGATGCGGTGCAGCGGTTCAGTAGCGGTGACGGGTGGAGATGTAGAAGGGAACGGCGGACGGAGCGCGACTGGCAGGACTAGATCCCGCGGTGGCTCGAGGCTACGAGCATGGATGGCGAGCGTCGGCTGATACCTAATTGACGGCGCAACGTGGCGGCGAACGGTGGCGGTGACGAAGACAGGGCAGCGACGGCACCTCGGCTCCTAGATCGGCACCTTTCCCTCTCTCCGAGTTTGCTCGCCGTTCGGCCTTGGCTCCGCCCACGAGCTCCTTCGACTCCGATCTCTTCCCTCTCCCTTAGATCTGGCCCTCCTCTTTGCTCGTGCTCTCTCCTCCCTCGGGCTCACTCGCCGCCGGCCTCCCGAAGTCTCGGAGGGAGGTCGATTTGAGTTCGCGACCCGATTTTTGCCTTGCTCGCTCTTTGAGCTCCCCGAAATCTCTCGGGGACCCCTCTGAACTTGCTGGCTTCTGTCCCCTTCGACGGAGGTGGTGCCGGCCTATTTATAGGCGAGGGAGTTCGGTCGACGGGGAGGTTTGGCCGCCGATCCTCCGTGTGCTGACCGGTCTTGGTGCGGCCGAACCGGCGTCGCCTCAGCCGCCCACTTGCTTGCTTTGAAGGCACGTCCCATCGTCACCGGTTGGCCTACGCGCGCGCCGAAACCCTTGCTGCCGCTCTCGTGCGTGTGTTGCGAGGCGTGAAGGGAGAAGCCAAGGAGGAAGAAGACAAGGGGGTATGGGTGGGTTAGGTCGCGGACTGCGCGAAGGAAAAGAAAAGAAGAGAGGGGATGCGGCTTTTGCCCTTTTTTTTTTTTTTTTTTTTTGCTTTTATTTATTATTATTATTTATTATTTTGTTTTTATTATTTAAAAGAAGGAAAAAAAGGAAGCTAAAGCCTAATTAAAAACCTAATCGAAATTTAGGTGTCAACAGCTGCCCCTCTTTGAAGGTGAGTTCGCAGAGGTTGCATTCAAAGACAAACTGATGCCTAAATTTTATCCATGCATGCATAGCAGATTATATTTTATTTGGGACCTATTATTCTATGTAAAAAGAGCAATATAACATTACATATATTAAGACAGATAAGAAGATACCTGTAGTTACTTACCGGGAGTGAGTGAGATAGGGTGTGAACCCCGAGTTTGGCAAGTATCAATGCGTCATCTTACTTGGTGATATGAAGAGGTTGTTTTTCCAAGGCTCGAACCATTCTTCAGTCGCCTGTTAAAACAATCAATGATTTGTCTAGGACTCGAACCTTTCTTCGGTCGCCTTGACGGGAAATTGCTCCTCCGGGACCCGAACCATTCTTCGGTCTTTGTTGGAGCAATTAGTGGTTTGTCTCGGACCGAACCATTCTTCGGTCGCCGTGATGAGAAATTGCTTCTCCGGGATCCGAACCATTCTTCGGTCGCCTGTTAAAACAACCAATGATTTGTCTAGGACCCGAACCTTTCTTCGGTCGCCTTGACGGGAGATGCACCGACCTTAGTCAAGGCATCTGTTTGCTGGGGGTGCCTGACCTCAATCAAGGACACCGGTTGGTACCCGACCTTTCTCGAGAGATGCGCCGATCTTTATCAGGGCATTGATTTGTTGGGTGTCTGACTTCTATCGAAGACACCAGTTGGTACCCAACCTTTCTCGGGAGATGCGCCGACCTTTCTTAGGGCATCGATTTGTAGGGTGTCTGACTTCTGTCAAAGACACTGGTAGGAACTCGACCTTTCTCGAGAGGATGCGCCGACCTTTCTCAGGGCATCGATTACGTAGGGTGTCGACACGTCGAAGACACTAGTAGGAACCCGACCTTTCTCGGGAGGATGCGCCCGACCTTTCTCGGGGCATCGATTTGTGGAGGATACCCGGACATTCACGGGCATATCAAAGAGTACTGGATATTCACAAGTACTAACTTGAAGGATATTTGGGCCTTTGCCGGCGTCGAAAGGGTACTTGGATGATCACAAGTTCAATCTCTTGGAGGATACTTGGACGTTCACAGGTATCGAAGGGGTAATTTTGAGATATTCATGAAGGTCTCTCATCTCCTGGTATGTGGGAATATCGAGGACGTGCCTTGCATATTCATGAAGGTCTCTCACCTCCTGGTAATTGGAATATTAAGGACGTACCTCGCATATTCGTGAAGGTCTCCCACCTTCTGGTAATGAGAATATCGAGGACGTACCTGAGATATTCGTGAAGGTCTCCCACCTTCTGGTATTGGGAATATCGAGGGCGTGCCCCGTATATTCGTGAAGGTCTCTCACCTCCCGGTAGTTAGAATATCGAGGACATACCTGGGATATTCATGAAGGTCTTTCACCTCCTGGTAATTGGGAATATCGAGGGCATGCCTCGCATATTCGTGAAGGTCTCTTACCTCCTGGTAGTTGGAATATCGAGGACATACTTGGGATATTCGTGAAGGTCTCTCACCTCCTAGTAATTGGGAATATCGAGGGCGTGCCCCGCATATTCGTGAAGGTCTCTCACCTCCTGGTAGTTGGGAATATCAAGGGCATACCTAAGATATTCGTGAAGGTCTCTCACCTCCTGGTATTGGGAATATCGAGGGCGTGCCCCGCATATTCGTGAAGGTTTCTCACCTCCTGGTAGTTGGAATATCGAGGACATACCAGGATATTCGTGAAGGTCTCTCACCTCCCGGTATTGGGAATATCGAGGGCGTGCCCCGCATATTCGTGAAGGTCTCTCACCTCCTGGTAATTGGAATATCAAGGACGTACCTCGCATATTCGTGAAGGTCTCCCACATTCTGGTAATGAGAATATCGAGTATGTACCTGAGATATTCGTGAAGGTCTCCCACCTTCTGGTATTAGGAATATCGAGGGCGTGCCCCGTATATTCGTGAAGGTCTCTCACCTCCTGGTAGTTGGAATATCGAGAACATACCTGGGATATTCGTGAAGGTCTCTCACCTCCTGGTAATTGGGAATATCGAGGGCGTGCCCTGCATATTCGTGAAGGTCTCTCACCTCCTGGTAGTTGGGAATATCAAAGACGTCCCCGAAATATTCGTGAAGGTTTCTCACCTCCTGGTAATGGGAATTTGATTGCAACACAAGGCTTACCTGGGTGGCCGCAAGCACACAGGTGTACAAAGTAGAAGAATATTTGGATGAACACAAATATTCAATGATATGATGATGGACCACTCAGCTGGTCCAAGTGTAAGAAAGCATACCTGGGCGATCGCAGGCGCATAACGTGGTGGAATACTTGAGTAGCTACTAGCATTCAATGGCGTAATTTTGAAGGCCACTCGAGCAGGTCAAGTGTCATGGAAAGGGAGTACCTGAACGGGGGTTGATACTCAAAGACAAAGGGATACTTGGACAGTTGCAAATATCAAAACTTTAAAGACAACATGAATAGGTCGAATGTCAACAGAGGGAGCACTTGAGTAGTGGCAGACACTCAAAAACGGGGGAATGTTTGGACAATCAATACTTGAACAAGCTGAGTATCGGTAAGGGGGAGTACCTAGACAGTGGTGGGTACTCAAAGATTATCAAACATAAACTTTTGGGAGTAAGGATGGAGACATGCTTTTCTGGCAATATCTTTAACCTCTAAAAGTATGTTTGCTATTTACACAATATGCACACATGTACACAAAGATTTGTATATGCTGTAAATTCGTAAATTTTTATATGTGACTTATGCATGATGATCTCGTCAGTTTTGTACCATTTGAATTCCACTCGGAAAGATTTTGAAAGACAACTTTCGTTTAGAATGTAGATGTCTTGAGTATGCCGGACGAGGGACTTTCGTCTGAAAGGACTTTTCACTCGCTCTCATGGGAAAGGCTGTTTTATCCTGACCATTGATGCATGATTTATAAGGACCACACTGTCTCACTGTCATCATGTCAGCAGGGGTTCGAGTATTCTCGCAAATGATACGACTTTACCAATATGAGAGGTCTTTGTTGGAATTGTGATGAAGGCTTGGTCAATGGCTTATCAAAGGGGACCAATAAGGTCATGGCTTTGTGGGAAAGATGTTGCACGATCATCTCCGGGTTTGCAAGTCAAGAGTCTGCGAAAAGAGATAGAATAATCTTGCTTGTACTTCTTCGAGCGATGTTTATAGACATATGAAATCCTATGTTAATTGAAGTGTCCCTAGTCTGAAGAGACTTTTTACATTAGGATGCCATGTAGGCTTGACTCATGTGTAAAAGGGTGGGAGCTGGCGACCGCCTTGGCATTTGTCACTGGTCTTCCTTCTCTTAATCAAATGAAGGTTCCATTAATCGAACCACAACAGCAACTTCTCTCGGGAATACAAACAGCTGTATCTTTTGTTTAGAGACATTGGCCTTGCTTTTACCAGGCACACTGCTTTTTTATGTCCCCATTTCTCTCTTCAATTTTTCATTCACGGGCATTGACCTTGCTTTTACCAGGTACGCTGCTTTTTTATGCCCCAACTTTGTTCTTGTTGCCTAAGGAACTGATCTTGGTAAGTTCAAGCAAACACCTTTGTTAAACTATTGAGTCTCCATCTTTTGCTGGCGCTTCTGATTATGCTGTTCAAACGGCAGTAGCTTCTGCTTTGTCTCCATGTGAGGGTGAATTTACAGACTCAATCGAGTTGTACAATGGATACTAGTGTGTCAAGAAAGAATTGCTCTTCGTCATTCTAGGGCACTTAAATTAACGCGAGTGTTCATATGCAATAAAGACACTCGAAGATTGATGCAAGTGCGAGCAAGAAAATTTCTATCTCTCTTCTCACCTTGTGATGCTGCTTTGCCTCCACTCTGCCCCAATGTGGGGTGGTTCTTGATGGGGGTATGAGAGTAGCTTCGCCAGTGTATGGGGCTTAATGGGGTGAGCGATGGAATGCCTCTCACTATTTTGGTTATCGTACCATTCGCGAGAGAACTCTTTACCCTGCAGCCATGGAATCTTCTGCACTCATCTCACAAGTGTATAGATGGGGGTGATTATGTGTAGGATATGGCTTGCCTGTCATCATTCTGATGCGCCTCATCCAGCATGCTCAATTAATCTTGTATTCTTCATTTAGCTGTCTATTCTAATAATTCTCGATGGAATCAGTGATTTAGACAGACAAAATCATCATGCAAAATCCATTTGGAAAAGGCATGCAGCATTTTAAATGTGATGGAGTTTGTACTCTCAGAACAAATGAATGGTTTTGGCTCAAAAAAACCTTCTTAGTAGCTTTAAGGGTCAACAGAATAGTATTGTTAAATTTTGAACATCAAAAGGGTTATTCACAAAGGGGTGTCGATGGTTGTCCCTATTGATTAGGGATATGACACATGAATGATCAGCCAAGGATTAAGAATTTGATCGGGCATCTCTGCTTTTGCCCTTGTAGAAGAGAAGATGTATAAGTAGATCAATTTGTCTGGCCAAAATCAAATGTGAGTTGAGGCTTGAAGATTTTCTGTCATTTGCTTTGGCGATTACTCAAGACGTCATTTCATTTAGGAGAGTTTGTCATGCCTCTCATTGATTTATTATCCTTGTTTTTGATAGTCAAGTGATCCTGCAACAAGACATGCTTCTCGTTGATTTGTTATCCTTGCTTTTGACAGTCAGGTGATCCTGCAACAAACAAGAGGGAATGTGTTAGTCATGAACTCTTTCAAGAGTCGAATAACTGGAATCGATACAACTTTACCCTTCACTGGTTTGCAGATGATTGGGTGAACTTGAAGTGAGAGGGGGACACGAAGTCTTATGTCCCTTGCTTCGTTAGGTCAATTATTCTCTAAATCGGCTCCTGGATGACATGTCTTTTTACACGAAGCCAGGTAAATTTGATGTGGGTCATTTCTACGTACTAGCTTGGCCAGTATTAATTTGCGAAACCTAACCATCAAGTTTGGCTCTTGAATCCTGATGCTTCCTGCCAATAGGGAGAATATGTCAAAAGTGAATTCAAAGAGGGGGGAGTATTGGAAACGATTCCAAATTACTCTTCTCCAAAGTTTGTATTTGCTGACTCCTAGGGATATTTGAATATTAATGACAGCCTTTTCGTCTCGGCACAGTTTGACATTTCTTTCGATTGGCCTTCCTCACTCATGGCCATGTATGCATGATTGATGGTTGTTGATTTATCTTCAATGTCTTCCTTCTGTGGAATTTTCTTATGTCTTTGGCTATATGACCATTAGCAGCATTGAGCAAAGTCATGTACTTCAAGCTTCTATGGAATTTGAGATGGACAATCAAAACCTCTAATTCTCTGATGGCAATTACTTCTTGCGAGAGCATGCGTTTGAATAGGAAGTCAGGTTTCTAGGTCCTTATTTTGAATAAGGGCTAGAGACCGCTTCAACTGTCTGGATTTCTTCCCTGTTGACAGTAGCCAATTCAAATAAAGAGAAAAGATCCCTTCCTTGTGCTTCCGGGTTTGTCGAAGCTGGAAGTCCTGTTGATGAAACCACAGCATCTAGTTGCTCAAGCATGTTGTGGGGAAAAGATATTGCTCCGGCTTGAGAAGGCGTTGGGCAGGAGCGAGGTGGAGTGCACAGAGCTCTTGGGGATGGCTTGATTTCAACCGTATGCCTGTACCTATTACGTCCTATCTTTCATTTCCTGTAAATAGAAAAGAGAGGACATCATTTCCAAAATTATATTTAGGGAATAAAACTTACATTTTTGAAATGGGATGATTCTTTCTATTTGCCCCTGTTTTCTTGGCAGGGTGTCTTCAAATTTAGTGAGTTCGCTTGATGCGCTTGCTTCAAATGCCCCCTGTCACACTAAGTCAAAGGGGATGGGAATAATCTTCTGAGACATGAAGTGAGTAAGTCAGAAAGACAAATATGATTAAATTGATCATCCTGTTCAAAAGCTTTTGGTAATGAAATATTTCCTGTTTTCAAAATGTCTTTGGGGGATAAAAAGCATGAGGAAGCCCAGTCCTCAGTATTCTCCTTGGATGATATTTTTTCATGGCTGGATAGCATCACTGGGCTGGTTTGGGATACCGCCTCATGCTCTCTCAAAATATTTTCAACTTTATTTAATAAGTGGATTTACATTTTGGAAAAGTGTTTTCAAAAGTCAGTTCCTCAAGCGGAACTGATGTTGAAAATAAAACAAGCCAGGCTTAAGAAAGATGTACAAGTTCCCACGTAAGGGAATACGAAAGGAAATTAAAAAGCATTCTACTTGAGTGGGCTGCACCCATTTCCCCTTACGGTCCTTCGTTGATGGTGTCCATGAAAAGGTCTCCAAACATGGTGGTCATGTCATATGGCCCTTCTTTCTCTGTTGCTAAGGGTGGCACTTCATTGCTTGAATAATACCCGGCCTCTACCAACCCCGATAGATGTCGGCGGTATGTGCTTCGACATTTCTACTCGACTGTCTTTGAACTGAATACCGCGTTTACTTTGTCTGTGTGATCAAGGAGCGAATTGCTCGGAATGAGAAAGCTTTAGTGTCTAACGGGTTCGGATTCGACTCTTGAGGGCGAAGCACTCATCGTCGAGTGCCCCACTTCTCCCATGTGATAGTCGCATATCTTTGATGGGTCGTAGTTGGAAAAGCTTTCAGCGTTGGGTCATTTTGGCTCAATCGAAAGGAGGTTCTTCTTCCGGAGGATTGCCAGTACCTGTGACGGAGATCCAGGAAGAGAAGTAAATTGTCTCTTGTTGTTGTAATGCTTTGGGATGGCGACGGCTGGTGGTCTGTTGCTATCTTGCACTTGTCTGAATTGTTGGAGAATGATTGTAGGTCGCATTGACATCTACCGAGAGTTCTTTATCTTTCTTCATGCTAAACCTACCTGTGGATGCAGGTTCAGTGAACCAACCATCCCTCAACCCTATCTCAATTTGCTCCCCTACTGGAATGAGTTGATTGAACGATTCGGCAATCGTGGTTACCATTCGATTGCGGTACTCGTAAGGGAGGGTTTTGATAAACATCTTTCTCAGCTCGAAATCGGTTGGTTCAGGACTGATTTGGGCGGCCAGATTCCTCCATCTAATAGTATATTCTTTGAACAATTCGTGTTTTTTCTTTTCGGTACGCTCAAGATCTTCACGAGAAGGGGTAATGCCCATTATGAACTTATACTGCTTGAGGAATGCCTCACTCACCTCGCTCCATGTTTCGAGGAGGTTCATGTTCTTTGTAATGTACCACCTCAGGGCAGGGCCTATTAGACTTGATTGGAACAACTGGATCATTAATGGTGCATTATTAACGTATTGGGTCATTCGAACCAAGTACATTTGCAAATGAGCCTTAGGGCAAGTCGTGCCATCGTACTTCTCAAACTCAGGCATTTTGAATTTTTCCGGCATTTTGACATTAGAATAAATGGAGAGGTCCGTCAAAGTAGGATCTTGGAGGCCTTGCAGTTGTTTCAGCTTCTCCTCAAGCTTTTCGAGGCGTTTGTCATGCTCAGTTTTAGACAAACTGTCTGGCCTAGCTTTCTCGATCATGGTTGAGTGCGGATCATCCTCCAATTCGGGCATGTTATCGTCGGTATCTCCACCTTGATCACCCCTAGTAGATGATTGTGGCAATAATACCTCGATTGAGGCCGAGGCGGGAGTGAATTTGCCCTGGATGGAGTCTATCTGCTTTGAAAGTTGTTGAAGCACATTGAAGACTTGCTTCATTTCACTTTCCATGACCGCAATACGGCTTGGTACATTTTCTTCGGCCATTCTTGCTCTTGCTTTTGAACGAGTCTGGATCGGCGAACGTTGACGTTCCATGATTACCTGGTCATGAATAAACAAGCATGTGTGAATACAAGGCGTAAATAGGGAGTTAGTCCATGATGACGACCTAACCCTACTCATTTCGTTTATTCATGAAAAGGTAGACGATTTCCTAAGCATGGATTGAAAAAGGGCATGTGAGATGCTAGCATGGGCTAAAAAGATATTTAATTTGAAAGGTGAAGAAAGCATGAATTGAAACAAATTTTCAAAAAGATTTCTATCCCTTTTTGAGGCAAATGAAAATTCTTGCGAAAAAGAACTTTTTAACATGCTTGAGAATAAAAACATCAACTAAAAGTAATTTCTTTTGCAAAAGATTTTTTTTTTTTTTAACTTTATGACAATTACTTCCAAATTTAAATGATCGTGATATTAAATCCTAGACTAATCATGGACCGCTCAATATATGCAGGAAGGTAAGTAAATTGCAAAGTACACAAAAAAAAAAAAAAAAAAACTTACTTCACACGAGAAAATTGATGACAATCACATAGACATGCGCATGATATGTGCGGCTTGATTTCTAACTAAGAAGGTTTGTTGAAATTAAAAAGGTATCCGCCCGTTGCAGTCTCGCGTTAGCAGCGTACCCTCTTAACCTCGGCTAGAGAAATTCGGGGAAAAGAAAGGCAGCCTCTACAACGCAGTCTCGCGTTCGAAGTCGTATCTTTCTTAACACCATCCTAAATATCCTATGGTGGCCCAGGTCCGGCGGCCGGGTTGTGTGTGCCATGTGTAGTGCTAAAACAGTAAAACAGGCGCAATAGTTATAATTACAAAACAATCTATTTTAACCAAAATTAAAATAAACATTTAAGCTACTGACCTGCATAAAGAAAATAACAAGTCAGTAAAGTGTTTAAACAAGATAAAATGGCCTAAGTCCTCAAATGTTCCCCAGCGGAGTCGCTAAGCTGTCGCGACCTCTTTTTTTTTCAGCGCCCGCAATCGGGTACGAGTGCCTAAGGAGGCTAATGGCTCGGCTGAAATCGGTTAAGCCCGGACTCTCCCAAGTCCACCAATTCGCAACTTTAATAGTCTAAGTTTTTAACCTGCAAGTTGATTTTTAAAATGGAGTCGCCACTAATCAATTTGGGGTAGGTTGATTAGAAACCCAAGCGAAGTATCGGGAGAAATATTCGCTCCTACGCAACCAGAGAAATTAGGATCGGGGACTTGATTACACTAGTTAATCACTAATGCCCTTTCAGTACCTAATCTTGTTTAAACCTTGAGGTTTTTGGATGTTTAAGGGATTTTCCATTCATTTGTGAAGGAAAAATATTTTTGGGCATTTTCTCATTTTTGGACATAAAAAGCATTTTTTTGGATTTTTTTATCTTTTTCTGGAAATATAAATGATTTTTGGCTTTTTCTGACTTTTTTTGGCTTTTTTGGGAAAATATGGACATTTTTATTTTTTTGATTTTTTGGAAAATAAATTATTATTTTTTATTTTTATAATTTTATTTATTAAAATATTATTTTTATATTAAAATAATATAAAAACGAATCGGGTCGGCTCCGGGGTTGGGACCGACCCGGTTCGTGACTCGCGAGACCTGGACGGGCCCGCGTTGCGAGCCCGACTCAGGTTTTTTTCTCCATTTCTCTTTTAATCGCGGCCCACAAATAAGGGACACCCATACTTAGGCCCACGAGAGATCAGCCCACACGCAACCGGCCCAACCGACCTGCAGAGACCTAGACACCCGGCCCGACGACCCAACCCAGCCAAACCCTACCCGATTAGAAGGTTTCGCCGACCTAGCTCGCGGCGCGACCTCTCTCTCCCACCTCTCTCTACTCGCGGCGCCTATGGAGACCGAAACGTCATCGGACAGACGGCGACGGTGGCGGTGAAGACGGGCGACGGATCTGCGACGCGATGGCGACTAGGAAGACAGCAACGGCCGACTACTCGACGGGATGCGGTGCGGCGGTTCGACAGCGGTGACGGGTGGAGATGTAGAAGGGAATGGCGGACGGAGCCCGACCGCGGGACTAGATCCCGCGGTGGCTCAAGGCGATGAGCATGGATGGCGAGCGTTGGCTGATACCTGATTGACGGCGCAACGTGGCGGCGAACGGTGGCGGTGACGAAGACAGGGCAGCGACGGCGCCTCGGCTCCTAGATCTGGCACCTTTCCCTCTCTCTCCGAGTTTGCTCGCCGTTCGGCCTTGGCTCCGTCCACGAGCTCCTCCGACTCCGATCTCTTCCCTCTCCCTTAGATCTGGCCCTCCTCTTCGCTCGTGCTCTCTCCTCCGTCGGGCTCGTTCGCGCCGGCCTCCCGAAGTCTCTCGGAGGGAGGTCGGTTTGAGTTCGCGACCCGATTTTTGCCTTGCTCGCTCTTTGAGCTCCCGAAATCTCTCGGGGACCCCTCGAACTTGCTAGCTTCTGTCCCCTTCGACGGAGGTGGTGCCGGCCTATTTATAGGCGGGAGTCCGGTCAACGGGAGGTTTGGCCGCCGATCCTCCGTGTGCTGACCGGTCTTGGTGCGGCCGAACCGGCATCGCCTCAGCCGCCCACTTGCTTGCTTTGAAGGCACGTCCCATCCGTCACCAATTGGCCTACGCGCGCGCCGAAACCCTTGCTGCCGCTCTCTGCGCGTGTGTTGCAAAGGCGTGAAGGGAGAAGCCAAGGAGGAAGAAGACAAGGGGGGGTATGGGCTGGGTTAGGTTGCGGACCTACGCAAAGGAAAAGAAAAGAAAAGAGGAGAGGGGATGTTGGCTTTTGCCCTTTTTTTTTTTTTTTTTTTTTTTTTTTGCTTTTATTTATTATTATTATTATTTATTATTTTGTTTTTATTATTTAAAAGAAGGAAAAAAAGGAAGCTAAAGCCTAATTAAAAACCTAATCGAAATTTAGGTGTCAACAATAGTTTTCTCACAAGTGTTTTTGGCATGCAGCACTCCTAGTGTCCATCTTAACTAGTTCTAAGTCATTGACTGGGATTGCTGGAGTCGTTTCAGAAATCTAAAAGGAGAAAAAGGTGCTTATCTATCCCATAACAAATTTTCACTCAAGTTGGTTATGCATCCATCCAGAACATGACAGTATTGCTACGGTATGGACATGGCATAGACTTGGCACCCCAAATCTTACTTACTGCGTCCCTAGAATTAAGTCCCACATATATGTGGCCATACAAAAAGAGTTTTCCCTTTAAGTTGGCTCAAGTACATACATTGATTCTTTCACGCTATTGGATTATATATTTTAGTGTCGAATCCACCGCAATATCCTTAACCTTATGACAACAATATTTTTTGAAAAGTTGAATTGGCTTCTTATTAACACCTTGCCGTCAACCACCCTGTAATGCCAGTTCTTTTCTCTCTCTCTCTCTCTCTCTCCGCTGCATTGCTTGTCCGCTGTTGGTGAGGTAGGATCATTTCCAACAATGCTAATTCTTTAGTTTTAGATTGAGAGGTGTAAGATAGTTAGCATGCCTGGCTCCGTTTTTCCTTTTCAAGGTTCTCTACGGTTCTCTATGCCAATAGTTTGCCATCTTCAGCGGGTTGTAACTACCCTAAAGAGTTCGCTCATATTGATTCATAGGTCGAGGTTCCTCATTCACATTGGGAGATTTAAGTCCTTAGAGCTTCAATACACAAAAGTTCATCTGAAACCCATAAAGAAGCTTTGGGAAGACTTCCAAACAACTAGTTTCACTCTGATGTGCAGGTGTATGCTTGCTTTCCCGCATGATTACAAGAGCCTCGTTCCCAAGCTGCTAATGGAAACAATGGCATTCTAATATTACACTAATTTTACAAATATGTTGTGCGCTTATTAGACAGTCCAATAGTAAGAATTTATCATTTTCAATGTACTGTATTTCTCGTGTTTTCTTTGATCGTTGTATTGAGAATGAAAAAACTTTCTTATTAGGCGCTGTCAACAACCGCCTCGAGCGCACCCATTACCGAGATCCTTTTATAAATCAATTTCTATCGTACCCTTTGTTTCCCTCCTTTGCTGAAATTTTATTATGCTCGCCTGCTCGGCAAAAATTTGGTTGGGCTGGCAGTGTGGAGATGGGCCAGGAAAGCCCATAATGCAAATGGGCCGTAAAGGAAGTTGATTTGTAGGTCCATCAAAAAAAGCTTTCTTGCTCTTTCCTCGCGATTCCTCTGCTGCACTATGCCGAGATCGAGCAGGTAACGACCTTCGATTCCGCTCCTCGGATCTCCATCAATATCAGGGCAGGGATTGAGTGTTCATGGTTCCTAATTAACAGGTTCGTTTTCCATGTGTTGTGTGTAGGTATGGCCTGTTTGGCTGTCTTCAACAGCAAGTGGTTGTTTTTCTCTCTCTATTTTTTTTTTTTTTTTTTTTATCGGTCCTACTTTACTCCTATTCTAACTCTTACGCTTAGACTTTTGTCCTACCTCCTTGTAAGGCGTGGGAGTCGAAACCCACCCCTAAAACTAATTCGTCCTCACTCAAACCCCCCTGAGAAGGTGGGGATTTGAACCTCCCACCTCCCCCTTCCATGTTGGAAGGGTGGCCACTGAGGTAAACCCCAGTGATTGAGTGGTTGTTTGTCAGGAGGCCAAGATGGTAAGATTTCAGTTTCTCATCCCGCAATTTAGGTTGTGGGTCTTTGATCTAGTCTCATCAATTAGCATCAGAACTCCATTTGCTGGTAGAGATTAGGCTATTTGCGATTGCGTCCGAATGCATTACCCCGAATCACTTGCACATTTTGTTCTTTCAGATCCTCTACTCTAGGACATTTGTTTTAATGAAACCACGATGCATGAAAATATGTATCATGTTGGAGTTGAACCAATAGTCGGCTATCTAATGAGGCCACGGTTCATGTCCATGTTAAAAGAACACGAGGATAGCATTTTTGTAAATAAATCACCAAGAGATTACCCACTGTTTAAGTCATGTGTTTGATGACTTAAATGCTGGATCTGTATTTGAGGTTTCATCGCTTGGAAGTTTGTAACCAACCAAATGCATATTGGACTAGGACTAGGACTAGGATATGGTGTGAGGTTTAATGCCTACATTTAGGAATGTACGGCTTGAGGGAACCAGAACTTGAGTCCTGTTTTGTGCAATTATATATAGCCTAGGACTTACTATTGTTTGTTTATTAGTGAAGGGTACTCTCTATAGGCATGTATAGAGGTGAGTACGATGTTTTCTTATAATATTTTTTTTTAGTGTTTTCCTGCACTATGTTTGTGTCTGTACAGGTGGTTTTTGCAGCTTCTGTTGTGAGCAAGTCTGGTGAGTCATTCGGTTTCAATATTATTAACTTTGAAGCATAATGATTGACCGGATTGTTTCTTTGATTATTTTTATCTCATTTTATATATAGCTAATTAGAAGAGGGAAGCAATAAATACATTTTCCTCGGTCCCTGCGAGCAACCTCATTTTCTTCATGATTTGGTCTCCTCATTCTCCTAAGTTAATAATTTGATAATTCTAAATTATTTTGCAGTGCTTGTTTCTCGGCAGTTTGTTGACATGGCTCGAATTAGAATCGAGAGTCTTCTTGCTGTTATCTCAAAAATAGTTGGTACTGGAAATCTACACACATATGTTGAAACCGAGGATGTTCGCTATGTTCACCTGCCAATAGAAGCTCTGTAGTTGCTTCTCGTTACCGACAAGCAAAGCAACAATCTTGAAGATCTGGACACCCTTAGGGCTTCTCTTCAAGCTTGTATCCTTCTTGGTGCATTGTCTAAGATTTTCTTTATCGTCTCTTTTCTTTTTTTCCTTTCCTCCTTCGATTTTTCTGGATCTGTGGTTCCTAAATGCCAAAAATCGAGTTAATTGTTTTCAAAATTTTTATTATTTGAGCTTGTCATGATGACAAGGAATATTGCTACATTTATTTTTGCTCAAATTCTTCAACATAGATTTGGAAACCTAGTTTTCAATTTGGAGCAAGAAGATTTTTCCACAACCCTAATTTTTAGACTGCTCAAATTTTTTTTTTCCCGCTGAAATAAGAAGAAGAAAGTGGCGTTAGCACTGATTACGCAAAGCAAAAAAATTGATAATCAGGTGGGTGTGTATTATATGTCGAAACAGAATCATACGTGCCATGAGACTTTAAGACATAGATACCCGTAGGATGTCGAAGTAATAACATTTCCCTTCTTGCGTTTAGCCAATTTGCTTAACTACGACGTCGTTGAAGATGTCCGCGAAAAAATTGACTGTACGGCATATTCTTCTATACCTTGACGTGGATACCGCTGGACCCACCATTGACGAAGCTCCAAAATCCCCAATACCGTACCTTTGCATGGCATCTTCTTTGTACCCCAGCAAGAGCCCAAAAATTTATCACGATTATGTATACGAGTCCTAAGATTTTCGTCTCATCCGTTCTTTAGCTTGGTTATTTTGAAAGAAACAGAATGATCCTTGTGATATTTGGGAAGACATATTGACTATCAAGCCATCACTTTCAAAGAGCGCGAAATAATTCACAATAATTCAAGTACACAGTCGTCCATTGCCATCGCTTGCACCTTGGGTTGGTGCTCTACGGCTCAATAATCCTCAGAGTGAATCTGTTGGTGGATTGAATTCAGTGGAACCCTATGCTTTTGAGGAGTTCCTCCCTTTGTCCCAAAAAAAGAAAAAAGAAAAAAGCCACTCAAGCTGTCGAAGAAAACGCTCACAAGCCAAATACAGCTCAATTCGCCATCTTTTCCATTACTCCTTCTGGCTATCTTCGAGCATAAAGTTTATGACGACTTCTCTTGAATATATTTCAGTCTCTTAAATGTCGCTTGTCATGCCCTGATATGCTTTTGTTTCAATTTGGTGGATTCGAGCTCCCATCGAAGATGTCTTGCTTTCCTACCTTTTTGGCCAAGCTTATCCTAGTGACTACTACTTTCACAAGGTCATTTGGTCCTAGGAAGTAACTTGGCACATAAATAAAGGGAGACTTACCAAAAAAAAAAAGTCCTAAACCTATTATAAGTGTGCTAATTTAATCATAAACTCCATTTTTTTACTAATTTAATCTTGCATATTTTGCAATTGAATCAATTTAGTCTTAACTAATATTGACACGAGAAAAAAAAAAAAAGAAGAAGCAAAATCCACTGTAGAAATCAAAGATTACAAAAACTGGCTCTAAAAGTTTAGACTCTATCTGTCTCAAATTTATATATATATATATATATATATATATATATATATATATATATATAAGAATCATATCTAAAGTAGGAAACCTCTTTTTGTGAAACCTTTTCCAACTACGAAAACCATTCAATCAGGAAATCTATTCAAAATAGGAAATCTACTACCTCTTTTTATGAAACCTTCTCCAACTACGAAAACCATTTAATGAGGAAATCTATTCAAAGTAGGAAATCTACTTGAAGTAGAAAGCTTTCCTTTTCGAGCTCAAACTTGAGAGATATCTAATAACTATATCAGTTTTTGAGGCCCAACTTCAGCAGGCCCAATCCAACTTGGGTTCAGCCCAAAAGCAAGAACAATTCTCAATTGGGCTGAGATTTGTTGGGCCAAGCTTAAGGCCCGGTCCAAGTCCACCGACGCCACCAAAAATTTAGGTTTTGGCCGCCATTGTGTCGCCGTCGCAGTGTCCTGGTCTCCGCTTTTACCAAGTGAGTTTTACTCACTAATACTTTCTTAGTTTGCTAATTATACTTAGGGTTGGTTAGATTTAATTAAATGCAATTAGGTGGTTAGATTAGTTTAGATAAATTAAATTAGAGACTTAATGATGCATGTTAGGTGGTTAGAAATAGACATTAGCAAGTAGGCATGCCATATTATTTATTGAACGAGTCTCGGTAATTTTCCGGGCTCGTCTCGGCTTCCAATTAGGCATTATGGGCCTAAATTGGATTTTTAATATTTATTTATTTAATTTTCGAAATTAATTATTTAATTAATTATTTTTTCGGAAATTCAACCGGGATGGCCGATGACCGGAATTTCGTGCTGATTGTCGTGGTGTAGCCCGTTTATTTAATTGAGCTTCAATTGATATGGAATTACTTTAAATTGTGAATTTTAGGATATGTTCCTAAATGGTTGTTTTTAATTATGTGATTGGGAAATGATTGAGTACCGATTGTCAGTATCGATGGTGGAGTGGTGAATCAGTGTGGCATCTAAAAGGGCACGTGGGCTCGGTGATTTGATGCGTCACTTTGGTGAGCTAGTACCTTAGAGAATGCACGTGGGCCCGGGCATCGTAAAAAGGGCATATGGGCTCGGTGAATTGATGCATCACTTTGGCGAACTAGTGCCTTAGAGAATGCACATGGGCCTAGGGAATTAAGTGAAGCATCTTGGGAGAGACATGTGGGCTCAGTGATTTGATGCATTACTTTGGTGAACTAGTGCCTTAGAGAATGCACGTGTGCTCAGTGACTAAATATACATCGTGGGAATATATCATTTGGCTGACATGTAATCGATTGGTTCGATTCGTTTCGAGTAGTTGGGTGTTTATTATGAATTGTACTGATTTGCAGGTGGAATCTGAGGCCAGGGTAAGTCCCCCGACCTGTGCGTGTTTAGGCAGCCCATAGGTCTTGGGGGGTAGAACCCGCTGAGACGTTGTCTCGTTGGTTATTGAATAACCATTTCAAGACCCTGAGGAGGAGCTGAGGAGGAGGAACCTGAGAAGGAGAACACTGATGTGAAACCTGAGGAGGAGAAAGATTTTTGAAGAAGAAGATGATCCAGAGAGGGATCTTGAGTACAACCCGGATGTGGATTGAGATCCTATCCCTTTTGTGAACCCTGTCTTAGTATAGATAGGTATGAGACTAGTATGCTGTGAATAGTATTCTAAATATACTATGAGTTGTGCTGTTAATAAAAATGTGGTTGTGAATTTCAATATGAAAAATATGGCTTGCTTTTCTATCCCATTGTTTTATTGTCTGGGGATTTATAACTGCTTCCGCATGCATAATAAAATGAAAGGGTCGGCAATACTTAGTCCTGGGATATCGCACTTTAAAATCAACCAAGGTGAGGGATGGGCGCGTGCCCAAGGATCGGGGCGTGACATCTAACGTCAGTAGGAAACAATGTTCCCAAAAATAAAACTAGAATAGAATCAAAAAGTAGAAAAAAAGTTATTTCATTATTCTCGGGAAAATTCTAGAATCAAGTCATTTTTTTATTCTTTCTCCCTCTTTTCTTTTCTTCCTCTTCCTCCTCTAGTTGGTTGCTAGGCTCGGCGATGGCCCACGACGAGGTCTTCTCGTCCTGGCTAGGCGAGGTCAACCTGGCCTTTGCTGGGCAGAGCTCAGCCTTGCTCAGATGAGGTTAGGTCTCACTGATGGCTAGGCAAGGCTCCCTCAACGCTGGGGAGGTTGCCAACTCTCATCTACACGATCGCCAGCTATCGTGGAGGCCCGCAACGACTAGAGTAGGAAGAAGAAGAGAAGGAAAAAAGCAACCAAAAAAAAAAAGAAATCTCATAAAATTATTTAAAAATTGAAAGAAAATTTTATGTCACAAAAAAATTTGAGAGTTGTACCGATCGCTTTCATGTTCTTTTTCAATTTCAGAAGTAAAATGGATCCTCAAAAACTTGTCCAAGGAACTAAAGCAAAAAAAAAAAAAAAAAAACTAAAAGAAAATTTTTTAAATAATAATTATTTCTAGGAACGAAATGATTACCAGAAAAATTCACAAACTGATACAAGAAGCCATGATCATCCCTAGAGAAGAAGACGTCCCCCTTTTATTGTGCAAAAATTTCCTTCAACATCCTAGAATTTCCGCCCTCTCTTGTCATGATTTCCAGTCAAATATATCGTCAAATCTCCTCTTGGCTGGCCACGATCTCTTTCTTGATTTTCCCTCTTCAAATGTGCTCATGTATCCTTGTTTTAGATCAGGCATAATTCATCTTAGAAATTCAAAAATCTATAATGTAAATGCACGTTATGTTAATGAAACCTCTTATTTAGGGTTAGGGTCCATCCCTAATTTTTAGGATTAATGCCACAAAAATTATCAAACAAGTACATCTATGAAAAATTTATCTCAAACTAATTTTTTAACAGCTATAATTCCAAACTAATATACCTATGACAAATTTTCCCAAACTAATTTTTTGAGCACAAAAAATCCCAACCTGATACATTTGTGATAAATTTACTCTCAATTAGTTTCTATTAAATTGTATTAATATCACAAAACCGATATCTTTGTAACAAATGGAGGATAAACCAAATACCCATCAACTACCACATATCATCCATCCAACTCAGGAATTTGATAAAAGAATTTAATGGAAACTAGCAAAAGATAAATTTGTCATAAGTATACCAATTTAGGTTGACACAAGTGTACTTATTTAGGGTTTTTTGTGATATAAGCCCTAATTTTTATGCAAATGATTACACTTGAAGCCAAAATTTAAGTATCAACAATTGATAAATTAAACCTTTGATCAAATAATTTGGTTTTGGTTTGTTATATTTAGCGAAATTATTAATTAATTAATTAATGATTAGCCCAGATATTTTAGTGTGATTTTGTTCTTCATTAAATTATTTTTCAACAACTTGTGGAAAAAAAGTTAAATAATCAATAGGTCTCATTAATTAATGAAAAAAGGGGCCAAGTTTATATGTACAAAGTTCTTACCAGTCTTGTTTTTTCTTTATATCTATAACCAAAATTGGCTTTGGCTTTCTATATTAATTGAGATTATTTAAAAGCTGAATTTTTTTGGTCAAATTATTTATTAGGTAATTATCCTTTAACAAGATTTGGGTTTTTGTTTTCCAGATTTACTGAACTCATTAAGTGATCATTTAACCTTTCGACTAGTTATTGGGGTGGGACTATTTTTTCTTTATTAAAAATTATTAAAAATTGTGATAATTAATAGGTTTCATTAAATGAAGAGGGGCCAAGCTGATAATAATAATCTTCGTCGTCATCTTCCACGCCAAGCAACATACATTCATTACGTTTGGGTTGATTAAATTAAACCTACTCTTGCATAATAACAGTGGTCAGACTTATTACGATCTCATTTTACATAAGATGTTGGGCCATACATATTTCTAAATTCTTCGTACCAACAAAACCTCATTAAATGTTCAAAAGTCAAGTTTACATAGTCTTTTTTTTTTTTTTTGGTCAAAAGTTTACATAGTCTATGAGTAGCAAAAGTGTATGCGCATTCTCGAATGAAGATATAGTTAACATTTGAAGGTTTCGTTGAATCATCCAGTATAGGCTATTTGAATTATCAGTTAACGGAAAGAAAGAAATTACTAATGGAGCAATTGGATACGTACATATATAAATAGATAAATATATTTTGAGATTTGATTTATTATTTTTGTTTCTGATTGCTTAGAAGATTAAAAAGATTCAAAGTAAGATTTATATAAAATTATTAATTTATACATTTATCCATTGATAGAATGTTATATAAAACTATCGGGCATTTAATTTGTCATAAAACCTTTAAAGTAAGAAGTCCTCTTTACATTACTTTATATAATAGTATGCTAGATCGACTAGCTTTAACTACGTATTCATGTGATTATTAGAGATGGATGTATGATTATTAAACCATCTATTGATGTTTTTATCGCTTACATATTTGTTTCAAAAGGTTGTGTTAAAAGCATAAGAAATAAAGTGACATTTTCTTTATAGTTTTGTATGGGACTATGTTTTTAGACTTGAAAGCTAGTAACAACTTTAGGGGCGGATTGTATTTTGCAGGTCATTTTAAAAAATTACAAGTTTAATAAGCACATTAAACACTAAAAATATGATTCATCCACAATTGTGCTTCTATGATAGTTAACTATAAGGCTTAAGAGGCACGAAAAATAAAATAAAAAATTTGAGGAGAATCCAATACAAAAATTATAATTCTTTCGTTCTTTTTATATTACACGTTTATAGCTCTCAATGAGCCGGCTCGGGGGGATACGGGACTCGAGAGCCGCAACGCAGTTGTTCCATGTCTCATTACTCCTCCTATAGACATCAGATTTTGTCCCCTTAATCGGCTTGTGGCTTGAGATGCTCAACTCCACAAATTGGTTGTGGCAGTTCCTCCCCGCTTTCAAGAGCTCATGACAACATTCATTGGTGGGTGTAAAGGTGTCGGCAAGGAATATGAATTGAAAGAATCCAGACCCACAATCCGATCTTATTCCCTTTCCGCAATCAGGGTTTCCGACCTTGGCGAAGGTAGCCTTAGGAAGCAATGCAACAGGGACAACCAACAAGATCATAAGAGCGGACAAGTTCTTCGACGTTGCCATTATGGTCTTTTGGGGATAGGAGGGTTAGAAAATTGTTTGAGATTGTTGATCGTTTGATGAGGCAGTTGATCTAGAGATGAGAACTTATATAGCTCGAGGGAAGTAGTGCATTAATGAAATCAATTCGTCGGTTAAGATTCAGAAATTTATGTAGGAAACGTGTAAAATTACTTCTCTTGCAATAAATGCAATGATTGAGGGCCTTGTCATCTGACTTTGATCGCCGACCATAGCCAAGGCCGGCGACCGGCCAAAGGGAAAAAGAAGAAAGAGGAAGAGAAGAAGAAGAAGAAAAAGAAAAAAAAAAAGACAATAGAAGACAAGAAAAAAATAGGAACTGATTCTAGGAATTGTTCTCGAGAACGAGATGTAACTTTTTTCTACTTCTTGATTCTATTGCAAATCTATTCCCGGGAACAAAAAACTATTTTTTTGTTCCCGAGAACAAAAAATTTACCAAATAGATTTCTGTTCTTTTTTTTTGTTCCGAGGAATAAACGAGCAGAATTAGACACTATTTGGAGTAAAAACAAACATGCCCTTTCGGACATCACTATCCGGCCCTATTTCTCTGTGCGGCTCTGTTTTGAGGAAACCCTTTGGCGGCTTTTTCATGAGATGTGCAGCCAGGGAAAAGAACCAAAAAACACAAAATTCTTCTTTGAACTTTTTTTTACACTAATTATCCTAGGCCCCATTTGCTTTCTTTCATGCGGTCGAAAGCAAGTCCAGCAAAGAAGCTTTTTTTGAGCAGTTGTCCACTACACGTCTTCCTAGGATTAATGGATAATGCCACAGTACAGATTCTTCAACACTAAAAATGGCTTCGATTAATAATTCAATTTAAGTCAAGTTTAGCACGCGAGCTCAAACTTGAGATATTATTTAATAATATGAGATCAGAGGGCTTGACCAATACTTGATCCAAAAATATAACTAAGTTCAAGGCCTCCCTATTTGATCTCGCCAAATATTGATATAACTTATGTGGGCTCAGTCCAATTGATTTAATTAAGCTAAAAACCTCCCTCCCTTGAGTCCTTCAGCTCCACTTTGACGCAATTATATGGGCTGAATTAAAATTCTCTTAATATTTATATATAATTTAATTAATTTGTTTGCTTAGGGGTCATGATAGATCATATATTATGTTGAAGTCCTCTTTACTAAAAAGTAAGAAGTCCTCCCAATTATATTGGCTCAATCAAAGTGAGATTTATACGAGATTATTAATTTATACATTTATCCATTAAGAGATTAGTATATAATTGGGGATTTCTTTTTCTTAGAAAACCTTAAAAGTAAGCAGCCCTCTTTACTTTACTCTATATATAGATAGCAAGATCGGCCAATGTTAATTACATATTCATGTGATCGGTAAAGATGAATGTATGGAGGGGTGA
This sequence comes from Eucalyptus microcorys, assembly GCA_014182515.1. Classification (NCBI taxonomy): domain Eukaryota; kingdom Viridiplantae; phylum Streptophyta; class Magnoliopsida; order Myrtales; family Myrtaceae; genus Eucalyptus; species Eucalyptus microcorys. Next base: position 1,055,434 of record CM024568.1, read on the forward strand.
GACGCAACGTTGCACGGAAGCAGGAGGTTTGATGGTCAATCTACCATGACTGCAGGAGCTTTAGGTCACTAAGAACAAGGACAAAGACCAATAGGCACAATGGTTATGGATTAATCTATTTGATAACATCAGTTAGAGGTGGCAAAATGGGTCTTAGACCCATATATATGGTCTATTTAAATCATAAATGGGTAATGTATGGGTCACTTATTTTTTCAATAAACTAATTAAATGGGTTTAAAAACTGAAGATTTAAGATAAATGGCTCTTAAATTGATTGGACTTAGAACCCATTTTCAACTAAAGCCTCAAAATATTTCAATTCCCTCTTTAACTTTATAAAAATATCTTTTATAAAAATCAAAATTATAATTATTTGTTATATTTCAATTTTCTTTCCTTTTTTTCCTTTTCTTTTTTCTTTCATTTTTTTTCCTTTCTTCTTCCTCCTTCTTTAGCCAATGGCTGGCACGATGACGGTTGGGGACTCACCGGGTGAGACTTAAGCTCACTAGCATCGGGCGAGCTCGAGCTAGCTGCATCTAGCGAGGTAGAGGCCTCGCCAAATGTCGTCAAGGCTCGAGCTAGCCGAATCCTACAAGGCAAAGGCTTGGCCAAATTTCCGCAAGGCTCGAGCTCACCCGAGACCGGTGTGGCTCGAACCTCGCCAACCTTTAACGAGGCTCAAGCCTCGACAATCGGGGTGAGCTGGAGGCTCGCCCGTGGCGTGTTGTTGACCGTCGTCATGGTCGGCGACTAGCTAAAGAAGAAGAAAAAGAAAAGAGAAAAGAGAAAAAGAAAAATTATATTTTTAAAAATACAAATAATTAAAAATATTTTTTTTTAAAAAATAAAAATAATTAAAAATTCGATTTTTAAAAAGTAAATTTTTAAAAAATATATATATAATTTTCCATTAAATTGGAATTGCATAAAAGTATTTCAGCAATACCGTTAAAAAAAAATCATAAGAAATAAGCTTTAGTTAAATGGGTCAGGTCAGGTATGGGTTAAAAATTTTACACTACGATAAATGGGTCATAAACAAGTTAAATGCGTTGATTTGGGTCGGACCATTTGTGACTTGACCCAAACCCTACCTAACCCATCCATTTAACAGGTCTAACGTCAGTAGCAAACAATGTTCCCAAAAATAAAACTAGAATAGAATCAAAAAGTAGAAAAAAGGTTATTTCATTATTCTCGAGGAAAATTCTAGAATCAAGTCATTTTCTCTTCTTTCTCCCTCTTTTCTTTTCTTCTTTCCTCTTCCTCCTCTAGTTGGTTGCTAGGCTCGGCGATGGCCCACGATGAGGTCTTCTGGTCCTGGCTGGGTTGGGCGAGGTCAACTTGGCCTTGGCTGGGCAGGGCTCAACCTTGCCCAGATGAGGTCAGGTCTCACTAATGGCTAGGCAAGGCTCCCTCATGGCTGGGGAGGTTGCCAACTCTCGTCTAGCCGATCGCTAGCTATCGTGGAGGCCTGCTAACGACTAGAGTAGGAAGAAGAGAGAGGAAAAAAAGCAACCAAAAAAAAAAAAATCTCATAAAATTACTTAAAAATTAAAAGAAGATTTTATGTCACAAAAAAATTTGAGAGTTGTAACGATCGCATTCATGTTCTTTTTCTATTTCGGAAATAAAATGGACACTCAAAAACTTGTCCAAGGAACTAAAGCAAAAAAAAAAAACTAAAAGAAATTTTTTTAAATAATAATTATTTCTAGGAACGAAATTATTACCAAAAAAATTCACAAACTGATACAAGAAGCCATGATCATCCCCGAGAAGAAGACGTCCCCCTTTTATTGTGCAAAAATTTCCTTCAACATCCTAGAATTTCCGCCCTCTCTTGTCATGATTTCTAGTCAAATATATCGTCAAATCTCCTCCTGGCTGGCCACGATCTCTTTCTTGATTTTCCCTCTTCAAATCTGCTCATGTATGCTTGTTTCAGATCAGGCATAATTCTTTTTAGAAATTCAAAAATCTATAATGCAAATGCACATTATGTTAATGATACCTCCTATTTAGGGTTAGGGTCCATCCCTAATTTTTAGGATTAATGCCACAAAAATTATCAAACAAGTACATCTATCACAAATTTATCTCAAACTAATTTTTTAACTGTCATAATTTCAAACTAGTATACCTATGACAAATTTTCCCAACCTAATTTTTTTACCATAAAAAATCCCAACCCAATACATTTGTGATAAATTTACTCTCAATTAGTTTCTATTAAATTGTATTAATATCACAAAACAAAACAAAACCGATATCCATGTAACAAATGGAGGATAAACCAAATACCCATCAACTACCACATATCATCCATCCAACTCTGGAATTTGATAAAAAAAATTTAACGGAAACGAGCAAAAGATAAATTTGTCATAAGTATACCAATTTAGGTTGACACGAGTGTACTCATTTAGGGTTTTTCGTGATATAAGCCCTAATTTTTATACAAATGATTACACTTGAAGCCAAAATTTAAGTATCAACAATTGATAAATTAAACCTTTGATCAAATAATTTGGTTTTGGTTTGTTATATTTAGCAAAATTAAATTATTAATTAATTAATTAATTAATGATTTGCCCAGTTATTTTAGTGTGATTTTGTTCTTCATTAAATTATTTTTCAACAACTTGTGGAAACAAAAAGTTAAATAATCAATAGGTCTCATTAATTAACGAAAAGGAGCCAAGTTTATATGTACAAAGTTCTTACCAGTCTTGTTTTTCCTTTATATCGATAAACCAAAATTGGCTTTGGTTTTCTAGATTAATTGAGATTATTTAAAAGCTGAATTTTTTTGGTCAAATTATTTATTAGGTAATTATCCTTTAACAAGATTTGGGTTTTTGTATTCCATATTTTATGAACTCATTAATTGATCATTTAACCTTTGGACAAGTTATTGGGGTGGGACTATTTTTTCTTTATTAAAAATTATTAAAACTTGTGATAATTAATAGGTTTCCTTAAATGAAGAGGGGCCAAGCTGATGATAATAATCTTCATCGTCATCTTCCACGCCAAGCAACATACATTCATTACGTTTGGGTTGATTAAATTAAACCTACTCTTGCATAATAACAGGGTCGGATTTATTACGATCTCATTTTACATAAGATGTTGGGCCATACATATTTCAAAATTCTTGGTACCAACAAAACCTCATTAAATGTTCAAAAGTCAAGTTTACATAGTATATGAGTAGCAAAAGTGTACGCGCATTCTCGTATGAACATACAGTTAACATTTGACGGTTTTGCTGAATCGTCCAGTATAGGCTATTTCAATTATAAGTTAACGGAAAGAAAGAAATTACTAATGGAGCAATTGGATACGTACATAAATAAATAGAGAAATATATTTCGAGATTTGATTTTTTTTTCTTTTTTATGATTGCTTAGAAGATTAAAAAGATTCAAAGTAAGATTTATATAAGATTATTAATTTATACATTTATCCATTGATAGAATGTTATATAAAAAAAATATCAGGCTTTTAATTTGTCAGAAAACCTTTAAAGTAAGAAGTCCTCTTTACATTACTTTATATAATAGTATGCTAGATCGACTAGCTTTAACTACGTATTCATGTGATTATTAGAGATGAATGTATGATTATTAAACCATCTATTAATGTTTTTATCGCTTAGGTATTTGTTTCAAAAGGTTGTGTTAAAAGCATAAGAAATAAAGTGACATTTTCTTTATAGTTTTGTATAGGACTATGTTTTTAGACTCGGAAGCTAGTAACAACTTTAGGGGCGGATTGTATTTTGCAGATCATTTTAAAGAATTACAAGTTTAATAAGCACATTAAACACTGAAAATATGATTCATCCACAATTGTGCTTCTGTGATAGTTAACCGTAAGGCTTAAGAGCCACGAAAAATAAAATAAAAAATTTGAGGAGAATCCAATATAAAAATTATAATTCTTTCGTTCTTTTTATATTACACATTTATAGCTCTCAATGAGCCGGCTCGGGAGGGGATATAGGACTGAGAGCCACAACGCAGTTGTTCCATGTCTCATTGCTCCTCCTATAGACATCAGATTTTGTCCCCTTAATCGGCTTGTGGCTCGAGATGCTCAACTCCACAAATTGGTTGTGGCAGTTCCTCCCCGCTTTCAAGAGCTCATGACAACATTCATTGGTGGGTGTAAAGGTGTTGGCAAGGAATATGAATTGAAAGAATCCAGACCCGCAATCGGATCTTATTCCCTTTCCACAATCGGGGTTTCCGACCTTGGCGAAGGTAGCCTTAGGAAGCAATGCAACAGGGACGACCAACAAGATCATAAGAGCGGACAAGTTCTTCGGCGTTGCCATTATGGTCTTTTGGGGATAGGAGGGTTAGAAAATTGTCTGAGATTGTTGATCGTTTGATGATGCAGTTGATCTAGAGATGAGAACTTATATAGCTCAAGGGAAGTAGTGCATTAATGAAATCAATTCATCGTTAAGATTCCGAAATTTATGTAGGAAACGTGTAAAATTACTTCTCTTGCAATAAATGCAATGATTGAGGGCCTTGTCATCTGACTTTGTTTCCAGTTCAATCGTTTGCCGTTAAAAAGAAAAGTTTTAATGAGTTGTTTGGTTGAAGAGAATTATCTGTAAAAGAAAATACTTATTTCCAATCTGATTTTCAACCCCACGTTTGATATATAATATGAACTAGTGACATGCCCTTAGTTTAAAATAATTTTATAAAATTAAATTAGCTTAAAACTTTTCACCATATATACTCTTGTAAAAATGGCCACAATTAAGTTTTAGAACCTTTCTAAAACAAACCCTAAAACGGATAAGGATAAATGGTTGCCACCAACTTGGGGATGGTTCAAAATGAATCAAGAACCTGCTGAAAGCCCACTGACCAAACCTACGGCTGGTCTGGTCGGGGATACCCAGCCTGAGTTTAGGTCTCCGGAGTTAGAGAATAGACTCCTTGAGATCACTACATTCGCAAAAAAAGTGAATAAAGCATGACTATTCTGATGTATAGTAAAAGCAATAATGGCATGGGAAATAATCACCGAAACTGACGAACACAAACAATCCAAGAATGAGGAAACGAAGAACGGGTCATAATTTGTTTTTCAACCATCAAACCAACCGCGATCTGGTGAGGATAATCAATCTATCGAGTCTCCACTTGGTCAGGCTGAAGAGCTAAATGTATAGATGTTCTCGAAATTTCAGCATGAATCAACAAGTAACGGATGCAAATCACCAAATCCGTATGACTGTGCGATATACACCTATCGGTCATATAGTCTTTCCTCAAAGGAATACTTTTGTGTTGGTTGCCATATCTACGTGACAAACTCAAGAGTAATGTGTCGAACCAGTGCACTCCTCGACCTCCTGAGATTGCACACTGGAATCACTGATTTGCTCGCGAAACACAAAATACTTCATGCGTCCCGTGGACTTTTTATGGTGTGGCTTCGACCTGCTTTTACCTCTATTGTTAATGGACCCTTGATGTTGGTCTTTACCTCGCAACTTTCTTTATCATTCCTTAGAGAAGAAAGTGGACTTTATCTCTTCCCAAATAATCGTAATACATTCTTGTAGCAGTGAATCAATAAAGTGCTCCCATGACTCTAGTAAAGAAACTAAAAACAACATGCCATGTTCTTCAACATCAAGTATCAAATCCATCATGAGTTTATTAAACTCATCTAGATGGGATTTGATAAACATACCTTCAGTTCATCGAAATTAAAATGCCATCTTTAACATGTATGAGTAATTATTCAAACCCTCCATTATATAGAGTGCTTGAAGTTTTACCTATAAAACCGCGGCATCCTTCTCCTCCGCCACATTTATTAACACATCATCCGACAGATTCAACAAGGTTATATTCTTTGCTTTCTCCTTTAGCATTATAATCAACGACCCATCTTTGTCATCTCATGCCTTGGCCAAATATTGGGTTGTCAATAGCGCACACATCTTGACTCTCCATAACTAAAATTGTCCATTCCATTAAACTTCTCGATTTGAACTTCACCCAAGACATAATTATAAGAACAAAATTTCTAGATAATAATCTGACAAGCAAAAGTCTCAAGTTTCAATCTAGAAATTCGATACCGATTGTTGAAATATGAACGTGGCAACTAATCAGGATCTAACAAATTAAGTCAATGCGAAAATACTAAAGAAATAAACCAGAAATGATAAAGGACAAAAACAATTGACATGATTCAGTTCAAAGATTAGTAGTTATATCTAATAGGAGAGCCGACAGCAAATAATCCCCTATAATTAGAGAATTTGAGTTATAACTGCTTACGTACTCGAATGTTTTCTACACCTTAAATTAAGTTCAAATCTAAAATATTTATAAATAAACAAATTAATTTGGATATAAATTCATAGTACAAAATCCCCGTCTTGTATTCAAGAGTTCACCCTTTTTCATGGAAGTGCTCTTTGTTCAGCTTTTCGGACGTCACTATAGGCGTATTTGGTAGCCATTCTGCTTCGAGAAACAATTTTTGATCAAAATGATTTTCTTTAGATTCTGCTCCCTCGAACAATTTCTAAGCAAAAGAACGCGTTTGCTAACTTTCCCAAATTTCTATTCCCGGAATATAAATGCATTTGGTAAAATTCTTAAATTTTTGTTTCTTTTAATTTTTTAATACGTTTATTATATTTTTCTTCTTCTTTTTTTTTCTTTTTTTTCTTTTTCTCTTCTTCCTCCTTCTTCTTCGTAGCCGATCGCCAGCCACGGTGGTGGCCGACGACCTGCTGGGCGATGTCCGACAAGTTCACCGAGCCTCACCAAGCTAGGGCGAGGTCTAGCGAGGTCGCCAGCCCTCATCGACCGATCGCCGACCATAGCCAAGGTGGGCGACCGGCCAAAGGGAGAAGAAGAAAGAGGAAAGAAGAAGAAAAAAAAAAAAAGACAATAGAAGAAAAGAAAAAAATAGGAACTGATTCTAGGAATTGTTCTTGAGAACAAGATGTAACTTTTTTCTACTTCTTGATTCTGTTCCTAATCTATTCCGGGAACAAAAAACAAATTTTTTGTTCTTGAGAACAAAAATTTTACCAAATGGATTTCTGTTCTTTTTTTGTTCTGAGGAATAATAGAACAGAATCAGACACTATTTAGAGTAAAAACAAACAAAACAAACATGCCCTTTTGGACGTCACTATGCGGCCCTATTTCTCTGTGCGTCTCTATTTTGAGGAAACCCTTTGGTGGCTTTTTCATGAGATGTGTGGCCAGGGAAAAGAACCCTGTCGAGACCTCTTTTTTTCCGTCCGGGGGAAAAGAAAGAATGGTTTAGGAGTATTTGCCTAAAGAGGTGGACCAACGGCCCTAGACTAGGCGTGGGCTCTCCCAAGCCTATACCTCGCACGACGTTGGATTTTGTTTTTTAGTTCTTAACAACCTTTGTATTTTTAGGAGTTGCCACTAGCCTATTGGGGTCGATTAGAAACCAATCAAGACACGTGAGTGTTGTCTCGATTCCTACGCAACCAGAGATTTCTAGGAACGGGGACTTGTTTACGCCAATATTTCTATTAGCGCCCTTGCGGTACCACTAACTTGGAAGGTTTTAATCTAAATGGCCACACAATTTCTAAGTGTCCATGCAAATGTTTTTGTAGGTCTTTTTTTTTTTTTAATGTCTAGACTAATCCTAACATAATTTAGAAAAGAAATTTACACTCAAATTATTGAAAAGCAGTACGGTAAATAAACATCCAAGAAATTGAAAGGACTTGAAAGTAATGCGGAAAAGAAAGACCCGAAATAAGTCGGGCAAATAATATTACATGGCCTTGTTATCATGCCCCGGGATAGGATCCCCGTGAGCGTAATGAGAATTTAAATATGCATGAAATTACGTTAAATAATTTTAATCTATGCAAAATAGATTATTTACAAAAATGATTATAGAATATCAAAATAGCATTAAATTAGGAAAAATGACCTTATAAAATTAATAAAGTTTCATAGATGTCATTTATGCCCTAATTTGATACTATCTAACATTTTTTGATATTTTTGAAATTTTCAGATTTTTTTTTTTTTATTATTATTTTTTAAAAAAAATATTAATAATAATTCCTTAAACGAATCTATGCTAACATGGAATAACACAGCACATGAATATCACAATAATCCAGCTCAAATCGATCAATTCAAGATCGAAACTTGGTTTGAACATTTCATCGAACAAGTGTACATCAACCCACCTTAAGCAACTTCCCCGAGCCATATTCATGACCTTCAATCTTGACCCTGAGCAATCTTATGTGGAACTAAAACATCAAGATTATACTACCACATGCAAGGAGCAAGATTAGATAGAAATCATAGCTTAAAACACGAAATAACTAAGTTGAAATCGGTCTCAAATATGCGGGTTTGAGCTGATTTTGCAAATCTGGGTGGGTTTGAACCCAAGTCAAGCAAATAGGTTGCATGCCCATATTCAAGCCCCGACACTCATCACATACGAGATCTAAGGGAAACATTACTTGATCCAAGTGAAAGTAGGTAACATGAGCTTTCAAATGCAATAAACATCATAGAGAATGACCAACCGAACACATCAAAACAACCTCTCCAAGAAGCATACATGCAAAGTCCACACTGACCAGCCATGAACTAATGTGGATAGGCTTGATTTTTTACAATCTCATAGTTCACACGGGATTTAAGGACCAAACCAAGCTGACCTATGCATCATTTGTACTCCCATATAACATTAATCAAAGTCACAAAGATAAGTAATGCACGAAAATGGGGTATAGCAAATCAAACATGCAAGACTCTTGAAGAGATTTCAACACTGAAAATTCTAGCCTCGAAAATTAGTTTTCTGGATTGGTTTTCCTCTTGATTTTTCATGGTTGAAACATGTTCAAAATTGACCAAAAATACATCTAAGATTCTTACCTTGCTTCCTAGTTTCTTTTTCAAGTAGCTCTTGGCCTAGAAAACCGAGAAATTATCCTCGGGGGCCCGTGGAAGTTGGCTTCTTCAACTGGAAATGAGATCTGCAGAAAAAAGAACTGACAACGAAGATTTTCGTTGACCTCTAAAATTAGACTTAAAGACTTCGTTTGTTAGACAAATTAACACCAAACCAAACTAAATATATTATGATTTTGGGTGAAAGTCAATAGTTTCCTCATTTGTCTCTCAATTTTCTCAAAAACACTCACCTTCCCTCACCCGTGACCAACTAGGCTCAACACTTACAAAACTTTTCGGAATTTCTTGGCCCGCCAGAAGTGTGGTTTTCGGGGGGCTTTAGGAGACCTTCCCGAACTCCATTTGGGACGTGTGACATATGGATGGAAAGCTCTTTGAGTGAAGTTTCACTCTCTAGTTAAAGGTTGTGGCTAAATTGGGCTGAAAGGTTTTGAAAATTTCACTTTTCTCTCTGAAGGTTGATCCGGAATTTCTGGGTTTACTCCTTCTTGAGTTGCTTCTGGAGGTGTTTTTGGAGGACGACCGTGAGCTCCCCCTTCTTCTTCTCGTCCCCTCTCTCTCGTGCCCTGAAAGAGCTTGCTTCATAGATCTTAGGCCCTCAATTCATCAATCTCTTGGTCGGCTATTTACCCTCTTGCCAAGCCTACCAACTAAGCAGTTCACCCACTTTCTGACTTAGCCAGAATTTTCAAATTTTGCAGATGTTGAGTGTGCGGATTTGGTACAATTTTCCCATGCCTTCAGCAGCTTATCCTTGACCAATGTTTGTGCACTTGCAGTGCCAATAATGGTCTTCCATCACGTGCAGAGATTGAGCTGGTTGGGCAACTCCGAATTGAGACCAACTCGTGGACTAAGTTTTGGCAACTGTTTTAAGTGCTTTAATCCATCAATTTGGCTGTGGTTTTTGATCAATTAGAAAGCTCTCAACCAGATGAAAAACCAATTTTGCAAGAAAGTCCCTCAAAGTTGGCCATTTTATTTCCCGAAAATGCCCAATTCAATGTAATTTGGTCCTTTTTGCCCAATTCGATTAATTAGACCTGACCCAAGTTCAATTTCAACTCAATTGGGGGCTAAGATGATGATTTAAGGGCTCGGGTGAAATTTTGCAAAATTTGCGAATTGGTCCCTCAACTTTTGGAAATTGCATTTTGGCCCCAATTTGCCATTTTATTTCCAATATGACCTCCTGGGCTTGGCTAGTCACATTTAGATCATTGGCCCCAACTTTTTTTTTTTTTTTTTAATCTTTTTTTTTTAAATTTATTTTCTTTTCTTTTCTTTTGTTTTTTTTTTAGGAAAAATATCTTCCATTTCAAAAACTATACTAAACACCTAGATAATCTATATGCAAGAATTTGACATGAAATATTTTTGTGGAAAAAGAAGTTCCCATTTTTCGGAAATGATTTTTGGGCAAAAATGTACGTGTCAACAAACCCAAAAACACAAAATACTTCTTTGTACTTCTTTTTTACTCAATTATCAGGGCCCCATTTGCTTTCTTTCGTGCGGCCGAAAGCAAGTCCAGAAAGAAGCTTTGTTTGAGCAGTCGTCCGCTACACATCTTCTTAGGATTAATAAATAATGCCACAGTAAAGATTCTTCAACACTAAAAAAAGGCTTCGATTAATAATTCAATTCAAGTCAGGTTTAGCAAGCGAGCTCAAACTTGAGATATTATTTAATAATATGAGATCGAGGGCTTGACCAATACTTGATCCAAAAATATAACTAAGTTCAAGGCCTCCCTATTTGATCTCGCCAAATATTGATATAACTTATGTGGGCTCAATCCAATTAATCTAATTAAGCTAAAAACCTCCCTCCCTTGAGTCCATTATTTCCACTTCGACGAAATTATATGGGCTCAAATAAAATGCTCTTAATATTTATATATAATTTAATTAATTTGTTTGCTTAGGGGTCATGATAGATCTTATATTATGTTGAAGTCCTCTTTACTCAAAAGTAAGAAGTCATCCCAATTATATTGGCTCAATCAAAGTGAGATTTATACGAGATTATTATTTATACATTTATCCATTCAGAGATTATTATATAATTGGGGATTTCTTTTTCTTAGAAAACCTTAAAAGTAAGAAGCCCTCTTTACTTTACTCTATATATAGATAGCAAGATCAGCCAATGTTAATTACATATCCATGTGATCGGTAAAGATGAATGTATGATTATTAAACCATCATTTGATCTCATTTCAAAAGGTTATGTTAAAAGCATAAGAAACAAAGTGACATTTTCTTATAGTTTTTAATGTGACTCTATCTTGTTAGACTAGAAAGTAAGTAACAACTTGAGGCGTGGATTTGCAAATCTTCTAAAAAAATTACAAGTTTCTAAGCACATAGAACACTGAAAATATGATTCATCCAATATTGCGCTTCTATTATATTTAATTATAAGGCTTAAGAGGCACAAAAAATAATTCTTTTAGGAGAATCCAATAGAAAAATTATAATCTTTTCATTTTTCTTTTACACGTTTAGTGTATTACAAAATAGGAATAGCTATCAATAAGCGGCCTCGAGAGGGGATGCAACTAATAGCCAGAACGCAATTGTTCCACGTCTCATTGCTCCTCTTGTAGACATTAGATTTCTTCCCCCCAATTGGCTTGTGGCTTGAGAGGATCAACTCCACGAATTGGCTATGGCAATTCTTCCCCACTTTCACGAGCTTGTGACAACATTCATCGATAGGTGCAGAGGTGTCACCAAGGACTATGATTTGAAAGAACCAAAACCCACAATCGTTCGTTATTCCCTTCGCGCAATCAGGGATTCCAACCGTGGCGAAGGTAGTCCTAGGAAGCAATGCGACGGTGATGACCAAAAAGATCATGAGAGCAAACAAGTTCTTAAGCGTTGCCATGATGGTCTTTTGGGGACAAAAGGGTTAGAAAATTGTCTGAGTGCGTTGATTATTTGATGATGTATTCATGTAGAGATGAGAACTTATATATCTTGAGGGAAGTAGTGCATTAATAAAATGGATTCATCTGTTATGATTCAGAAATTTATAGAGGAAACATCTACAATTATTTCTCTTGCAATAAACTCTTCTCACTATAAGGATAGAGGCCCTTGTTATGTCACCTTCTTTGCCGTTCAATCATTTGAATTAAAAAAAGTAGTAATGAGTTGTTTAAAACAATTTTATGAAATTAAATTTGCTGAACACGCACTAAACAAACTTAAAGCCGGTTCAATCATTAATTATGGGTTAGCACGAATGAAACTAATTCACGAGAGAGTGAATAAAGCATGACTATTCCGCTGTACAGTCAAAGCAATAATGGCTTGAGACTTCCCAATCTCCAAGCTATTAAAGTTTATCTCACATTAGATAATGACCGGTTCCCATATGCAATGTTTATAAGGATCCATTGTACGCAGTTGACATAAATAATCGACAGACGAACACAAAGCATCGAGGTACACGGAAACGAAGAACAATTCATAATATGTCTTTCAACTAAAGGACCAATTGAAATCTGGAGTGAAATCTGGAGATGAAAGTCAATCTTCCAGGTCTCCACGCATGTCCTTTTGGTCAGGCTGTCATATTGGTTTTTCAACTAACGGAACACTTGAAATCCAGCGGTGAAAATCAATCTGCTGTGTCTCCACGTTTGTCCTTTTGGTATGGCTAAGGAACTACATCTATATGTGTTCTCCTTGAAATTTCAACACAGATCACTGAGTAACGGATGCATAATGTTAAAAAATATCTCGAGGAGTCCATGAACGAAATTTAACTCAAACTGAACTATAATAAAGCATGAAGTTCATTTTTTAGATGCGCAACCAGCTAGTGCAAGATTTTAATTTTGGTAACTTGTGGACATGAAATATTCACCGGAGAAGTGGAATCGGCTAAGGAAAATTAAAAGGAAAAAAAGGTCCTAATTTAGACTTTGTTTCCTGATTTCACTTGGCATGGACTTCTCACACGTTCCAATCTTTGAGCTTTTTTCCAAAAGCGGTGGTATATATATTCAGATCATGGGATTTATGAAAAAGTGGTCGTTGAAGTGCCTATGAGTGCTTGATAGTGGGTTTTCTCCGTGGATTTTGTTCATGGAATCACACCAAGATTTATGTGTTGAAGCCGATTGATAAGATTTGTTAATTCTTCTATGAAATTAAGGGATCATTTCGTGAGAAATGATGAGACTAAATATCATTGAAGTTATTAGGTGTAATTGAGAGCCGGAAAACACTAAGTACTTAAGTGTCTCTAATATGGTTATAATCTCCATTATAAGCTTGATTTGCAATGATAGTCATTACTATTCTCTCCACAAACGTAAGTCACATTTACCAAATCACATAAATTTGGAGTTCAATTTATTTTCTTATTCTGTCTATTCTATTGGTCAATTGCTTGTTTCCACAACAATTGATATCAAAGCCAAGCTTGGTAGAGTTAAAGTGAATCGATGGCTACTATTGACATCTGATTTTTAACTAACGCATCATATAAAATTAAAAATTTGAGATAAAGATTTTTGATTGCGATAGAGCCTGTTTTTCAACTAAAAGAGTCATTTAATACTTTGTCCAGCATTAGCACCACATTTTAATATCATTTTCACTTTTACCTGAAAATTCAAAACATTGACTTTTAAGTTTACTTTTTATCACTTTACCTGATTTTTTTTTTTAATTTTTTGGGCTCGTAAAAATGATGTCCAGTGTGGATAAACCACAATTTACCTGGTGGAGAATGTTCAAATCGGGGCCATTAAGATAACGAGAATAGACAAAAGAATTAAGCCCATGCCTTTCAACTTACAAACCAAATCTAAGATGGCTCGGTTTGTAACTACAACATTGTATTTTGTTTTTTTTTTTTATATTCACCTCATTGAGGAAAAAAATATTGGAGCTAACAATATAACTTAAAGGGAGGCAAATAGATTGTTTGAAAAACTCAAATAATTGAATTAATAGGTAAGCATTAATTTGAAAATAATCGAACTTATCATGTTACCGGATGCTCTTTTTCTTTTCTTTTTTTCTTTTTCTTTTTTTTTTCTTTGGTGAATAAATTATTTGCTAAACTCCACAATTTTTTCTTGTGGAAGATAGCAAGTCGTATCTAGACAGTACCAGAGACCAAGTTGAAAGTATCAAGTAGGCCAGTGCAACTATTAGATAGATATAGAGGATAACGAGCAGATATAAAATAATATGCAACAATTTATAGCAGTTCAACTTTCTTCCCAAACGTACATCTGCTTTCTTGAATAACAACCTTAACATGGACAGATTCTAGTAATCTTCAAAAAAAGTTACAATTGTGCAACTCCTATTACAAAATAGATCCCACTATCAAAACGCAAGTACTACTATTACTATTGTACACTTTGTCTTATTACTGATTACAATATTGCAAATCACAAGAAGGAAATTTCGATCGAGCAGTAGCACAATTTTTCTAAACAGAGAGATGATGATAACAAAACCAGCTTTGTTTATTTTTGATCCAACCCGTTTAAGCTACATGGTTCTTCTTTATGATGTTAACACCTGAATTTTAATCGACAAATTAAATATCGTCTTTTTACCTAAGACCAATTCAGACCCATTACGTCTAACCAAATTGGTGTCTTTGCCCCCATTAAACAAAATCGGACTCAAGCCCTCTCTCAAGCCCATCAAGAATAAAAGGCTCAAAACTCCAAACTCCAAACTCCATTCATTACATTTCTCTCATTCGGCCTGGCTCATTCCCTTCACTTCTCTCGTTTCGCCAAGGCTAAAGAAAACTAATGCACTAAGAAGGAAGCGGGCGTTGCTTCGTGCCGGAGCTGGCCTCACACGAAACGTTTGGAAAGGAGAGAGCAAAAGAGGGCTTCGTTCTTGAGCAAAGGAGACGCACACAGAGAAGAGAGGAGAGAGCTCCAGAGCTCAAAGGAACAACGAATGAACCTCCATTGTTGATCATGACAACCTCTAACTCCACTATTAGTCAGGATTTTAACATTCCTCAACCTCGGTTGTTCCATCACCCCTCCATTGGAGCCGTGGGTTTCCGTTCTCAAGCGACGTAAGCCTCTCTCTCTCGATAGCTGTCGCTAGAGGATGTTGGAGGGAGAGAAAGAGGTGAGCACGATTTTATCAAACAAAGGTGTGAGTTCTTCTCCTTCTCAGTAGATTCCCGTTCGACGCCCTCGAGAGACCTCCATTAGTCGCCTCCAACCTATAACTGGTCATGCCTTCACGCGACACAATCGAGGGCTATTGATCGTTAGATCCATTTAATAAACCCATAGTTCAATTAGGAGGTGGCTGGATTTAATTGAAATGCATAAGTGGTACGGCATGGGTGATGCTGGTAGCAAGATCAGTAACTCCGCATTGTCGTGGACTGAAGAGTAGCTTCGTCGTCAACGCGGCTAGACTAGAGCAGCAGCATCGTCAAGGTTGACGATAGGGAGCTCGGCACAGCAGGCCTTACAGCTCGTCGACAAGTTGTCGTGGATGATGAGAGCATGACGGTAGTGACGCCATGGGTCTCGGCCGAAGCTTGGCCAAGGGAACTCTCGTTCTCTCCTCTCTCTTTTGTCACATATATCTCCTCATCTGGCCTTGTATTGAATTGTGTGGCCTCCCCCCTTCTTTTGTCTGTAGTGAGATATCTTTTATAGGTGAGAGGACTAGGGCTCTCAAAGAAAGAGTGTAGACTTTCTTTCCTATTGTGAGCACTTTTTAAAACATTTCATTTTCTTCTTCACCCTTTTTCCTTTCTACTCATGCATGTTCAGAATATCCCTTTCCTTGTGTTGATACTTTTTTTAATATAGCCAAATATATGCCTTATGCCAACCGATAACGTCTTAGCGCACTTGTCTTTCATTTTTCTATTTTTATTTTCCATATATTGCAAGAATATATAGAAAAACAAGTGCCATATCATGGAATATTGAAAGAATGATACAAATCTTTTCCGAAATGTACTCATCTCCCAACTTGTCAAATTACAGCTCGACCGTCACCGATCCAATGCAAATGCGATAAAAAAATAAATACTCTTAATGCTATATGCTATGAAGTGTAATTCTAATATTTTTTGGGGGGTTAAAAATTAATCCCTGATTTTTATGCAATAAATGAATTATAGGGTCGGCAAAATTTATGTGTCAACAAATACTTCTTAATTCAAAGATAATAGCATGAAATTCATAAATATGAGATTTAAGAGAAGCACATTCATCCATCCGAGGAATGATGAGTCGTTGTCTGAGCCTCAACCGATTGATGGGGGATTTTTTACTTTTTTTTAAAATACTCCTCAATTTATTCCATAAACCTACAGCTATTTTCTAATCTAGGATGTCCTATAGAACTTCATTTGTGAGACACAACGAAATAGCAGATAGAGCTCTTTCATCTAAATTTTTACACGTTTCATCTTATGTGCTTTCCAATTTCTTCCCTTTTCCAAACAAAGTCTTCTTCAAACCCTATTGCATAAGAATAGTCAACAAACAAACTTGCCATTGGTTGAAATTGCCGCTCCCATCAAACTTCTTGATGTCAAATCACGTTGTTGAACTTGAAGTCATAACCAAAAGATCTAGAAAAAATAAAATAAATAAATAAAAGACCTAAGGCTCTGAAACTAGATTTGTTATGGTGACTGCGAAAACTATAATAACATTGAAATTGAGAAGAATAGAGGAATGCCGGATTTTATGTGGAAAGCCTTGTGGAAAAAACAACGAGAAAAAAAAAAAAAAAAGAAGCAAAACCCACTATAAAAATCAAATATTACAAAAACTGGCTCTAAAAAGTTTACACTCTTTCTGTCTCAAATTTTTATATATAGATAAGAATGAAATCTAAAGTAGGAAACCTCTTTTTGTGAAACCTTTTCCAACTACGAAAACCATTCAATCAAGAAATTTATTCAAAATAGGAAATCTACTACCTCTATCGCGACCAAATTTTCGAGATGAACCACCTAGGGTTTGGCTAATGGATTGTTAAGCCTAGACTTAACTTGAGCTCTCCCAAGTTCATACCAATTCGCGACTTAGCTTCAAATTTTAACATACAATTGATTTTTAACTTGGAGTCGCCACTAATCTATTTTTGGTGGGTCAATTAGAAACCCAAGTAAAGTAACGGGAGATTTACTTTACTCCTACGAACCAGAGACTATGGGTACGGGGACTTGATTACACTAGATTTCTCTAATGCCCTTTCGGTACCATTCTTTTATTTCCAAAAACGTTTTTGCAGGCAACTTAAATTGATTTTAAATCTATTTCCCTAACATGTGAGGTGATCATGCGGGTGCGCAATCCACCAATTTAACACTCAAATAAATAATGAATAAATTGCAAAACTTACCTCAAAGCAACGAAAGCATCTGCAATGTTAAATTAAAATCCACATCAACAACCCTAGATATGGTTTCTAATTAACACGCAATTTTTGTTATGTTTTCACTTAATTAATGAGAGTCATGCAATGCATGCTACTAATCTAAGATGATATGGCATGGCAATATGACCTAAGCTATATGACATGAGTAAAGTAATTTCTAAAGAAATTCAATAATTAAATGTGCAATCTAAATTAATTTAATGACTTAATTCTAATGACGGGCAATTTCTAATTAAATGAACCTAATAATGATCACTAAATGGCGTGCATTTCATGAACCTAATTCTATATGACGTGCACATGACATTTTTTATTTTCTTAAAAAGCATACAATCTATCCTAATATGCAATGATATGCAAAGAATGCCCTAATTCTAATTTTTTTTTCTTTTATGAAATTCGAAATTAAAAATTGCCAAATAATTAAACATGCAATTCAAATTTAAAACTAACATCCTAAATGAATGCATTTTTTATTTTTATTTTTTTAACAAGTCCGAAATAAAACCCTTATCCTAAATATGCAAGATAACAAGAGATATTCTAAAACCAACCTAATCCTAATTCAAATATTTTTTTGGATTTTTCCTTTTACAAAAATAAAATTGATTCAAGTAACATGGCAGCAAATCATAACAAGATACTATTGATATCCGAAAATTGACGAACCATATCTCGCGCATGAGATCGAGTTGGCCAATTTTAAAATTAAATCGCGAATCGAATCTCGGGCATGAGATCGGATTGGCAATTTTTCCGTGCGATTGCGAGTCAGATTTCGGGCACGAAAATCGGACTGTCAATCGTATGCACATTGTGAAATTAGGGAGATTTCCCAATTTAAAAGGTTATTTGAGATTGCAAACATAATAGCACATCAGGAATTTCAATAATATGCATCGACAAATATCTTAAATAAGGTAACGGAATTTTCGAAAATCAAAATAGATAAGATTTTCACCTAATTCGAATATTGGTTTCCGAATTCCGATCCTCAAATGGCTACTCATGATGCAACGTGGCAGCGCTCGGTTGCTCGAAAGTCGTCTGATGGGCTCCACGAGACCTACAAAGAAAGACCAGTATGTGTCATTGAGGATTCTGCAGATGACCTAATGGGCTAGACGTATGTAGCTTGCGTCGGGGATGGTAGCCCAAACTCGGAGAAATCGTCAGGACTCCGAAAACACTCGTGGGAGTGGAACTTGACGTCGGACCTAGCTTGAATTCACGGTGGCGTCTCACGGTGACTCAGTGCTGAGAAATTATGGGATTCACTTGGCACGTTGAAGCGCAATAGCGGGCAAAGTGGCAATGCGTGGCAGCAAAACCCGAACATGAACAAGGACATGCATGCAAGGCACGGACTTTGATGGATGCCTAAAGCTTCAAGAGATGGGCCTGATTCAAGAAGACTCTTTGACCAAGTCCACGTATTCTTCTAATCCAGAAAGCCTTTCCCAAGAATTCTTCAATTTGTTGCCGTAAATCTGTGAACTACGTGGCTCGCTAGAATATTCGCCTGGATGTGGCTGGGATGAGGAGTTTCGTCCGGACTAATAGAGAACGTGATTTGAGCACCAGTGGCTGTGAAGGAAACTGGTGCAAGGAGACACCGAGAGTGGCTGTAGATGATGCAAGGATAGCAGTAGGTACTGCCATGAGGGATCTTTTATTGACAAAGGGCTGCGCATGCGAGGAGGGTTTCGACTGCTACCCTTTTCTCTTCCTTTTCTCTTCCTTTTCACTCTCAATGTAGCCATGTATTCAATATGTGTGTCGTCCCCTCCTTGAAACCCTACGCCTTTTTTATATAGGCAACCGGTTAGGGTTTTTAATTTTTTCCAAATCGATATCCACGAAGATCTTTTTTTTTCAAATGCAATATTCATTTTTCCGAACGCAATATTTGTTTACGTTGCCCTTTCCGAAAAAAAAAAAAAAAATCCATTATATCTCGAAAAATTTCAAATTCCTATTTTCACGAGATAATTTCCAATTATCATAAAAATAGGCTTGGGCCAATTCGCTCGCTTCTTGGGCCTAGTTCGGCCTGCCAAGCTAGAGCTCATAAATATTAATTCAAACCCATCTACCACCAGTCCTAAAAGATAAAATGCAAAACATGTAAATTAAAAATAAATGCACCTAAAATTATATGCTATGCATTTGAATTATAATATTTTTTTCATAGCGGTTAAAAATTAATCCCTAATTTTTATGCAATAAATTACTAAATGGGTTGCCCAAAATTTAGGTGTCAACAACCTCTTTTTATGAAACCTTCTCCAGCTACGAAAACCATTTAATTAGGAAATTTATTCAAAATAGGAAATCTACTTAAAGTAGAAAGCTTTCCTTTTCGACTCAAACTTGAGACATATCTAATAACTATATATTAAACAAAAATATTAAATGAGATTACACAAACCTTGACTTACCTAAGATATCGGGGAGATCTTAGCAAGGGCAAGGGCGGCTAAGGGGCTAGGCAACGACCTCACGGAGCAGTGCAGGATGGTAGTGGTGGGGGTTCTTGAGACTAGAGCCGTGGTAGCTGGGTGTTGCAGGTGGCCCGCTGGCGTTGTTGGACTAACGGTTGCCGAGGACTCACTCAGAAGCTTGCAGAGATTAAATAAATTGATGATGTTGTCAGCATTAGAGTTGCTGGTCAGGCACCTCAAGGCTACAATGTTGTCGTGCGGAGGCGGCCGTAGACTAGTTTGGGTGTGCCTAGAACTGCTGGGAGTTGGTCACACAATGGTCTTGGCATGACATGGAAATTCTCTAGACTTAGGAACAATGGCTCCTTCGGCGTGGGTGCAAGGACGGCAAGATGTTTTGGATTACGGCTGGGCTGCCACAAATGACATTTACTAGGACCTTGGGGAGCGACAAAAGTTTTATTGAAGCATTGGTGAGGAGTCAGGCGCAAGAAAGCATAGCTTTGAGAAATCAACACAGCTGGACATCGAGCGAGGTTTGCTTCACTGACAAGGATAGTGCAAGGGCGTAAACTGTAGCAGCGAAATTGAACAATGCGGCAATTGACAAACCGCAACGTTGGAGGGGTGAGACGCAACGTTGCACGGAAGCGGGAGCTTTGATGGTCAATCTACCATGACTGCAAGAGCTTTAGGTCACTAAGAACAAGGACAAAGACCAATAGGCGCAATGGTTATGGATTAATCTATTTGATAACGTCAATTAGAGGTGGCAAAATGGGTCTTAGACCCATATATATGATCCATTTAAATCATAAATGGGTAATGTATGGGTCACTTATTTTTTAAAGAAACTAATTAAATGGGGTTAAAAATTGAAGATTTAAGATAAATGGCTCTTAAATTGATTGGACTTAGAACCCATTTTCAACTAAAGCCTCAAAATATTTCTCTTCCCTCTTTAACTTTATAAAAATATCTTTTATAAAAGTCAAAATTATAATTATTGTTATATTTCAATTTTCTTTCATTTTTTTCCTTTCTTCTTCCTCCTTCTTTAACCGGTGGCCGGCACGACGACGGTCGGCGACCGACCAGGTGAGACTCAAGTTCACTGGTATTGGGCGAGCTCGAGCTAGCTGCATCTGGCTAGGTAGAGGCCTCGCCAAATGTCGTCAAGGCTCGAGCTAGCTGAATCATACGAGGCAAAGGCCTCGCCAAATGTCCACAAGGCTCGAGCTCACCCGACACCGGTGTGGCTCGAACCTCGCCGACCTTTAACGAGGCTCAAGCCTCGACGATCGGGCGAGCCGGAGGCTCGCCCGTGGCTGGTTGTTGACCGTCATCATGGCCGGCGACCAGCTAAAGAAGAAGAAAAAGAAAAGAGGAAAGAGAAAAAGAAAAAATATATTTTGAAAAAATACAATTAATTTCAAAATTTTATTTTTAAAAAATAAAAATAATTAAAAATATATATTTTTCAAAAATAATTAAAAATTCGATTTTTAAATAGTAGGTTAAAAAAATTATAAAATTGTCCATTAAATTTGAATTTCGTAAAAGTATTTTAGCAATACCATTTAAAAAAATCATAAGAAATAAGCTTTGTTAGGTTTAGTTAAATGGGTCGGGTTAGGTATGGGTTAAAAATTTTACACTACGATAAATGGGTCATGAACAAGGTTAAATGCATTGATTTAGGTCGGACCATTTGTGACTTCACCCAAAGCCTACCCGACCCATCCATTTAACAGGTCTAACGTCGTAGGGAACAATGTTCCCATAAATAAAACTAGAATAGAATCAAAAAGTAGAAAAAAAGTTATTTCATTATTCCCGGGGAAAATTCTAAAATCAAGTCATTTTCTCTTCTTTCTCCCTCTTTTCTTTTCTTCCTCTTCCTCCTCTAGTTGGTTGCTAGGCCCAACGATGGCCCACGATGAGGTCTTCTCGGTCCTAGCGGGCGAGGTCAACTTGGCCTTGGCTCGGCAGGCTCAACCTTGCCCGAGATAAGGTCGGGTCTCACCGATGGCTAGGCAAGGCTCCCTCAAGGCTGGGGAGGTTGCCAACTCTTATCTAGACGATCACTAGCTAT
Source organism: Eucalyptus microcorys (assembly GCA_014182515.1). Classification (NCBI taxonomy): domain Eukaryota; kingdom Viridiplantae; phylum Streptophyta; class Magnoliopsida; order Myrtales; family Myrtaceae; genus Eucalyptus; species Eucalyptus microcorys. The sequence continues at coordinate 1,077,395 of CM024568.1, forward strand.
CGTGGAGGCCTGCTAATGACTAGAGTAGGAAGAAGAAGAGAAGGAAAAAAAAAGCAACCAAAAAAAAAAATCTCATAAAATTATTTAAAAATTAAAAGAAAATTTTATTTCACAAAAAAATTTGAGAGTTGTACCGATCCCATTCATGTTCTTTTTCTATTTCGGAAATAAAATGGATCCTCAAAAACTTGTCCAAGGAACTAAAGAAAAAAACACTAAAAGAAATTTTTTAAATAATAATTATTTCTAGGAACGAAATGATTACCAAACAAATTCACAACCGATACCGAAGCCATGATCTCCCCCAGAGAAGAACACGTTCCCCTTTTATTGTGCAAAAATTTCCTTCAACATCCTAGAATTTCTGCCCTCTCTTGTCATGATTTCCAGTCAAATATATCGTCAAATCTCCTCCTGGCTGGCCACGATCTCTTTCTTGATTTTCCCTCTTCAAATCTACTCATGTATCCTTGTTTCATATCAGGCGTAATTCATCTTAGAAATTCAAACATCTATAATGCAAATGCACGTTATGTTAATGAAACCTCTTATTTAGGGTTAGGGTCCATCCCTAATTTTTAGGATTAATGCCACAAAAATTATCAAACAAGTACATCTATGAAAATTTTATCTCAAACTAACTTTTTAATAGCCATAATTCCAAACTAGTATACCTATGACAAATTTTCCCAAACTAATTTTTTCACCACAAAAAATTCTAACCTGATACATTTGTGATAAATTTACTCTCAATTAGTTTTTATTAAATTGTGTTAATATCACGAAACATCACAAAACCGATATCCTTGTAACAAATGGAGGATAAACCAAATACCCATCAACTAGCACATATCATCCATCCAACTCAAGAATTTGATAAAAGAATTTAACGGAAACTAGCAAAAGATAAATTTGTCATAAGTATACCAATGTAGGTTGACACAAGTGTACTCATTTAGGGTTTTTCGTGATATAAGCCCTAATTTTTATGCAAATGATTACACTTGAAGCCAAAATTTAAGTATCAACAATTGATAAATTAAACCTTTGATCAAATAATTTGGTTTTGGTTTGTTAAATTTAGAGAAAGTATTAATTAATTAGTTAATTAATTAATTAATTAATTAATTAATGATTAGCCCAGATATTTTAGTGTGATTTTGTTTTTCATTAAATTATTTTTCAACAACTTGTGGAAAAAAAGTTAAATAATCAATAGGTCTCATTAATTAATGAAAAGGAACCAAGTTTATATGTACAAAGTTCTTACCAGTCTTGTTTTTCCTTTATATCTATAAACCAAAATTGGCTTTGGTTTTCTATATTAATCGAGATTATTTAAAAGCTGAATTTTTTTGGTTAAATTATTTATTAGGTAATTATCCTTTAACAAGATTTGGGTTTTTGTTTTCCAGATTTACTGAACTCATTAAGTGATCATTTAACCTTTGGACTAGTTATTGGGGTGGGACTATTTTTCTTTATGAAAAATATTAACAATTGTGATAATTAATAGGTTTCGTTAAATGAAGAGGGGCCAAGCTGATAATAATAATCTTCATCGTCATCTTCCGTGCCAAGCAACATACATTCATTACGTTTGGGTTGATTAAATTAAACCTACTCTTGCATAATATCAGGGTCAGACTTATTACGAACTCATTTTACATAAGATGTTGGGCCATACATATTTCTAAATTCTTGGTACCAACAAAACCTCATTAAATGTTCAAAAGTCAAGTTTACATAGTACATGAGTAGCAAAAGTGTGCGCGCATTCTCGAATGAACATATAGTTAACATTTGAAGGTTTACGACTCGTCCAAGTATAGGCTATTTGAATTATCAGTTAACGGAAAGAAAGAAATTACTAATGGAGCAATTGGACACGTACATATATAAATAGAGAAATATATTTCAAGATTAGAATTTTTTTTTTTTTTTATGATTGCTTACAAGATTAAAAAGATTCAAAGTAAGATTTATATAAGATTATTAAATTTGTTAGAAAACCTTTAAAGTAAGAAGTCCTCTTTACATTACTTTATATGATAGTATGCTAGATCGACTAGCTTTAACTACGTATTCATGTAATTATTAGATATTTATGTATGATTATTAAACCATCTATTAATCTTTTTATCGCTTAGGTATTTATTTCAAAAGGTTGTGTTAAAAGCATAAGAAATAAAGTGACATTTTCTTTATAGTTTTGTATGGGACTATGTTTTTAGACTCGAAAGCTAGTAACAACTTTAGGGGCGGATTGTATTTTGCAGATCATTTTAAAAATTACAAGTTTAATAAGCACATTAAACACTAAAAATATGATACATCCACAATTGTGCTTCTGTGATAGTTAACCGTAAGGCTTAAGAGGCACGAAAAATAAAATAAAAAATTTGAGGAGAATCCAATACAAAAATTATAATTCTTTCGTTCTTTTTATATTACACGTTTATAGTTCTCAATGAGCTGGCTCGGGGGGATACGGGATCGAGAGCTGCAACGCAGTTGTTCCATGTCTCATTGCTCCTCCTATAGACATCGGATTTTGTCCCCTTAATCGGCTTGTGGCTCGAGATGCTCAACTCCACAAATTGGTTGTGGCAGTTCCTCCCGCTTTCAAGAGCTCATGACAACATTCATTGGTGGGTGTAAAGGTGTCGGCAAGGAATATGAATTGAAAGAATCCAGACCCGCAATCGGATCTTATTCCCTTTCCGCAATCAGGGTTTCCGACCTTGGCGAAGGTAGCCTTAGGAAGCAATGCAACAGGGATGACCAACAAGATCATAAGAGCGGACAAGTTCTTCGGCGTTGCCATTATGGTATTTTGGAGATTGGAGGGTTAGAAAATTGTCTGAGATTGTTGATCATTTGATGAAGCAGTTAGAGATGAGAACTTATATAGCTCGAGGGAAGTAGTGCATTAATGAAATCAATTCATCGGTTAAGATTTAGAAATTTATGTAGGAAACATGTAAAATTACTTCTCTTGCAATAAATGCAATGATTGAGGGCCTTGTCATCTGACTTTGTTTCCAGTTCAATCATTTGCCATTAAAAACAAAAATATTAATGAGTTGTTTGGTTGAAGAGAATTATCTGTAAACGAAAATACTTATTTCCCATTTGATTTTCAACCCCACGTTTGATATATAATCTGACTAGGGACATGCCCTCAGTTTAAAATAATTTTATAAAATTAAATTAGGTTAAAACTTTTTACCATATATACTCTCGTAAAAATGGCCACAATAAAGTTTTACAACTTATCTAAAACAGCCCCTAAAACAGATAAGGATAAATGGTTGCCACCAACTTGGGGATGGTTCAAAATGAACCGAGAACCTGCTGAAAGCCCACTGACCAAACCTACGGCTGGTCTGGTCGGGGGATACCCAACCTGAGTTTAGGCCTCCGGAGTTAGAGAATAGACTCCTTGAGATCACTGCATTCGCGAAAAAGTGAATAAAGCATGACTATTATGCTGTACAATAAAAGCAATAATGGCATGTGAAATAATCGCCGAAACTGACAAACACAAACAGTCCAAGAATGAGGAAACGAAGAATGAGTCCTAATTGGTTTTTCAACCATCAAACCAACCGCAATCTGGTGAGGATAATCAATCTACCGAGTCTCCACTTGGTCAGGCTGAAGAGCTAAATGTATAGATATTCTCGAAATTTCAGCATGAATCAACGAGTAACAAATGCAAATCACCAAATCCGTATGACTGTGCGATATACACCTGTGAGTCATATAGTCTTTCCTCGAAGGAATACTTTTGTGTTGGTTGCCATATCTACGTGACAAACTCAAGAGTAATCTGTCAAACCAATGCACTCCTCGACCTCGTGAGATTGCACACTGGAATCACTGATTTGCTCACGAAACACAAAACACTTCATGCGACCCATGGACTTTTTATGGTGTGGCTTCCACCTCCTTTTACCTCTATTGTTAATGGACCCGCGAACAATTTCTGAGCAAAAGAATGCGCTTGCTAAATTTTTTGTTCTTTTAATTTTTTAATACTTTTATTATATTTTTCTTCTTTTTTTTTCTTTTTTCTTTTTCTTTTTTTCTTTTCTTTTCTTTTTCTCTTCTTCCTCCTTCTTCTTCGTAGCCGATCACCAGCCATGGTGATGGCCGGTGACTTGCTAGGCGATGTCCGACGAGTTCACCGGAGCCTCCCCAGGCTAGGGCAAGGTCCGGCGAGGTCGCCAACCCTTTTCTAACCGATCGTCGAAAATAGCAAAGGCCGGCGTCCGGCCAAAGGGAAGAAGAAGAAAGAGGAAGAGAAGAAGAGAGAAAAAAAAAAAGACAATAGAAGAAAAGAAAAAAATAGAAACTTATTCTAGGAATTGTTCTTGAGAACAAGATGTAACTTTTTTCTACTTCTTGATTATGTTCCAAATCTATTCCCGGGAAGCAAAACACAAATTTTTTTCCGAAAATAAAAATTGTACCAAACGGATTTCTGATCTTTTTTTGTTCGAAGAATAAAAGAACATAATCAGACACTATTTTTTTGTTCCCGAAAACAAAATTTTACTAAACGGATTTCTATTCTTTTTTTGTTCCAAGGAATAAAATAACAGAATCAGACACTATTTGGAGTAAAAACAAACATGCCCTTTCGAACGTCACTATGTGGCCCTATTTCTCTGTGCGGCTCTGTTTTGAGGAAACCCTATGGCGGCATTTTCAGGAGATGTGCCGCCAGGGAAAAGAACCCACAAACACAAAATATTTCTTTGTACTTTTTTTTAACTCTAATTATCCTGGGCCCCATTTTCTTTCTTTTGTGCGGCCAAAAGCAAGTCCAGCAAAGAAGCTTTTTCTAAGCTGTCGTCCGCTACACGTCTTCTTAGGATTAATAGATAATTCCATAGTGAAGATTCTTCAACACTAAAATTGGCTTCGATTAATAATTCAATTCAAGTCAGGTTTAGCACGCTAGCTCAAACTTGAGATATTATTTAATAATATGAGATCGAGGGCTTGACCAATACTTAATCCAAAAATATAACTAAGTTCAAGGCCTCCCTATTTGATCTCGCCAAATATTGATATAACTTATGTGGGCTCAGTCCAATTAATCTAATTAAGCTAAAAACCTCCCTCCCTTGAGTCCTTTAGCTCCACTTCGACGCAATTATATGGGCTCAATTAAAGTGCTCTTAATACTTATATATAATTTAATTAATTTGTTTGCTTAGGGGTCATGATAGATCATATATTATGTTGAAGTCCTCTTTACTCGAAACTAAGAAGTCATCCCAATTATATTGGCTCAATCAAAGTGAGATTTATACGAGATTATTAATTTATACATTTATCCATTCAGAGATTATTATATAATTGGGGATTTCTTTTTCTTAGAAAACCTTAAAAGTAAGAAGCCCTCTTTACTTTACTCTATATATAGATAGCAAGATTGGCCAACGTTAATTACATATTCATGCGATCGGTAAAGATGAATGTATGATTATTAAACCATCATTTGATCTAATTTTGAAAGGTTATGTTAAAAGCATAAGAAACAAAGTGACATTTTCTTATAGTTTTTAATGTGACTCTATCTCGTTAGACTAGAGAGTAAGTAACAACTTGAGGGGAGGATTTGCAAATCTTCTAAAAAATTACAAGTTTCTAAGCACATAGAACACTGAAAATATGACTCATCAAATATTGCGCTTCTATTATAGTTAATTATAAGGCTTAAGAGGCACAAAAATAATTCTTTTTAGGAGAATCCAATAGAAAATTATAATCTTTTCATTTTTTTTTACACGTTTAGTGTATTACAAAATAGGAATAGCTATCAATAAGCGGCCTCGTGAGGAGATACAGATCTCTGATAGCCACAACGCAATTGTTCCAAGTCTCATTGCTCCTCTTGTAGACATTATATTTCTTCCCCTCAATTGGTTTGTGGCTTGAGAGGATCAACTCCACGAATTGGCTATGGCAATTCTTCCCCACTTTCACGAGCTTGTGACAACATTCATCGATAGGTGCAAAGGTGTCACCAAGGACTATGATTTGAAAGAACCAAAACCCACAATCGTTAATACTTTGTCCAGCATTAGCACCACATTTTCCTTTCATTTTCACTTTTACTTGAAAATTCAAAACGTTGACTTTTTATCACTTTACCTAATTTTTTTCTTTTATATTTCGGGCTCGTAAATCCAGCGTGGATAAACCACAATTTACCTGGTGGAGAATGTTCAAATCAGGGCCATTAAGATATCGAGATTAGACAAAAGAATTAAGCCTATGCCTTTCGACTTACAAACTAAATCTAAGATGGCTCAATTTGTAACTACAACATTGTTTTTGGTTTTTTTTATATTCACCTCATTGAGGAAAAAAAATATTGGAGGTAACAATATTACTTAAAGGGAGGCGAATAGATTGTTTGTAAAACTCAAAAAATTGAATTAATAGGTAGGCATTAATTTGAAAATAATCGAACTTATCATGTTACGGGATGCTCTTTTTCTTTTCTTCTTTTTTTTCTTTTTGTTTCTTTGGCTTGTAAAAGTGATGTCCAGTGTGGATGGACCACGGTTTACTCGGTGGAGAATGTTCGAACTAGGGCCACAAATTTTGCCTGTTGTACTAGTCATCATGCTCCCTCCCCAACAATACAAACGCAAAGCCCATGATTAGCAATGTTTCCATGCATTACACGAACTAATTAAGATACTTAGAACAGACTAGAGAATTGAGCTTGTGCATTTCGACTTACAAACGTAATCTAGGATCACTTGGTTGATAACTGCTGCAGCTTATTTTTAATTTCTTTTTATTCACCTTATTGAGGAAAAATGTGTTGAGATTAATAACATAACTTAAGAGTGGTGAATAAATTATTTGCTAAACTCCACAATTTTTTCTTGTGGAAGATAGCAAGTTGTATCTAGACAGTACCAGAGACCAAGTTGAAAGTATCTAGTAGGCCAGTGCAACTATTAGATAGATATAGACGATAATGAGCAGATATAAAATAATATGTGACAATTTATAGCAATTCAACTTTGTTCCCAACATATGTCTGCTTTCTTGAATAACAACCTTAACATGGACAGATTCTAGTAATCTTCAAAAAATGTTACAATCGTGCAACTCCTATTACAAAATAAATCCCACTATCAAAACGCAAGTAATACTATTACTATTGTACACTTTGTCTTATTACTGATTACAATATCGCAAATCACAAGAAGGAAATTTCAATCGAGCAGTAGCACAATTTGCTAAACAGAGAGATGATGATAACAAAATCAGCTTTATTTATTTTTGATCCAACCAATTTAAGCTACATTGTTCTTCTTTACGATGTTAACACCTGAATTTTAATCGACAAATTAAATATCGTCTTTTACCTAAGACCAATTCGGACCCATTACATCTATCCAAATTGGTGTCTTTGCCCCCATTAAACAAAATCGGACTCAAGCCCTCTCTCAAGCCCATCAAGAATAAGAGGCCCAATACTCCAATCTACCGTTCCTTACATTTCTCTCATTCGGCCCGGCTCATTCCCTGCACTTCTCTCGTTTCGCCGAGGCTAAAGAAAACTAACGCACGAAGAAGGAAGCAAGCTTGCTTCGCGCCGGAGCTGGCTTGACACGAGACGTTATAGTTCTAACACAGGTTGTGGATGTGTTCGCCAGTGGTGATCTACCTTGAGCTGCAGATGCTTTGCCTAACACTTGTCCGCTGTTGGTGAGGTAGGATCATTAAAAAAAAAAAAAAGAAGCAAAATCCACTATAAAAATCAAAGATTACAAAAACTGGCTTTAAAAAGTTTACACTCTTTCTGTCTCAAATTTTTATATATAGATAAGAATGAAATCTAAAGTAGGAAACCTCTTTTTCTAAAACCTTTTCCAACTACGAAAACCATTCAATCAAGAAATTTATTCAAAATAGGAAATCTACTACCTCTATCGCGACCAAATTTTCGAGATGAACCATCTAGGGTTTGGCTAATGGATTGTTAAGTCTAGACTTAACTTGAGCTCTCCCAAGTCCATACCAATTCGCGACTTAGCTTCAAATTTTAACATGCAATTGATTTTTAACTAGGAGTCGCCACTAATCTATTTTTGGTGGGTGGATTAGAAACCTAAGTAAAGTAACGGGAGATTTACTTTACTCCTACGAACCAGAGACTATGGGTACGGGGACTTCATTACACTAGATTTCTCTAATGCCCTTTCGGTACCATTCTTTTATTTCCAAAAACGTTTTTGCAGGCAACTTAAATTGATTTTAAATTTATTTCCCTAACATGTGATGTGATCATGCAGGTGCGCAATCCACCAATTTAACACCCAAATAAATAATGAATAAATTGCAAAACTTACCTCAAAGCAACGAAAGCATCTGCAATGTTAAATTAAAATCCACATCAACAACCCTAGATATGGTTTCTAATTAACACGCAATTTTTGTTTTGTTTTCACTTAATTAATGAGAGTCATGCAATGCATGCTACTAATCTAAGATGATATGGCATGGCAATATGACCTAAGCTATATGACATGAGCAAAGTAATTTCTAAAGAAATTCAATAATTAAATGTGCAATCTAAATTAATTTAATGACTTAATTCTAATGACGGGCAATTTCTAATTAAATGAACCTAATAATGATCACTAAATGACGTACATTTCATGAACCTAATTCTATATGATGTGCACATGAAATTTTTTATTTTCTTAAAAAGCATACAATCTATCCTAATATGCAATGATATGCAAAGAATGCCCTAATTCTATTTTTTTTTTCTTTTATGAAATTCGAAATTAAAAATTGCCAAATAATTAAACATGCAATTCAAATTTAAAACTAACATCCTAAATGAATGCATTTTTTATTTTTATTTTTTTAACAAGTCCGAAATAAAACCCTTATCCTAAATATGCAAGATAACAAGAGATATTCTAAAACCAACCTAATCCTAATTCAATTATTTTTTTGGATTTTTCCTTTTACAAAAATAAAATTGATTCAAGTGACATGGCAGCAGATCATAACAAGATAATATTGGTATCCAAAAATTGACGAACCATATCTCGCGCATGAGATCGAGTTGGCCAATTTTAAAATTAAATCGCGAATCGAATTTCGGGCATGAGATCGGATTGGCAATTTTTCCATGCGATTGCAAGTCAGATTTCGGGCACGAAAATCAGACTATCAATCGTATGCACATTGTGAAATTAGGGAGATTTCCCAATTTAAAAGGTTATTTGAGATTGTAGACATAATAGCACATCAGGAATTTCAATAATATGCATCGACAAATATCTTAAATAAGGTAACGGAATTTTCGAAAATCAAAATAGATAAGATTTTCACCTACTTCGAATATTGGTTTCCGAATTCCGATCCTCAAATGGCTACTCATGATGCAACGTGGCAGTGCTCGGTTGCTCGAAAGTCGTCTGATGGGCTCCACGAGACCTACAAAGAAAGACCAGTATGTGTCATTGAGGATTCTGCAGATGACCTAATGGGCTAGACGGATGTAGCTTGCGTCGGGGATGGTAGCCCAAACTCGGAGAAATCGTCAGGACTCCGAAAACACTCGTGGGAGTGGAACTTGACGTCGGACCTAGCTTGAATTCACGATGGTGTCTCACGGTGACTCAGTGCTGAGAAATTATGGGATTCACTTGGCACGTTGAAGCGCAATAGCGGGCAAAGTGGCAATGCGTGGCAGCAAAACCCGAACATGAACAAGGACATGCATGCAAGGCACGGACTTTGATGGATGCCTAAAGCTTCAAGAGATGGGCCTGATTCAAGAAGACTCTTTGACCAAGTCCACGTATTCTTCTAATCCAGAAAGCCTTTCCCAAGAATTCTTCAATTTGTTGACGTAAATCTGTGAACTACGTGGCTCGCTAGAATATTCGCCTGGATGTGGCTGGGATGAGGAGTTTCGTCCGGACTAATAGAGAACGTGATTTGAGCACCAGTAGCTGTGAAGGAAACTGGTTCAAGGAGACACCGAGAGTGGCTGTAGATGATGCAAGGATAGCAGTAGGTACTGCCATGAGGGATCTTTTATTAACAAAGGGCTGCGTATGCGAGGAGGGTTTCGACTGCTACCCTTTTCTCTTCCTTTTCTCTTCCTTTTCACTCTCAATGTAGCCATGTATTCAATATGTGTGTCGCCCCCTCCTTGAAACCCTATGCCTTTTTTATATAGGCAACCGGTTAGGGTTTTTAATTTTTCCAAATCGATATCCACGAAGATCTTTCTTTTCAAATGCAATATTCAATTTTCCGAAAGCAATATTCGTTTACAATTGCCCTTTCCGAAAAAAAAAAAAATCCATTATATCTCAAAAAATTTCAAATTCCTATTTTCACGAGATAATTTCCGATTATCATAAAAACAGGCTTGGGCCAATTCGCTCGCTTCGTGGGCCTAGTTCGGCCTGCCAAGCTAGAGCTCATAAATATTAATTCAAACCCATCTACCACCAGTCCTAAAAGATAAAATGCAAAACATGTAAATTAAAAATAAATGCACCTAAAATTATATGCTATGCATTTGAATTATAATATTTTTTCGTAGCGGTTAAAAATTAATCCCTAATTTTTATGCAATAAATTACTAAATGGGTTGCCCAAAATTTAGGTGTCAACAACCTCTTTTTATGAAACCTTCTCCAACTACGAAAACCATTTAATTAGGAAATCTATTCAAAATAGGAAATCTACTTGAAGTAGAACGCTTTCCTTTTCGAGCTCAAACTTGAGACATATCTAATAACTATATATTAAACCAAAATATTAAATGAGATTACACAAACCTTGACTTACCTAAGATATCGGGGAGATCTCAGCAAGGGCAAGGGCGGCTAAGGGGCTAGACAACGACCTCACGGAGCAGTGCAGGATGGTAGTGGTGGGGGTTCTTGAGACTAGAGCCGTGGTAGCTGGGTGTTGCAGGTGGCCCGCTGGCGTTGTTGGACTAACGGTTGCCGAGGACTCACTCGGAAGCTTGTAGAGATTAAATAAATTGATGATGTTGTCAACATTAGAGTTGCTGGTCAGGCACCTCAAGGCTACAATGTTGTCGTGCGGAGGCGGCCGTAGACTGGTTTGGGTGTGCCTAGAACTGCTGGGAGTTGGTCACACAATGGTCTTGGCATGACATGGAAATTCTCTAGACTTAGGAACAATGGCTCCTTCGGCGTGGGTGCAAGGACGGCAAGATGTTTTGGATTACGGCTGGGCTGCCACAAATGACATTTACTAGGACCTTGGGGAGCGACAAAAGTTTTATTGAAGCGTTGGTGAGGAGTCAGGCACAAGAAAGCATAGCTTTGAGAAATCAACACAGCTGGACATCGAGCGAGGTTTGCTTCACTGACAAGGATAGTGCAAGGGCGTAAACTGTAGCAGCGAAATTGAACAATGCGGCAATTGACAAACCGCAACGTTGGAGGGGTGAGACGCAACGATGCACGGAAGCGGGAGCTTTGATGGTCAATCTACCATGACTGCAGGAGCTTTAGGTCACTAAGAACAAGGACAAAGACCAATAGGCGCAATGGTTATGGATTAATCTATTTGATAACGTCAATTAGAGGTGGCAAAATGGGTCTTAGACCCATATATATGATCCATTTAAATCATAAATGGGTAATGTATCGGTCACTTATTTTTTTAAGAAACTAATTAAATGGGTTTAAAAATTGAAGATTTAAGATAAATGGCTCTTAAATTGATTGGACTTAGAACCCATTTTCAACTAAAGCCTCAAAATATTTCTCTTCCCTCTTTAACTTTATAAAAATATCTTTTATAAAAGTCAAAATTATAATTATTTGTTATATTTCAATTTTCTTTCATTTTTTTCCTTTCTTCTTCCTCCTTCTTTAACCGGTGGCCGGCACGACGACGGTCGGCGACCGACCAGGTGAGACTCAAGTTCACCGGTATTGGGCGAGCTCGAGCTAGCTGCATCGGCGAGGTAGAGGCCTCTTCAAATGTCGTCAAGGCTCGAGCTAGCCGAATCATACGAGGCAAAGGCCTCGCCAAATGTCCACAAGGCTCGAGCTCACCCAACACCGGTGTGGCTCGAACCTCGCCAACCTTTAACGAGGCTCAAGCCTCGACGATCGGCGAGCCGGAGGCTCGCCCGTGGCTGGTTGTTGACCGTCATCATGGCCGGCGACCAGCTAAAGAAGAAGAAAAAGAAAAGAGGAAAGAGAAAAGAAAAAATATATTTTGAAAAAATACAATTAATTTCAAAATTTTATTTTTAAAAAATTAAAAATAATTAAAAATATATATTTTTCAAAAATAATTAAAAATTCGATTTTTAAATAGTAGGTTAAAAAAATTATAAAATTGTGTATTAAATTTGAATTTCATAAAAGTATTTTAGCAATAACATTTAAAAAAATCATAAGAAATAAGCTTTGTTAGGTTTAGTTAAATGGGTCAGGTCAAGTATGGGTTAAAAATTTTACACTACGATAAATGGGTCATGAACAGGTTAAATGCATTGATTTAGGTCGGACCATTTGTGACTTCACCCAAAGCCTACCTGACCCATCCATTTAACAGGTCTAACGTCGGTAGGGATCAATGTTCCCATAAATAAACCTAGAATAGAATCAAAAAGTAGAAAAAAAGTTATTTCATTATTCCGGGAAAATTCTAAAATCAAGTCATTTTCTCTTCTTTCTCCCTCTTTTCTTTTCTTCCTCTTCCTCCTCTAGTTGGTTGCTAGGCCCAACGATGGCCCACGACGAGGTCTTCTGGTCCTAGCTGGGCGAGGTCAACTTGGCCTTGGCTCGGCAGGGCTCAACCTTGCCCAGATAAGGTCAGGTCTCACTGATGGCTAGGCAAGGCTCCCTCAAGGCTGGGGAGGTTGCCAACTCTTATCTAGACGATCACTAGCTATCGTGAGAGGCCTGCTAATGACTAGAGTAGGAAGAAGAAGAGAAGGAAAAAAAAAAAGCAACCAAAAAAAAATCTCATAAAATTATATAAAAATTAAAATAAAAATTTTATTTCACAAAAAAATTTGAGAGTTGTACCGATCCCATTCATGTTCTTTTTCTATTTCAGAAATAAAATGGATCCTCAAAAACTTGTCCAAGGAACTAAAGAAAAAAACACTAAAAGAAATTTTTTTAAATAATAATTATTTCTAGGAACGAAATGATCACCAAACATATTCACAAACCGATACCGAAGCCCCGATCCCCCGGAGAAGAAGACGTCCCCCTTTTATTGTGCAAAAATTTCCTTCAACATCCTAGAATTTCTGCCCTCTCTTGTTATGATTTCTAGTCAAATATATCGTCAAATCTCCTCCTGGCTGGCCACGATCTCTTTCTTGATTTTCACTCTTCAAATCTGCTCATGTATCCTTGTTTCATATCAGGCGTAATTCATCTTAGAAATTCAAACATCTATAATGCAAATGCACATTATGTTAATGAAACCTCTTATTTAGGGTTAGGGTCCATCCCTAATTTTTAGGATTAATGCCACAAAAATTATCAAACAAGTACATCTATGAAAATTTTATCTCAAACTAACTTTTTAACAGCCATAATTCCAAACTAGTATACCTATGACAAATTTTCCCAAACTAATTTTTTCACCACAAAAAATTCCAACCTGATACATTTGTGATAAATTTACTCTCAATTAGTTTCTATTAAATTGTGTTAATATCACAAAACATCACAAAACCGATATCCTTGTAACAAATGGAGGATAAACCAAATACCCATCAACTAGCACATATCATCCATCCAACTCAAGAATTTGATAAAAGAATTTAACGGAAATTAGCAAAAGATAAATTTGTCATAAGTATACCAATGTAGGTTGACACAAGTGTACTCATTTAGGGTTTTTCGTGATATAAGCCCTAATTTTTATGCAAATGATTACACTTGAAGCTAAAATTTAAGTATCAACAATTGATAAATTAAACCTTTGATCAAATAATTTGGTTTTGGTTTGTTAAATTTAGCGAAAGTATTAATTAATTAGTTAATTAATTAATTAATTAATTAATTAATGATTAGCCCAAATATTTTAGTGTGATTTTGTTGTTCATTAAATTATTTTTCAACAACTTGTGGAAAAAAAGTTAAATAATCAATAGGTCTCATTAATTAATGAAAAGGAGCCAAGTTTATATGTACAAAGTTCTTACCAGTCTTGTTTTTCCTTTATATCTATAAACCAAAATTGGCTTTGGTTTTCTATATTAATTGAGATTATTTAGAAGCTGAATTTTTTTGGTCAAATTATTTATTAGGTAATTATCCTTTAACAAGATTTGGGTTTTTGTTTTCCAGATTTACTGAACTCATTAAGTGATCATTTAACCTTTGGACTAGTTATTGGGGTGGGACTATTTTTTTCTTTATTAAAAAATATTAAAAATTGTGATAATTAATAGGTTTCGTTAAATGAAGAGGGGCCAAGCTGATAATAATAATCTTCATCGTCATCTTCCGTGCCAAGCAACATACATTCATTACGTTTGGGTTGATTAAATTAAACCTACTCTTGCATAATATCGTGGTCGACTTATTACGAACTCATTTTACATAAGATGTTGGGCCATACATATTTCTAAATTCTTGGTACCAACAAAACCTCATTAAATGTTCAAAAGTCAAGTTTACATAGTACATGAGTAGCAAAAGTGTGCGCGCATTCTCGAATGAACATATAGTTAACATTTGAAGGTTTTTCGACTCGTCCAAAGTATAGGCTATTTGAATTATCAGTTAACGGAAAGAAAGAAATTACTAATGGAGCAATTGGACACGTACATATATAAATAGAGAAATATGTTTCAAGATTAGAATTTTTTTTTTTTTTTTTTACGATTGCTTACAAGATTAAAAAGATTCAAAGTAAGATTTATATAAGATTATTAATTTATACATTTATCCATTGATAGAGTGTTATATAAAACAACTATCAGGCATTTAATTTGTTAGAAAACCTTTAAAGTGAGAAGTCCTCTTTACATTACTTTATATGATAGTATGCTAGATCGACTAGCTTTAACTACGTATTCATGTAATTATTAGATATTTATGTATGATTATTAAACCATCTATTCATCTTTTTATCGCTTAGGTATTTATTTCAAAAGGTTGTGTTAAAAGCAAAAGAAATAAAGTGACATTTTCTTTATAGTTTTGTATGGGACTATGTTTTTAGACTCGAAAGCTAGTAACAACTTTAGGGGCGGATTGTATTTTGCAGATCATTTTAAAAAATTACAAGTTTAATAAGCACATTAAACACTAAAAATATGATACATCCACAATTGTGCTTCTGTGATAGTTAACCGTAAGGCTTAAGAGGCACGAAAAATAAAATAAAAAATTTGAAGAGAATCCAATACAAAAATTATAATTCTTTCGTTCTTTTTATATTACACGTTTATAGTTCTCAATGAGCTGGCTCAGGGGGGGATACGGGACTGAGAGCTGCAACGCAGTTGTTCCATGTCTCATTGCTCCTCCTATAGACATCGGATTTTGTCCCCTTAATCGGCTTGTGGCTCGAGATGCTCAACTCCACAAATTGGTTGTGGCAATTCCTCCCCGCTTTCAAGAGCTCATGACAACATTCATTGGTGGGTGTAAAGGTGTCGGCAAGGAATATGAATTGAAAGAATCCAGACCCGCAATCGGATCTTATTCCCTTTCCGCAATCAGGGTTTCCAACCTTGGCAAAGGTAGCCTTAGGAAGCAATGCAACAGGGACGACCAACAAGATCATAAGAGCGGACAAGTTCTTCGGCGTTGCCATTATGGTATTTTGGGGATTGGAGGGTTAGAAAATTGTCTGAGATTGTTGATCGTTTGATGAAGCAGTTGATCTAGAGATGAGAACTTATATAGCTCGAGGGAAGTAGTGCATTAATGAAATCAATTCATCGGTTAAGATTTAGAAATTTATGTAGGAAACGTGTAAAATTACTTCTCTTGCAATAAATGCAATGATTGAGGGCCTTGTCATCTGACTTTGTTTCCAGTTCAATCATTTGCCATTAAAAACAAAAATATTAATGAGTTGTTTGGTTGAAGAGAATTATCTATAAACGAAAATACTTATTTCCAATTTGATTTTCAACCCCACGTTTGATATATAATCTGAACTAGGGACATGCCCTCAGTTTAAAATAATTTTATAAAATTAAATTAGGTTAAAACGTTTCACCATATATACTCTCAAAAAAATGGCAACAATTAAGTTTTAGAACTTATCTAAAACAGCCCCTAAAACAAATAAGGATAAATGGTTGCCACCAACTTGGGGATGGTTCAAAATGAACCGAGAACCTGCTGAAACCCCACTGACCAAACCTACGGCCGTTCTGGTCGGGGGATACCCAGCCTGAGTTTAGGCCTCCGGAGTTAGAGAATAGACTCCTTGAGATCACTGCATTCGCGAAAAAGTGAATAAAGCATGACTATTCTGCTGTACAGTAAAAGCAATAATGGCATGTGAAATAATCGCCGAAACTAACGAACACAAACAGTCCAAGAATGAGGAAACGAAGAATGAGTCCTAATTGGTTTTTCAACCATCAAACCAACCGCAATCTGGTGAGGATAATCAATCTACCGAGTCTCCACTTGGTTAGGCTGAAGAGCTAAATGTATAGATGTTCTCGAAATTTCAGCATGAATCAACGAGTAACAAATGCAAATCACCAAATCCGTATGACTGTGCGATATACACCTATGAGTCATATAGTCTTTCCTCGAAGGAATACTTTTGTGTTGGTTGCCATATCTACGTGACAAACTCAAGAGTAATTTGTCAAACCAGTGCACTCCTCGACCTCGTGAGATTGCACACTGGAATCACTGATTTGCTCACGAAACACAAAACACTTCATGCGTCCCATGGACTTTTTATGGTGTGGCTTCCACCTCTTTTTACCTCTATTGTTAATGGACCCGCGAACAATTTCTAAGCAAAAGAACGCGCTAGCTAACTGTCCTAAATTTCTATTCCCGGTATATAAATGCATTTGGTAAAATTCTTAAATTTTTTGTTCTTTTAATTTTTAAATACTTTTATTATATTTTTCTTCTTTTTTTCTCTTTTTTTTTTTTTTCTTTTTTCTTTTTCTTTTTCTCTTCTTCCTCCTTCTTCTTCGTAGCCGATCACCAGCCATGGAGTGGCCGGTGACTTGCTGGGCGATGTCCGACGAGCTCACCGGAGCCTCCCGGGAGGCTAGGGCAAGGTCCGGCAAGGTCGCCAACCCTTGTCTGACCGATCGTTGAAAATAGCAAAGGCCGGTGTCCGACCAAAGGGAAGAAGAAGAAAGAGGAAGAGAAGAAGAAGAGAAAAAAAAAAAAAAAAAGACAATAGAAGAAAAGAAAAAATAGAAACTTATTCTAGGAATTGTTCTCGAGAACAAGATGTAACTTTTTCTACTGCTTGATTATGTTCCAAATCTATTCCGGGAAGCAAAAAACAATTTTTTTCCGGAAAATAAAAATTGTACCAAACGGATTTCTGATCTTTTTTTGTTCCGAAGAATAAAAGAACAGAATCAGACACAATTGTTTTTTGTTCCCGAAAGCAAAAATTTTACTAAACGGATTTCTGTTCTTTTTTTGTTCCGAGGAATAAAAGAACAGAATCAGACACTATTTGGAGTAAAAACAAACATGCCCTTTCGAACGTTACTATGTGGCCCTATTTCTCTGTGCGGCTCTTTTTTGAGGAAACCCTATGGCGGCATTTTCAGGAGATGTGTGGCTAGGGAAAAGAACCCACAAACACAAAATATTTCTTTGTACTTTTTTTTTAACTCTAATTATCCTGGGCCCATTTGCTTTCTTTTGTGCGGCCAAAAGCAAGTCCAGCAAAGAAGCTTTTTCTAAGCCGTCGTCCGCTACACGTCTTCTTAGGATTAATAGGTAATGCCACAGTGAAGATTCTTCAACACTAAAATTGGCTTCGATTAATAATTCAATTCAAGTCAGGTTTAGCACGCTAGCTCAAACTTGAGATATTATTTAATAATATGAGATCAGAGGGCTTCACTAATACTTAATCCAAAAATATAACTAAGTTCAAGGCCTCCCTATTTGATGTCGCCAAATATTGATATAACTTATGTGGGCTCAGTCCAATTAATCTAATTAAGCTAAAAACCTCCCTCCCTTGAGTCCTTTAGCTCCACTTCGACGCAATTATATGGGCTCAATTAAAGTGCTCTTAATACTTATATATAATTTAATTAATTTGTTTGCTTAGGGGTCATGATAGATCATATATTATGTTGAAGTCCTCTTTACTCAACAGTAAGAAGTCATCCCAATTATATTGGCTCAATCAAAGTGAGATTTATACGAGATTATTAATTTATACATTTATCCATTCAGAGATTATTATATAATTGGGGATTTCTTTTTCTTAGAAACCCTTAAAAGTAAGAAGCCCTCTTTACTTTACTCTATATATAGATAGCAAGATCGGCCAACGTTAATTACATATTCATGCGATCGGTAAAGATGAATGTATGATTATTAAACCATCATTTGATCTAATTTTGAAAGGTTATGTTAAAAGCATAAGAAACAAAGTGACATTTTCTTATAGTTTTTAATGTGACTCTATCTCGTTAGACTAGAGAGTAAGTAACAACTTGAGGGGAGGATTTGCAAATCTTCTAAAAAATTACAAGTTTCTAAGCACATAGAACACTGAAAATATGACTCATCAAATATTGCGCTTCTATTATAGTTAATTATAAGGCTTAAGAGGCACAAAAAAATAATTCTTTTTAGGAGAATCCAATAGAAAAATTATAATCTTTTCATTTTCTTTTACACGTTTAGTGTATTACAAAATAGGAATAGCTATCAATAAGCGGCCTCCGAGGAGGAGATACGGGGACTGATAGCCACAACGCAATTGTTCCACGTCTCATTGCTCCTCTTGTAGACATTAGATTTCTTCCCCCCAATCGGCTTGTGGCTTGAGAGGATCAACTCCACGAATTGGCTATGGCAATTCTTCCCCACTTTCACGAGCTTGTGACAACATTCATCGGTAGGTGCAGAGGTGTCACCAAGGACTATGATTTGAAAGAACCAAAACCCACAATCGTTAATACTTTGTCCAACATTAGCACCACATTTTCCTTTCATTTTCACTTTTACTTGAAAATTCAAAACGTTGACTTTTTATCACTTTACCTAATTTTTTTCTTTTATATTTCGGGCTCGTAAATCCAGCGTGGATAAACCACAATTTACCTGGTGGAGAATGTTCAAATCAGGGCCATTAAGATATCGAGAATAGACAAAAGAATTAAGCCTATGCCTTTCGACTTACAAACTAAATCTAAGATGGCTCAATTTGTAACTACAACATTGTTTTTGGTTTTTTTTATATTCACCTCATTGAGGAAAAAAAATATTGGAGGTAACAATATTACTTAAAGGGAGGCGAATAGATTGTTTGTAAAACTCAAAAAATTGAATTAATAGGTAAGCATTAATTTGAAAATAATCGAACTTATCATGTTACGGGATACTCTTTTTCTTTTCTTCTTTTTTTTTTCTTTTTGTTTCTTTGGCTTGTAAAAGTGATGTCCAGTGTGGATGGACCACGATTTACTTGGTGGAGAATGTTCGAACTAGGGCCACAAATTTTGCCTGTTGTACTAGTCATCATGCTCCCTCCCCAACAATACAAACGCAAAGCCCATGATTAGCAATGTTTCCATGCATTACACGAACTAATTAAGATACTTAGATCAGACTAGAGAATTGAGCTTGTGCATTTCGACTTGCAAACGTAATCTAGGATCGCTCGGTTGATAACTGCTGCAACTTATTTTTAATTTTTTTTTTATTCACCTTATTGAGGAAAAACGTGTTGAGATTAATAACATAACTTAAGAGTGGTGAATAAATTATTTGCTAAACTCCACAATTTTTTCTTGTGGAAGATAGCAAGTCGTATCTAGACAGTACCAGAGACCAAGTTGAAAGTATCTAGTAGGCCAGTGCAACTATTAGATAGATATAGATGATAATGAGCAGATATAAAATAATATGCGACAATTTATAGCAATTCAACTTTGTTCCCAACGTATGTCTGCTTTCTTGAATAACAACCTTAACATGGACAGATTCTAGTAATCTTCAAAAAATGTTACAGTCGTGCAACTCCTATTACAAAATAAATCACACTATCAAAACGCAAGTACTACTATTACTATTGTACACTTTTTCTTATTACTGATTACAATATCGCAAATCACAAGAATGAAATTTCAATCGAGCAGTAGCACAATTTGCTAAATAGAGAGATGATGATAACAAAATCAGCTTTATTTATTTTTTATCCAACCAATTTAAGCTACATTGTTCTTCTTTACGATGTTAACACCTGAATTTTAATCGACAAATTAAATATCGTCTTTTTACCTAAGACCAGTTCGGACCCATTACATCTATCCAAATTGGTGTCTTTGCCCCATTAAACAAAATCGGACTCAAGCCCTCTCTCAAGCCCATCAAGAATAAGAGGCCCAATACTCCAATCTACCGTTCCTTACATTTCTCTCATTCGGCCCGGCTCATTCCCTGCACTTCTCTCGTTTCGCCGAGGCTAAAGAAAACTAACGCACGAAGAAGGAAGCAGGCTTGCTTCGCGCCGGAGCTGGCTTGACACGAGACGTTATAGTGTGGATGTGTTCGCCAGTGGTGATCTGCCTTGAGCTGCAGATGCTTTGCCTAACACGTGACATTGCTTGTCCGCTGTTGGTGAGGTAGGATCATTTCCAACAATGCTAATTCTTTAGTTTTAGATTGAGAGAGGTAGGACCATTTCTGACAATGCCAATAGTTGATAGCATTCTTGGCTCCGTTTTTCCTTTTCAGTTGGCTGAATTTGCTAATGTCAGGAAACAACTTGAGGTGTTAGAAGATAGGCTGGACAAGCTGGTGCAGCCTCGTCCGACCCATGCGTTGTCAAATCGCAAGGTCAGATTTCTTTGGGTATGGTTTATATCCAACATTTATACTTAATATTCACCTTGTTGAGGAACCATTTGGGAGAACTAAAGTGTTATGTATAAAATGGTTTGGTGGCACAACATTTACTCTATATCTTTTGCAAACATATTTGCTACACCATAAATTATTGAACCAAAGCTTTTTTTTTTTCCTCCTAAGATACTTTCTTTGTACAAGAGGCTACCCTGTAAGATTTTTCTCTCCTCTACTCGAGAATTCAAGGCAAATATTTGCTACGCGATCGAGCCTTACTTACCGTATCTGATTTAGCTATTTCTCCTGCTTTGGGGCTCAAATAGGATCACTCGTTGAGTACATGTCCCATTCAGTTGCTTAATTTCTGCCACAGGTTCTTTTTCTACTCATTGTATTTATACAATGACCGCAGGTTTGTTAGATATTTTATCTGGAGATATGCCAGAGGCTATAAGGATTCAAACGAAGCATCTGGAGGCCCTAATCGATTTACACAACGTAATAGGGAGTTTTGCGAGGAATACTCAGCACCTGTTTTTGGAGTTGGATCTCTGTATACTAATGGATACATCAAAGGCGATTTACCTTCCTAACGAGACATTTAAACAGATGTAAGCAATCGAATTGAAGGCTGTTGTATTTTGTATACTTTCTGAGAGTACATATCTGCAGTGTAGAAGCTTTTAACGATGGGTTGTAGGAAATTCCCTTGAAGTATTGAATTTGATCAATGCTAATACAGTGGATTCACCAGAAGAAGTTGAATTCAGCTCTGAAGTACGACTTCTAGGCGGTCATTTCATGAAACTTATGTCGAGGATCGCTCATGTCAGTTTTTTGCCTTAGAATTTATCTTGGACCTTTCAAACTTAGGAACAGGGTTTTAAAAGGTACAGGGATAGCTTTTCGCCATTTTTGAAGAATAACTTTTACATAACACAGTCCACATCACACCTTGACTTGTGCAAGGAATGTGATGCTTGGCTTTAAAATTTTAAGTATACATTATCATCATCAGTGAAGGAACAGCTTGATGCGACACTATCCACTCCAATATGAGCTTCATCTCTGCATCTGCATGCATAGCTCAGTAACTCCTTGCCTTTGTAATCCATGACTAATTTACATTAAATCTTACTTTAACCCTCTATTGACAGGAGTCGTGAATTTTTTGGATCTAGTTATCTTTCTACTGTTGGAGCCAGCTCTGCAGGGTCATATTTGGTAGTCTAATCATGCTGTCAAAATCCTGTCCATGTTGTTTAGTGATGATAGTTTTAATTTAGGCTGTCCAATATTTTGCATCTCGGGTCATTATTATTGACCTTATAGAGTCAATATGCAATATGCATTAAAATCAATAACCGAAGAAATAGAAGGATTCCAAGCCTCTTCATGCTTTTTCTTCTATGCCTCTTTCTCCATCAGATGAAGATTTTCTGTCGGCAAATTGCTTATTGGTTCTCAATCGGCTATATATATTTTTCACCCAATGTTGTATTTCAGATACATACAGCTAGAACGTGCTATACTTACCAATGAGATCTCTAGGGTGGATTTAAGAGTTGTTGCTCATGGTGTGAGAGCCCAGAGAGTTGAACTCAGCGAGACAGTGAGAAGGATGGAGAAATCCATTCTCCAAGTTATTGTAGTTCTTGAAACAGCTGTGAAAGGTGCATCAGCTTTACTGGTGGTTCTGAGGCAGATGAACTAATTCTTGCGCTTGATGACATTGTGTTACAATACATTTCTTCTTGCAAGAGACACTGAAATCATTAAGAGCTGTCTGCGGTGTGGGACCTTGCTGGTGAGGATGGCTTAAAGAAAGAAACAGGGTTGGACAAAAAAGGGGCAACTCAAAGTGCATGAAAGGTAGAAACAAGCCCTAATGAAGAGGAGTGGTCCATTGTCCAGAGAGCTTTGCAGATCTTCACTGTAGCAAATTGTTTGGCAAGCAGATCTTCTGCATTCGAAGCTTCCTTAAGAGCCACTTTGGCTAGGATGGGTACTAGCTTGTCTATTACGGTATTTGGTTCGAGTTTGGACCAAAACCGGTCACATTTGATTAGTGATGAAGGGAATGAGGAACGATATTTGGTGGGTAGGGCTGCCTTTGAAGTTGCAGTCATTCGACTTACTGATTTTCTTGAAAAAGCATGGAAGTTTTTCAACCTTTTAGATCGGAGAACTCATCTTTACTTCGAAAAACTCCAATAGTACTCTCACTTTCTCGAGCAGACAAGCAAGTCTCGATTGCCAAGTTGAGCTGAAATAAGTCGGAGAATTCGCTCATACAAAAAACAAAACCGCTGCATCTGTACAATATTGAAGCACGTACCAATTGGTGAGTGTTGGTGTCGATGTAACCTGGAGCATCCATCTCCAAAGTCTGAAGCGGCACTCTGCATGCTAAATTAAGAAATCTACGTGTCCAGAATAAAACTGAAAAGACTTTGTATGAATCACCTTGAACATTCATCCAGTTGCAAAGAACTGCGCTTCATCATCGCTGGCATCACCACTGGAGATTCCCTCCGCAAGTGGTTCATACTGTTGGGGTAAAGTAAGAAGATATTCACCAATACTTGCCACATAGGGATGTGGATATGAACTGAATGTTGGCAGGGGAAAAGCACTTGGTGCAGCTGAGAAAACCGGAACACTGCATTCGGAGACACGGGACATAAACGCAATCTCCAGAAGCTTACCTTGTATTCTGTGCATGGTAACTCTTCAAAGAAAACCAACTAATGTTGTAAAGCATAGCAGCACGTTCAATTCGAAGACCATCTCTTCCGGTCTCCTTTCCAACTAAATCAAGCAGTACGGGAACCGGAACACTGCATTGACCTGATGTCTCCACTAACTACATTAGATATGCTCTGCAACAGTATCTCGTGTGTTTTATGAATTTGACCACGTGTTCCTCGGCATTTTCCTAAAATGTAGCACAAAAACATTTATATAACAAAGGAAAAAAAAAAACAAAAAATGTACTTTTAAAGCAGACATTCAACAGTAATATAAGATTTAATGACACTCACCAATTCCAGTGGATAGCCGTGATGAAAGCCACCTCGTGATGAAAGCCACCTCAAGAAAAACTCCAATCTCATATGTATGAAACAGTTCATGGACGCAGATTTTATATTCTCAAGATGCAGGTTGTCATCCACCCAACCCAATCAATCCTACACATGAGCATTTGTGTGTTTGGAATCTACCTGTTCCAACAAGCTTCTGAAACTGACACCATGCTTGTCTACGGCCCTCACTTTCTTGAGCAGACGAGCATTGTCAACCACAGGGAACAGTTCCTCCTCCTCATAACAATGGACCTTGTGAAGACCATGTTCACCTTGATTTACGCCATTAGCATTGATTGAGTGGGGCAGCAAAGGTTAATGCTCATTAGCGTTGGCAGAATGATTGTCACTCACCTCTCTGAGTGTATCTCTCACTATTATCCACCACCACGAGAAGGTCAAGTGGGCTAGTGTCATATGCATCTTCTCATTGTTGTGCTACATGGCCTCCTTTTCCATTGGGATGGGGCCAGTAACATTGGTCTACAGTTCAAAATTCTTCCCGACGAGGTTGCGCGCCCAGGGGTGCGCAATTAGCATTGCAGTGGGCCAGGTGGTAAGCGGCATGATGTCCATGAGTTTTATGATTCTGTATAGAGCGGTCACCCTAGGGGGTGCCGCATTCCTATTCACAGGGATGGCTATGGTGGCCTGGGTCTTTGTCTACATCTTAATGCCGGAGACAAAACAAAGGTTACTCGAAGAGAAATCATAAAACCGATATCCAGCCCCCCTAGGGGGTGCCGCCTTCGAGTGACATTTGTTTTGTCTCCAGCATTAAAATGTAAACAAAGACCCAAACCACCATAGCCATCCCCATGAATAGGAAGGCGGCACCCCCCAGGGTGATCGCTCTATACAGAATCATAAAATTCATGGACATCGCGCCACTTATCACTTGGCCCACTACAACACCAATTGCGCCCCCCTGGGCGCACAACCTCATTGGGAAGATCTCTGAGCTGTAGACCAATGCTACCGGCCCCATCCCAATGGAAAAGGAGACCGTGTAGCACATCAATAAGAAGACGCATATGGCACCAGCCCACTTGACCTCCTTATGGTGGTGGATGATAGTGAGGGATACACCCAAGGATGCGAGCGACAAAATCATCCTACTAATGCTAATGAGCATCAACCTTCGCTGCCCTACTCGATCAATGCTAATGGCGCAGACTAGGGTGAACATAGTTTTCACAAGGTCCACTGCTATGAGGAGGAGGATTTGGTTCCTGTGGTTGACAATGCTCGTCTGCTCAAAAATGCGGGGGCGTAGACAAGTATGGTGTCAGCTCTAGAAGCTTATTGAAACATGTAGATTCCAAACACACAAATGCTCATGTGTAGGATTGATCGGGTTGAGTGGATGACAGCCTGCCACACGCCCTTCCCACTGGTCTGGCTAATGATCTCATCCAGCCGATGTGCTGTCTCCTCCTCGAAGTTAGAGATCCGTGCCAAGATGCCTCTCGCCTCCTCCACGCGACCATGCTTGACAAGCCACCGGAGAGATTCTGGCATGGCCAAAACCCCAAAAGTGACCAAACCAAAGGGGAGTCCTCCCAATTAGAACAGGTAAGACTTTACGAATTTGGTGAGCATCCTGGATAAGAAAAAGTGGGAGAAAAATGATTTCGGGCTACGAAAGCACACTAGGTTAGGAACTTCGGACTACGAGGGCACGCCGTGACAATCAAGAGAAACATCAGGCTATGAAAGTACGTTGAGTTAGTGAAAAGGACTCCAGGCTACAGAAGCACGCCGAGTCAAGAAGTCTGAGCTACGAGAGCACACCGTGTCAATTAAGAGAGACATCGAACTATGAAAGCACGCCGATTTGATGGAGGGAACTCTGACATACAAAAACACGCCATGTCGATGAAAATGACTCTAGGCTATGGAAGCATGCCAAATCTTGAGGTTTCAAAGAGCAACTTGATCGTCAAGTATTATTCGATCTTTAAGGAAATATTATCTGTCAAACACGATTAGAGCAAAAACCGGTATGCATTCACCAAGGAGGTAGACAATCTGAGCTATAAAATGCACAATGAGGTTTTTATCACTTCAATCAAGGTTTATACATAATGACTTTACCATATTTGCATCACCCAAATTTCCACAGGAGAGAATTGTCATCATTCAAGACAAGAGCATGGATTTCCTAAGAATACTAAATGAGAGACTTTCAGTTAGAAATGACTTTCACTCACTCTCATTTAGAATGACTATTTTAAGAGAATCATTCCATCTCACTATCATCATACCAACAAAGATCCGAATATCCTCGCAAGCAGTACGACCTTACCAATCTGAGAGGACTTTAATAGGGACCGTAATGTGGACTTGGTCAATGGCTTAACAAAGAGACTCTTTGAATCAAGGCAATTGAAAGAACAATTTGGTAATCATCTTCGGGTTTACAAATCAAGAACTCTACAAAATGAGAAAGAAATAATCTTGCTCACACTTCTTCAAGCGATATTTAAAACATGCGAACTCCTGCGTTAATTCAAGTGCCCTAATTAGAAGAGACTTTGCAAGGGACGTAACATAGATTAGGTTCATGGGTTAAGAAATGAAAGAATTATTAGGCTCAAAGATGTATATAGGGATCAAAGTTGATGATCATCTAGACATTGTCGCAAATCTTTGAGTACTGTTTCATTAGGATACATTTTTTACAACCGACAGTCACCTATCTTGACTCTCTCTTCTTTTTTTCATCTATGGGCATCGGCCTTACTTTTATCAAGCACACCGCTTTTTCATGCCCCTAGTTCTCATTTATTTTTTCTTTACTTTTTTTTTCATGGGTATTGGCATTACTTTTATTAGGCACACAGTTTTTTCATGCTTCTTAATTCTATTTTGATGCATATGTCAAGCAAGTACACTTTGAATAACACTCGAACTTTTAAGGGTCATCATCTGCCTTGCCTTGCCTTGCCCCAATGTAGGGGATGATCACCAACTGGGTTTTGAAGAAATTAAATTGTCAGCTCAAGTGGGCTAAGCAATTGATATAAGTGTATAGGATAGAGAAAGAAATGCTCTTCGTCATCCTAAGACACCTAAATTATCACATGAATTTAATATAATAACATGACTTGAAGATTGATGCAAGTAAGAGCAAGAAAATTTCTTTCCATTTTCACCATCTTATGGTGCTGTCTTACCTTAAATTTTCTCCAATGTGAGGTGATTCTTGATAGGGGTAATTTGAAAAGCATTTCCATAAGTGCATGGAGCTTAAAGGGGTTACGCAATAGATCATATGTAGTGTTTGGGATAGAGAAATGAATTGCCCTTCATCATTTTGGTCATCGTACCTTTTGCGAGAGAACTCTTTACCTTGTGGATATGGAACTTTTTACACTCATCTCACAAGTGTATAGGTAGGGAACTATGTATATGATAAAGCTTGCCTTTCGTCATCCTGACCCGTCTCATCCAGCATTCTTAAGCATTGATATCACTCCATTGAATTGTCTATCTTGACAAATCTCCACATGAAATTGGTTAATTAAATAGGCAAAACCACTATCGAAATTCTCTTTTCAAAAGAGTCCCACAATTTAAGCATGAGAAACTTTGTGACTTCAAAACAAAAAATTTACCACTCAAAACATGGTTTTAAACATTCATTCAGGGAATTGCCCTACAAAGGGACTACCTCCTTAAATTGTCCCTATGAATCAAGATCGAAAATCCGATCTTTAATTTGATAAATACTCCATTCTTGATTTTGCCCTACACAAGAGAACGTGCATGAATAGGATACTATGCAACATCAAAGTAAATTCCAATTGCACTTCCCCTTCCCTTCCCGAAGCAAACCTTTGCCTTCTTTTTCCATATTTTGTTTTCCTTTTTACTTTTTCTGTACTTTTCTTTTTCTTTTGGTTTTTTCTTTTATTTCTTATTTGTCTTTTCCCCATGGTCTTCTTCCTCACGAATTTTTCTCCGTGAGTCTTCTTCTCCCCGACATCTTCTTGCACGTCTTCTCCCAAAACTTCAACTAGACAGCAACACCAGCATATCAACCAGCAAACCTTCAACCGCCGAACCACCACTGTCTACCGGTTGTCCACTCCAACCGACGACGACCACCGTTGGCCACGAACGCCGGCGGCCAAACCATTTTTGGGCACAAAAATCCCCCTCGGCTCAAGAATACACTATTACTCCACGAAAATCGCATGAAATCGCAATGGGAACATCAAAGACAGGCACGATCCAACATATATAAAAGCAAACACGAACCAAACTGAGTTTCAACCCGGGTTGCTTCTCGGTTCAATCTGGGACATTTTGTCAAACATATGAGGTGCGCTACTATAACGAGGTGATTTTAGCTCAACCGAAGCTCGAACCATAACGGGATCTTCAACACACGACAAACAAGACATCGGAAACAAAAAGTAAGGCGATGCAGGCTGGAGCTCGTGCGAACCAGACGGCCATGAGCTCCAACCTGGTGTAGCCGAGAAAGAGAGTACACACGAAGGCCTAGGTGACTTACCTGGTTCGGGTGGGGCGCTGTGGCGAACGACGGCTCTCGGGCGGACGACTGACGATCGCGATGTTTTCCTTCGAGCTCGCTCTCTCTCCCTTCGGCTCGTCCTCTCCTTCTCTCTTGCTCTCTCTCGACCAAAAAACCAGCTGAGAAACCCCCTTGATGTGGGCATTTGTGGCCGCAGGGTCTGCAATCCTCATCGACGATGACGCTCACCGGGTAGAAACGGACCGTCCTCTTAGCCCCGCTTCTGCGGAACCGCTCTCGCGTTGAGGGCGAGTGCTTGCTCAGGCATGGCCTCGAGAGCGAAGAAACAGTGGAAAACGTAGAAGCAGAAGAAGAAGCTTGCCCCGACTTCAACTTCCTCTCGAGGTTCGCCTCTGCAGGACCGGACCTCCTAGCGCTCTTCGGCATCGCGCTGAAGATGGAGTTGATGAAGCTTACCAGCCTCCCGCTGGGCGAGACAGGCTGCTGCTTCACCTTCCTCAGGTTGGTGCAGATCCTCGACGCCGCCCTGGTCTTCTTGGCCTTCTCTCCGTTATCACATGCGAAAACACACGCCCCGACCCAACAGTGAAGTGGCGACGGATAACAAGAAACCGGCATCAACCGATGCCGGCACCGTTAATGGGTATTTCATCTCAAGAGCAAGAAACGCTCTCAGTTTTGGGTTTCAGCCTCTATTTCCTTGGTTTCAAAGAACCGAAAAGAGTTCCGTATTGTCGAAGAAAACAGAGGATTTCTGCTCAATGTTTTTACCAGAGTAGTTATCGAGCTTGAGCTTGAGAACCTCTCCTTCGTAGACAAAATGGTCCATAGCCCAGCTCGGCTGGTAGAGCTCCTCAAACCTCGCACCCGCGACCAGACCCACCAACAATGCAAGACCCACGAACAGACCGAACGACAGAGACAATTTGGAAAAGACCGGGACAGCCATTGAAGAAGAAGAACAGGAAGAAGAGCGAGAGCAAAAGCTTTTCTTCACGAGCTCTGAAGTCGCTCTGTTGCTCTCCCTTATCTTCTCTGCCTGACCTCCTGTTCTGCTGCCGCTTCCCTGGTTTTGCTGCCCCTCTTTTCCCGTGCTGACTTTCCTTTTCCTGCAGAGGAGAGCAGAGAGGAGAGAGTCCGTAGAGTGTGCAAAGAGGTGGGCAGGTCTACAGGAGAGAGAGCAGAGCAGGGGGAAGACGAAAATTTTGAAAATTTTCAATCGCTGACTCCATTTACACAGCTCCACGTGTCGATTTTTCTATGATTTTACTCTTCACCTACGCGGAGGAGTGTAAAACCCACCCACATGAATCTGGCTTGGACATTACTTTTTAATGGTTCTCGGTGGCACATGGCAGTGGCAGAGGCAATAACTTGACGAGTCAAATCCTGCAGAGCAGAGCAGAGAGGAGAGAGTCCGTAGAGTGTGCAAAGAGGTGGGCAGGTCTACAGGAGAGAGAGCAGAGCAGGGGGAAGACGAAAATTTTGAAAATTTTCAATCGCTGACTCCATTTACACAGCTCCACGTGTCGATTTTTCTATGATTTTACTCTTCACCTACGCGGAGGAGTGTAAAACCCACCCACATGAATCTGGCTTGGACATTACTTTTTAATGGTTCTCGGTGGCACATGGCAGTGGCAGAGGCAATAACTTGACGAGTCAAAACCAGGCGTCCTGCAGGGAGAGACGGAGAGACAGACGGAGAGACAGACAGACAGACAGCCAACATCAACAATGGTTTGAATCAGTGCAATCTGGATGGGGAAAGGAACAGAGCGGGTTCGGCAAGAAACACGGCCTCGACACAGGGAGCAAGGACAATGTCCGGTCGGTAGCTGCTCAAGCCACAGAAGCAGCAACGTTGACGGGACTGGAAATCCCGCGGTGCAGGGCTGGAACAACGGCGCAAGGATGAGGAACTGCTTGGCTCGTCGTCGGGGAGGACGGTCACATGATGGACAAGCAGCAAGGTCGCGGAGCCCGCCGGTGCAATGGATCTCCGGGACGCACCGAGGGCTTGACTCGCAAGGCTCAGCGAGGGTCGGCAGTTCGTCATCTTGGCCTCGGTGCAGCGGCAGCGACGGGGAGTCTCGGCCGTGCCCTGGCTGGGCTGCGGTGGCTGTGGTGTTGAGTCGTCGAGCTAGAGTGCAGGAGTAGGCGGATGACGTGAAGCGCGGGGTCCATCAGATCGTCGCCGTCGCCGTCGCCGTTGCCGGAACATGTCTCGCCATGCAATGATGGCGGTGAGCGGCCCGACATGGGCAAGTGATCAACGGCAGCGAACGCGGTGTCAGTCGGAGGCCCTGCGGGAGAGCGTGGGTGCGTCTTAAGTTACAAATAAACCATATTTCTCGTTATTTATTTATTTTTCATTTTAAGCTTGTAATAGGAAATCACGAAAATAAATAATGAAAAGCAAAAAAATTATCTTCCCACGGATTTTTTTTTTAAAATGTGATTAAACTATTTTCTATAAAAAAAAATTATTAGATATAGCATTAGAATGAAAACGTACCGATGATGATAAAAATCCTTCTTTTTTCTTGGGCGTCTGTTTTCATAGAGCCTCCAAGCATTTTATTTGACAAAAGTACATATTGGATAATCTTTCTTGACTTTGGACCGGACCCACAAGAGAATGGCATATAAAAAGTAAATTATCCACGTGGCACGGAAAGGGGAGCTGGGATTGCGCGCTCAGTCACACGTGGATAAGTCGGGTGGTGGATTCCCAAAGTCTAATGGATGAATTCTCATTGAAAAAAACGTTCCATGTACTCGTTTTTTACCCTGTTCGGGAAAATTCTTCCTCTCGCAGTAGCAGGACAAGTTAATTTTCCTCTCTCTTTTCGCAACTATTTGAGCTAAGTTCTTCACCTTCATTTTACTAATTGTCATCGGGTAGACAGCATGATTTACGTACTACATAGATCAAAGATTATCTTACCGAAGATTGAATGGGTTGGTGTGTGCTCCTCTGTGAAAAAGCGAGTCACTAAACAAAGAACTAAAAAAATTATCCAAAAACATCTCCATCTTTATCTACGACCGCAAAATATTAACAGAGTACTTATTTTGCCAGCTACCAATTGCTGACGAGCAAAATCGAAGATGCCATGTCACGCCAATCTAATGAGCACACACTGTCATCCTTAATACATTGAAAACCAATGCGCTTGGGAACCCCGGACACCAAAAGCAGAGAAGTAAATACTAATAAAAATGCAAAGGTTATGCAATTTTCTTTTTCCTTCAGCAGACATGTATTTTTTCTCGCTACTTAACAGACCAACAACATAAAAGGTGCATTTTGGAGCATGTAGCTGTGGTGGCCAAAACAACAAAAGCAATAGTCGTCTCAAATGTCCGATGCAGCGTGCACTCAAAAGTAGCCCATTTACCAGTTGATCATAGTCATACAATGCATAGCACTCTTTCACAAGCAACTTGAAATCACAAAGATGCATCTGGAAAGAACTATAAATAGAAGATTAACAAGAGACTGGCCTCAAATCATATCCAGACTGAAGACAGATGTTCAGTTGGATCATCAACCCACCGGCATTTTAGTTCCTTGGAGATTATGCATATCAGATGCAAGATTAAATGCATTTGCAGCAAGAGTAATCAGTGTGGTTCATGCCAACCAAAGTAACCAATATCATCTCCATTCCCCATGACACGAACCCAAGATCTCACATGGATTCAATATGCCTGGAGGAAGATATCCTGTGAAGCTGCAGTCGTATACTCTGCTAAACCGAGGCTGCTAGAACTTGGAAATTTCTACTCTAACTGCTTACACTACGACATACCACATCTCATAATCAAACTAGAAAGAACCCCTAGCAACCAGGATGCAAAGATGCCGATTTGCTGCTGCACAACATAAGGTTTACCACCAGAACCACTGCTTCAAATCACACCTCATCAACATTGTAGGTGTAGTATATTATACCTGCCACACTTCTCTCATCCGACCCTCAGTGAAAAGATGAAAGTTGGACTCTCGAACGAATGAAAATCAAATTCCATTTGCACATCGATATGAAAACTGGCTCATTAGGCAATCAAACAGCAACATAATAAATAATCATCATAAACTTTATATCTTCAAACTGATGTATTACATAGAAGCAACAGATACTTAGTGTCAGACCTATCTATAAAACTCAGCAACTCTCGCCAAAATAGAATCATAAGTTAGCCAATATTTCTTTCTAAAGTGGCGGACTAATGCCTACCCTGATGACCTTCGATCTCAATGACATTCGCATAAAGACAATACACCCACCAGTCCCAAATATTCTTCCACGTTGTCCAACCATTGTAAAGATAAATCCGTCAAAAAAAAAGAAAAAAGCAGAGAGAGAATTGCGAAAAAAAGGTAGGCTTGAAATTGAGTCAAACCACTCGTGGGTGTAGTTCGTCTGATAAGAGGGCAATTGCTGTTTAGGGAACAGCTATCTTAGTTTGAAAATGTCGTGGGTATTTGAAGTTAGCACCTATCTTCTTAACCCCAATAATATTGGGTAAAAGGAGATAATATAA
Source organism: Eucalyptus microcorys (assembly GCA_014182515.1). NCBI lineage: Eukaryota > Viridiplantae > Streptophyta > Magnoliopsida > Myrtales > Myrtaceae > Eucalyptus > Eucalyptus microcorys. The sequence goes on from CM024568.1 coordinate 1,110,616, forward strand.
GGAGGTGCAGGTGCAGGTGCAGGATTAGAAGGTGAAAATTTTTAAAATGCTATGTAATTTTACTGGCTGGTGCAGTTGATCTTAGAAGAGGATAGCTATATGTACAGAATTTTGTCAGATATTATGAAAGGCGTTTTGTTGAGATATCACTTAATTTGGCTTTTGAGCAGTTGATAGGATGTTGGCCATTACCCTGCACTTACTTTTGTTTCAAGTTGCATCTCAGTGGGCTATATGTCTCTGATCTGTGTTTATTTCAATCAAAGGGACCTAATACTCTACCAACTTTGTTCTGACAAAGTTTGGTTGATAGTTCTTCGCTAAGGTACTCGTGATTACTTTGCCGGCATTATATCCCTAGATCATGCATAATTCGATCTATCCTTATATAAGTGAATTTTAACCATTGACATAAACTTTTTACAATTATGTGATAGCATTCTCTAAGCCGATCGAGGATACATTCTTCTTAGTTGTCTTCTTAAGTAGACCATGTTAAATTGGCAGGCATTATTCTCAAGTTTTTGGTGTCATATGCCCAAGTGGAAAATATCTTTAACCAAACATCTCATGGAGATTACAATAAATGTTGGGTTGTTGCCGATTAAACTCCAATTCCCAATTCGAATTTAAGAAGTTATGGGTAGGTGGCTATTTTGTCTTGTCTATGTGCACTCAATTTTATGTTTCCCTATGCCCATGTTTTTGTGATTGAATAGCAGATATAAGTGGGCATTTCTGTAGATGAAAGTAATCTGTTTGACGATTGAGCCTATGATCTCTGTTTGTAATAGAAATTGGCATCAGGCCTTTCATAGTTTTGTATAGTAAATCGAAATGGCATAAACCAGTTCAGGATATATCAAATATAATGAAGATAATGGAACCACAAGTGCTCAAAAAATTTGTAACACGTTTGTGACCTGTCCTTGAGAAATCCAAATACAACCTTGTGCATGTGGACTGGGCCTTAGAACTCGGCCCGTATCTTTGTGAGTCCAAGTCCAACCGTACACACCCAGCCCTAGTCCTTTCTCCTGAAATAACAATAAGAATAACAAAAAATAAAAATAGAAGCTAAAAAATTCCAAAAAGAGTATTAAAAAAAACGGAAATTTGGCTTTAAAAAAAGAGGCTTTGACTAGGTTGTTAGATTTTAGTATTAGAACTAGCTTAGTTTCATTTAGTTAGTGTACATATATTTTAGGGCTTTAGTGGACACCTTTGATTTAATGTAGCCTTAGAAGGTCAATCCTTTAGAAAAAAGATTGAACTCAACATCAACTAAGCTCATGGGATTGCTGTCCTAGGACTTAATTTCAACATCTTTCAAGAGCAATGTGAAAACCCTCAACTATCTTTGGTCCTTTGGTGAATTAAATTACTTGATGAAGTAGTATTTTTCTGTGGGGACATCCTTTCTTGATGCCTTGTATGATCTTTTGAAGAGATGGTGATCAAGATGTATAATATTCAAATTAGCCATGTATGCTAAGGAAAAAGCTTATTAAAAGGCCGCATATGTGAGGGCATATTTTTTTGTGTTTGGTACATGAGTAAATATGGAATATTTATTAGGGTGTGCACATTTGGGAAGATAGATGTAAAAGCTGTTTATTGGAAGTACTGTCTAAGTAACTTTCTATTTATTGTGTCGACAGTCTTCCAGTCACATGGCTCTAGTGAGATGCTTCCAGCTGGCATTGTCTCTTAGAAGCATTTCTCTTGACCAAGAAGGTTAGTGACTTTTCTATGTTTTCTTCTATTTTCAATCTTTATGTTTTTTTTTTATTCTTTTGCAAAATATATGCACATATTGCCATGTGATTGAATAGAAATTTCAGAGGTCATGGGAGATGCTTGATGAGTGTAATTTATATATATATATATATATATATATATATATATATATTCGTACATTATAATTCCAATAAAATTAACATCTCTTCAATTAGGGCAATATGCAAAAGAAAAACCAAAGAATTTACGGGATGTCATGAACGATGTCTTAATAATAATGCATCCTTCTTCCGATAACTCTGTGATGTTGTATCTGAAATTACGGGTAGTTTACTTTTATTTCTTTGGTCATGAATTGCTGGGTATACATTCAATCAGGTGACTTTTCTAATATTCCTGGAAAAAGTAGCGGAATTTTGAGGTAGCAAGACTCATAGCAAATGGATTAAGTGTCGTGTCAGCATTCCAACATGTGATTTAAAGAAGTGCGAAGAAAAATTTAGTGACATGCCTAAAAGCTTAATAATTTCAACGATCAGATTCCTTAAATATTAAAGTAATTGTTTGACTGTGTCATTTTCCCTAATTGCTATTAGAATTTGCATCTTTATCTTAGAAAGAATTCTTGGTATTGTAAGGCATACTCTTTATTATCAGAACATTTTCTCAATGTCTTTGTTCTTGTTAATACAGTAATCAGGCAGGTTTGTATTAAGCTTGATAAAGTCTGTTTGAACTGCTTCTGTTTCTTCCATGAGATCCTTTATTATTGTTATTCAGATTGAGTGCATTTGGCTCTGCAGTTTGTGAAATTTCGAAAACAGGAGGACGAACGTTGAGTATTAAATATTTTAATTAATGGTGGTTATTTCCTTGAAGGAGGTTTGCAACCGTCTCGAAGAAGATCTCTTTTTACCTTGGCATCCTACATGCTCATATTCTCAGCCAGGGCTGGCAATGTTCCGGACATTATCCCTCATGTGAAAGCATCATTAACAGATAGAACAGTTAGTCCACTTATCTCTCTGTCTCTTTCTCAGACACATTCACTTACATATTTAGATGAACCATGCTTAATGTTGCTTTGTACTATTATTACATAATATCATTGTCATAAGAAAAATTGCAATTGTTTCTATTGGGCAGATTGATCCATACCTTGAGTTAATCGAAGATATCAGGCTACAGGCTGTATGTATAGAATCTATCTTGGAGAAGAAATCATATGGGTCAGAAGAAGATGAAGCTGCTGCGCCGAAGTCGCTGTCGGAGATAAGCTCAGATGATCAGCAGTTAAAAGAAATTATTCTTTCACATTTGATTACTAAATGTGGGGATTTGTCCGAGGTAATAATTGTGTCTTGGTAGTTTAGTATTGGCCCACATAACCCAATGCCTAGGGAACAAATTTAGCATTTAAGCAAAAAGATCACGTGGGAAAGCACACCTTCAAAGAAAAAGTGAGGAAGAATGCTATGCCATTAAATGACAATGCTTAATAGAATGTCCAGGAAGAATCAAGTGGCACTCGAAAAGCAACTAAACAATTTCAGACTGTGGATTAGCGGCACATATATTCGTAATCTACTGTATATTGGTACACTACTGTAGAGAGTGCTATCAACGAGAATAATATTGCGTTCCTCCTCTGGAACTGAAAACATGTGTCCTCTTGTGCTCTTGCATTTGATATGATGCATACTCCATATGACCACTATATTTGAGGTCTTTCTCCACAGTTGGGAACCATGTCCTTTTGTGCCTCTCAATATTTCTAATCATGTCCCCCTGTAAACATACATCTTCTCAAAGGGGCACGCATTAGAGAACTTGATCAAAGACGCATCTGCTGTGTACCAGTTGTTGCCCTCATCTATGCTGTGTATGCCTGCATGCCTGCATATATGCATGCACGCTTACCTGTATACCCTACAGAGGTAGACAATGCTCCTCCATATGGTGTCGGTAACATCTAGCTTTGACCTCATTGCATAGATTTCTGCTCTGTAGTTATGTGTCACCAATTTTAGAGGAGAAAAAATGGTTAAATGAGATGAGATCGCATTTGGGAATCACAGGGTGCACAGCAATGCTGATCTGTCTCGCTCTTTCTGTATTAATTTTATTTGTTGACTCATATTGTAAATGGATCCGGACTTCGCCTTGAATTAAATTACTTTGGTTGAATTTGAAGTTGATCCCTTGGTTGTTTATCCTGCAAAAAGTTAATTCTGTTGATTTTGTGTTTATTTGTCCCATCTGATTCAAGCATTACTTTCTTTTAACATTGGTTGCACTCTCCTAGTCGATAAGTGAACCCACATGTGCAATTTGACAGTCTCTTCTCATTGTCATGTTAATGTTACTGGATGCCGTCATTCTGTGCTATATTTTTGGACAGCTCATTCTACCTCAGCTTCTTAAGGATTCTCTTTGGCAATATATGACAGTGTTCTGTCAAGTTATTATATTATCAAATCCAGAAATATGATGTGGCTTGCTGCTTAATAGATATGTTAGACATTAGTTGTTAATAGATAGGATTAGGATGAGACTTTGAACCCTGGGGAAATGATGAGGGCACTGGTAGTCTGGAAGTGGTTAAATTTTCAACTCAAAAACTCCCTGGGTATGTGAAGAAATGAATGAGTCAGTAGTTGTAGTGGTCTCTTTTTTCCTTTTTAAGATTTGTCCTCAAACCTATGCTTTCTTCACGCAGGAAGAATTATCAGACTTGAAAAAGCAATTTCTACAAGCATTTTCACCTGATGAAGCTTATCCTTTAGGAGCTCCACTATTTATGGAGACACCCAGGCCATGTTCTCCTCTTGCCCAATTGGATTCTCAAGCTTTTGATGAAGTAAGGAATGTGGTGATTAAAATTATTTTCTGGTGCCATTATTAATATGGGATCTGTATTTGGTTTAACTCCTATTCAGGCCATGCCTTTAGTTGACATGACAGACGATGATGTTTTTCTTGAACCAAGTGGGAGTCAGTCAGATTGCAAGACATCACTCTCTAGCAGTGCAGTTGATATTATAAATGTCAATCAGCTCTTGGCATCTGTAAGAATTAATCCTGTACATCTGGACCTTTTTATGTGCTTAAATGTATGCGCAATTGCCTCTTGAGGACTGGCAAGCTAGCTGTACCTTTAGCCTCCAGGTTCATTTAACCCATTTTTGACTAGTTTGATACGTCTCCAGTTATCTCCATTGCTTATTATTTTGTTTGTATCTGTAAGTCGATAATGGTGCCTAATAGCCCTAGCTAAGTTACTTGTGGGAGGACTATCTCTTATCTGTACTAGATGTTGTGTTGTTGAGCAGCGTAGACATTTCCTTCTACTAGCCATAGATGCCAAGTTCTTATAATTCTTTGGAGAGTATGATGCAGCAGAAGGGAGGTTTTTTGAAAGTTTGTACAGACTAAACTAAAACTCAAAGAAACTTAACATCCATGTGCTGTGGATATGGACAATCTCCTTTTTAATTACCTTAAAATTGACTGTTTTAAGGCAGATCCTTACGAGTGGTTAATGGAGGATCTGTTTGTGACATTGTGCATTATGCCTCTTAAGACTTGACCTCTTCCGTCCTTTCTGAAGGCTGAATTGATTAGTAAATCTAGAGAACAATCTGCAGAATGCTTAGCTAAGAACCCTGAGTTTGATCAGTCTTGATGAGTGGTACAAATTAGATCGCATATATGGTAAATGGCCTACAGAGGCACAATGGGATGGATAAAATTAATGAAAGCTAATAGATGAACTTCATGTGCAGATTAGATGGCATAACGGTGAATAAGCTTAACCTTATTATAGCCTATGATGCAACCTGTCAGACTTGTTAATATTGAAGTATGTGAAACTGAGCTGGGTGGCTGAACTGGACAAAATTGAACTTCATTGAAGAATGGTTTTTGATGCAATTTGTGGAACATATATGTAAGTGAATGGAGAAGATATGTAAGCTGTTTCGAGAAAACTGTCAAGTTCATGAATTAAGCTATCCTGTTAATGATGGTTAACTTGTTATTTAGTTAAGATAGATAGCGGTGGTGGAGATTGTAGAGCTACATGCTATCAACTCTTATTGGGACACCCTTCTCAAGACATTTAAATTTATGACTTCTTGATGCACTCATTGTTTCCTACGTCATTTTTTGTTGTTTTAATGAAATAATCAGTTTTAAGTTTCTATTCTGTAAATCGCTCATGAAGGAATTAAATGGGCTTACTTCTCATGGTTCTAAAATTGTTGACAGGTTCTGGAAACAGCTAGACAGGTTGCAAGCTTGCCAGTTTCCTCGGTACCGCGTATGACCAAATGAAGAATCAATGTGAAGCTCTCGTGACAGGCAAACAGCAGAAGATGTCGGTTCTACATAGTTTCAAGAATCAGCAGGAAGCGAAGGCTATAGTTGTGTCGGGTGAAAATGAAAACAACGCCCCTCATTTCCCAATTCCAAGTTTGGTAAGTACATTTGCTTTGTAAGGAGGATGCCATTATCATTTAGTAACCATCTGGTGGGTTATATAAATGAAACCCTCTATTGACCTTGCAAAGGTCTCTGTTATGTTCACATCATAAATGAACCTAAAGGGACTAATGGTATGTTGCCATTGTATATGTGGCTTCTGTCTGCTTGGATCTAATTAAGTCAAGAGGCATATGTTTGTTTTCATTATGTAAAATTACTTGGGCTGCTTTGGTGTAGATGATTAGGTGAGAGGAATTTTACAGGGAAGGATTCAACTCTCTTCCAGAGAAACCGTTGCTAACATTATATACATGCTCGGCTTTTCTGACAGAATATGGAGCTTTTGGAAGGGAATGGAAAGTTGCATGAGAGTGACCAATTGCGACGCCAGCATCAGCGCCAGCTCTGTTCACGCGATTATGGACCACTCTTCTCTTCTTGTTTGATGCTGTTGTCTAGCCACCGTGTCCACATGGCTGGAAAGACAGAGAGAATCGGATCGTAATAGTAAATAGCTGAGAGTAATGTGTCAACAATCGTTCTCTGTAGTATAAGTCATTTGAATGTATGAATAATGGTCATTTAGTTTTTATTTGCCTCTTATTTCTGCAGTAGCGGGGAAGCTGCGGTTTTTCAATTACCTATGGATTTTTGTATAATGATTGGCTCAATAAAATGAAATTCTGGCAAATGTAAGTTGCCAACGGCAGTTAACATACCATCTCGGAGATCTAACAGTAAAAGTCCAATTTTCCTGCGGACGTGTTATATCATTTGTCGATGTATGATTGATGATTATCAAGTAGTTGCAGAAGTATTTATTTTATTTCTAATGGCAGAGTTCTCACGTGCACAAGTGACGTGACTTCAACTTTAGACCTTGAGACAAATCGAGGTATCCATTGGAGTTTCCGGCCAAACCAAAATCCCGATCTGATTTGCAAACAGAAACTGAAAATGCAAGAGATGGAAGAGCGTGAATACTAGAAAACAAGGAAATATGTTGCTTCAGTCGTCAAAGACAGACCATTTAATAAAAACTGAAGTAGGCTTTGTCGGTTCATGTTATTTCCACTCCATGAAAAGATCGAGCCACAGGGTCGAGGAACACAAGCCAATTTTACAAACGACCCTGCTTACTTCATTTTTAAGTTGTATAACCATGACTGGAACTGTCTCCTAGATCCTTCCTCGCCAAAATCCCAAATGGGAAAATGACAAGCGAGAGCAAACATCATTTACGAACAACTCAAGTCTTCAAAATTACCTCGCTGTGTACAGAGAGGAAAAGACAAAAGAGTCGTAATATCAGTCCGGTTCCATTAATATATACCAGGACCATGGAGTCTTAAGACTAAAATATGCTAACATGACACCCGCAAGGTTAGAGTCTTTGTTCCCTATCATGCAGAGGTTCTACAATTGTTCACAATTGTCATCAGCCAAAAGACTTAACGACCCACAGGATGGATTATAAAAGTCGCATGCCCCGAATTCTACAGGACCAGCATATATACATGTCTAAGGCAAAATGCAGAATTCAGATGAGTGGCTGAGTATGATGCAACTTCTACCCCTGGTTAGTGGCGCTTTTCAATATGACCAGCGTGTTGGCTGCAGCCGATTCTCTGGCTCCTTGAGGAGTGGAGCGAGGGTTTCCGTCAGTTGAACACTCGAGATCCGCACCTTTGACAGTCACTTTAGCGACAAACCCACCTTTTAGACGAAGTGCAGATCAACATTAGCCAGCTGCTTGGAGCATCACGAATCAACATGCATAATATAACTCGACTGAAAATTTCAACCAACAAAACCTCATCTCAACAGAGTAGGTAGGAGCATCGTAAAGGAGATCTAGATTTCACGCGACCTCAATGGAGGATCATGTTTTTCTAGACATGCTGCAAAGATTCATGAGACAGCGTAACACCTCACCAGATTTTAATCAAGTTTTGCAACCATTCGCTTTTCATCTCTTCAGCAGTTTATGCCATTCCATCACATGTTAAAGATGTGAAAGCAAAATGATAAAATAGATGCAATCCTCCTATGGCCATCTCTATAGGATAAGCATACCAGCCAAACAAGTACCCAAGCTACTAACAAGAATTTGTTTTCACCAAACAAACTTCAGATAAGCCGGGAGATATTCCCTAGTTTCAACGTATTAGGAGCAAACCATGGTGTCTTTGAAGAAATGACCAAAGCAGGAAAGGACAGTCAATTTGCAGGACATTTCTAAAGTAAGTCAGATAATTGTATTTGCAAGTCACGACCATCTCTGGAGTTCATAACCATCCCAGTCTGTTCTGACATCATGGACAAGCAAACCTATGTTTACTAGAAAAACACTACACAAGATGTGAAAAGCATATGTTGGCAGATAATTGTATTTGCACATTCAGAATTCTGAGCATCGCAGAAATTACCACCGTACACAAGAGAAAATTCCATTTATAGTGTCAACGATGCCATCAAGAGTGAATTTCTCGCATTCTTAAAAAGACGTTATATTCCATATATCTTACCATCAGTGACACAAATATGATAAGTTGGTAAAATCCAAGTGTTTGCATCACATATTTCATCCAACTCCTGCAGAGAAGATGTGAAAAGCATATGTTAGCAGAGAAGAGAAAGCATAAATTTCTAATTGCAGTTCCAGAGAGTCCTTACAAACACCGTTCATGTTGAATTTTTCTTCACAAATGAAATGCGTATGCAAGAAACAGGAAACAGAACTATTTTACCGCCATTTTCTATGAAAATGGAAACATAATGACATATTAAAGGGCATGTCAATCTTTAGTTATGAAAGTGAAAACAATTTTCCTTGTCTTCACTTGAAAACTGTTTTCATAATGCGACAGGACCTAATCAGTTTTGACGTGTTTCCATTTTCAGTGGAAAATGAGAACTGGCAAGTTTTCACACACCAAACAGGGCCTATCCTTTCAGTCATTTGCATTTGAGCATCCTCTTGTAATGTATGCTGTCCCTCTGTGTTAATAGAATGTTAATAACAGAAAAATTAATTTTGTTGACCTCGTCTATAAAGGTTATACCATCTTATTAGAGGTCCAATAAGAATAAAACAGGAAAAGATACTGAAAAAACAACAATAAAGGAAAAGGAAAAAGGTATAACTTTTCATGGTGGGAACTTACTTGACATGGACTTTGTCTGTAGTTAACAGCCTCAGACAACTTTACATCGGTACAATGGGGCAAAGGTTGGCCTTCAAGATGGGTATTTGGCCTTTCATGAGCAGTAGTTTCCAGGCACGAATAATTACAACCATCAATTATGGAGTCTATCTTCAGAGCTAAAGCATCAGCTCCACCTATGACAAGATGAAAAAGATGAAGCTATCCTAAAGAACTATCCATCAGTCACAAATTGCAAAATGATAGGTCTCCAGACAATCCCTAATTTGCATTTACTAATAACCAACTTCCCATTACAAATAGTAATCACACAAATAATGAATTTTATCCTTCTGAGGGATAAAATGCATCAGAGAATGATGACGATGATAGAATGGACAGAAACGCATAGAAATCAAGAAAACGCAATTAGTCAACCCATATGTGTAACAGACACAGAACATCCGATGAACATCCATCCTTTCACTAGAAAGCAGAAGTATCCAAAACATTCAACTGCCTTGACAAGCAAATGAAAACTCCTTACTACTACATAACATAGCCAGCAGTAGTGCAGCCAGCAATCTTTCAATCTAGAGCTTCATTTCTCTACAGAGTACAGATACAAATTCATTAGAAAGACATCAAGAAAATGCCACTCCTGAATCAAAAAGAGCTTAAGTGAATTTCATCTTTCCGTTAAGGCTAACTAATGACAGGCTGACGGCTCAATTCAGATGCATTGAGAACTATTTAGAATCACATAGCCGAGTTCATGTCGTGACACAAGCTTATCCTCAATGTCTACCATCAAAGCTCAACCAGATAAATATCGACATAAACAAGCTCAATAATGGAAAATTGGCTTCTTAAAGCAAATCCACTAACAGTCATACCATTCAAAATAGTATGGATACACTTGTCACACTTCGCAATCTCATCTTCTATATTTCGCAGCTGAAGGGACTGCAAGAAAGCATAATTTTGAACGGAACATGAGTATTCCCAGTCACAAGGAATTGTTGTTACTGTCAGTTACATAAGAAAGACTAATACAAAGCCAACCGGCAATGTCCAAAAAGTTGCAAAGGGATCATTCACCTTCTGGATCATTTGCTTACATAAAATGCTAGAAGATAACTTCCTAATCAGAAAATTTAAAAAGGACTTATTATGACAACACCAAACTGATAAGCTTCAAAAACTGCTGAGCTGCTGCATCAGGCTACCACTAAAACATCAGCATTTTTTTTTTTTTTTGGGACGAAAAAACATCAGCAGTTTGAAACACTAAAAAACGCTGTGGAACATATTAACAGGAAAGGAAAATTACCAGTTTAGCCCTTTTCTGGAGAACAACTCTTAAAGCAGTTTGTGACAGTGTGTGTTCTTTAGAAGCCAACACAGAATATATTTTCTCAAGATCTTCAGAGGGGGACTGGCAAGTAACTAAAGCACGGTCACTACCAAGGATTGGCTCCTTATCCAATATAGTATTGTTGTTCATGTTGTCTCCAGCAGTACTCTTATTGCCTTGGCATTCAGGTACGCCGTTCTGGCAATTGTTTTCAACCGTCATGTCCTGGAAATTCAAGTAAATATTTAGAAAAGTACGTAACTCTGAATCGATGCCCAAGAATAGGGGAGGGGAAAAAAAAAACCAACCTAAAAACAAAGGACAGTCTATCTATGCATATATAGGACATACATTATAGAATTTCTCAAAAGGTGTATCCTGCAACTTTGGAATCCCAAATCTAGAACATGAATGATTCTTCAAGAGTTTCCAGTCAGAATGTCCATTAGTAATTTAGTCCAAGAGGGATGAGTCGTTATTGAAATGACAGACAAACTATCAGAAAAAACAAACATGCAAATGTTAATCCATTCAATAAAAGACAATTGGGTTGTAAATCCTGCTAAATGTGAGCCCCCATTTATGGACTGGCAGTAAGATAACTCCATGATTGAGACCACTGATTGAAATTTAGTGCTGATAAGAATTAAAAAAAGACTATCAGTGAAAAGCACATGACATTTACATTGAAGATATCGAATGGTAACTAAAATAACTGCTTTGTACAAATACTCCTACTTCAGCGCCACCTATTAACTTCTCAACAAATCATGCTATTTACGCCAGCTAAACTAGGTTGAGCATAATATGCAATAGCCCTCTCCTCCAAGCATGCTGAAAGTATAATTTTCCTCCAAAAATTTCTCAATTTTTTTTATCCCATTATTTCAACATCGTTGTCATTTCCCCACTCTCCTTCCTCCAATTTCTAACTCTTACATTAAATCTGTCCTTGCTCATTATGTTACCTAAACTAATCTAATAAAACATGTATAAAAGAGGATAAGAACCACATGTCATTGAGCCATGTAAAGTTTCGGGTTGTTCCACCATGTGGCTGCTTCTTCCATCTACCACCCAGCTGTAGCCTCTCCTATCTTGATCATGAGGATAATGATAGCATGAAAAGATTTGAGGAAGTGGTGCATGAGGAATTATAAATTCTTTTCCCTTTCCTTCCATTTATTTTATATAAAAGCCATAGCTCATAATGTTAATCTAATTACGAAACCTACCTAGACAATTACATAAAGATTCTCTTGGAAAATATTGTGCATCAAATCTTATTGGTCATCAAATTCAGTTTAATTCCCCATTGTCTTCTTTTTTTCATCGATGAGTCATTAATTAACATTAAGTTATGTATCAAGGAAGATTACATAACTACGTTGGTGTGAGTCTTTTATATCGTCCATCCAATTAATTTGAAGTTTGTTTTTTTTTTTGGTAAAAGGTAAGAAATAAATAGACTGAAGCACCAAAAAGCTAAACAGCAGTACAGCAAGGGGGGGCCTTGGCACCAGAACACACTCGAAGGAGAGAAACTCCAAACGAGTGAAACCAAGGAGGAGAAAGGGGAGGGGAGAGCTGCAAGAGACATACATTGAAGAGAAAAAGCAGCAAAGGAAGGCCAAAACAGCGGCCAACAAAGGAGATAAGGGCAAAGAGCACACAACACTTTGTGGCCCGCATAAGGAAAAGAGACTAAGAGGAGAGGAGCAGGAGAGACACCAAGAAGGGAACCCAAGCCACATCATCGGGAGAGATTCGGGAGAGATCCATTAGAAGCATCAACCAGCAATGGCGAGAAGGGCAGCAATGTAGCAAAGGACAGCTTCATCAATCTTCAGTCCGAGGAAGAAGAGAGGGGGGCAGCCAATAGAGAGCATAATCAATCAAAGATGGAGGGGTGGATGCCCCAGCTAAGCTGTAGTCTTCTATTACGGGGGTTGTCCGGGACCTTGGGGTAAATTTTGAAGTTTGTTTTGTCCTGACAATTTCTATAAATTTGATCATGAAAAGCTATTGTTAAAAAGCCAACCAAAAATTCAGTAGGAAAATAACACATTATATTTTAATAGTGAATATAACATACACTTATGATTATAAGCCAAAGATGAAAGATTATTCAACCAAGACTATCTAGAATATAGGGAAACACAAGACAGTTTTACATTATTCATCTAGAGACAATAGTTACAATGAATAATAAGTAAAGTTGGCCCACATAATGAACATAAAGGGGCATGAGAACAGTTGGCCCGTCTAATATTGGAAATTCTATCAACATTTTCTTACTTCAATCAACGAGTAAATTTCTGTGGCAACCGATGGTAGAAGCCCATAATATCGAGGTGCACAATGTCCTATAGCTTTAGTTACTTCCCAATTGTATAGGTAGCTATCATCCAAAGTACTCTTTTAATGGCTTAATAAATCTCCACATAAGTGCTAAGTAATCACAGAATCTATCATCAGTAAGTAACTTTCTAGTAATATTTCATATTTTTAGCATCTAACATCGGTTTAGTAACTTTTTCGAAGTACTATCACATGAAAGTCGAGGTTGGTAAATGTCAAGGTGCTCTAGTAATTTTTCCATAGATATTTGCAACATTTGACATCAATTAATAACTATTTCAACAGAGTAGTTTCTATTTATTGTGCTAACCCTAAGTACAAGCCACCAAAATTTTAGATAAATACTATAGCATGCTTGAAACCATCTATGCATTTCAATAATATTCTATCAATTATTAATAACTTTTCATCGGCAAAGAAAACAAATCATCGGGAACTTCGTAGAAGGTCGATTACATTCCTAGCGAGTAACAAGCCTCCCACTTTTGTACTTGCAATATAGTGATTCACCAATCTATGTTGGTAATTAACCAATCTATACTTGCATTAGTAGTGATGCTCAGTGCATTCACACTTATGCTTTTACAGGTGGGTAACTTTTCATTGAGGTTAGGATTTTTCATTGACTACCAGTCTAAGGGGTTGTTCTTATCTTCAATGAACCGACAAGCTTGATGGCTCACAATGACATAAGCAAGTTTGTTTCTTAGTGAGCAGGAATTTTCATTATCCAATTATCCAAAGAATTTATCTTTTCAAATACACACAATCTATAGCATGGATAAATGTAGCCTAAGCCAGAAATTTAAGCTTCAAGGACATGGCCATTGGAATCACCCACAAAACTCTTACAAAACTCAAAAGCATCTAATGAAATAGCCGAAATGGAAATGTTTTAATAGGTAAGAAACCTCAAGGGGACGGTGAAGGTCTAACCTCACTGTTGACATCTTGCAGGTTGTTCGGCTTTCTCTTGGTGTAAGATGTCTTTGGTTCGCAACTAGGAATATTATTATATTTCTCTTCAGTTGAAACAGAGTTCAGCTTTCTCTTGGTGTAAGATGTATTTGGTTTGCAACTAGGAATATTATTATATTTCTTTTCAGTTGAAACGGAGACCTCATCTTCGTCCATCTTTACTTGTGCAGTTATAGAGTCAACTTTCAAACTTTCCAGATGATTTCGAGATGCATCCCTGTGGTGACAAAAAAAAAAAAAAAGACAATTTTGATAATGAGGACTCAATGAGCTCACAATAACCGGTTGTAAACAAGGAAAATTAGTTAGATCAAATCAACAGCTGCTGCAGTTCTAAAATAGAAAAGTTATTAGGTACTCCCGGTTGTAGGCTAGCGCACATGATCTAATGGCTCATGTGAAGTGGACTAACATAGACTAGGAGTACCCAAAAAAGGCCCTAAAATAGAGACTATGTAACAATGGAATTGAAGTTTGCAAATGCTTTAGGAGGAACTAATGTATCTTACCAAGCTTCATCAAGTACAAGGATGGAAATGGGTCCTCAATTCCTTGTGGAATGAGAGTAGATGCCGGACCCTACTCCCTACTGATGCTTTTTACTCTACAATTGCAAGGAGAATCCAGTGGACTGCGTCCTTTGTTTAAATGGCTTGAGATTGGGAGCTAGAATATCTTTAATCGCTCCTTTGAGATTGAAGTTTTAGCTTGTGTGGGTGAGTGGGAATTCAAGCCAGAGGGTCATGATCTCGAATATGACCTCTCTAAATTGTACTACCATGCATTTACACAAAAGTTGCCCCAAGAGACTTGGAAGCCGATCCGAAGAGCCAAGATTACTCCAAAAGCTGCCTTCTTCGCATGCAAGGCTACTTACGAGAGTCTTCTAACAACCGGCAACTATCCAAGGAGAGGTCTTCAGCTTGTAAATAGATATTTTCAGGGTGAAAGTGCCATTGGAGTTAATTAAGCACGTCTTAACTCATTGCCTGAAGTGAGGCGACTATGGAACACTGATGAGGCTCAGGCTCTACGGTTAGGAAATAACTTTGAGATTGGACACTGTAGACTCTTCTCTGTAATTTTTCATACAGGGTAGGTCCCTTGTTGGTACACAGAAGAACTTTGATGAGTGAGCATTTTTTTTATTTTTATTTTTGTGATTCCCCATGCCCATGCGCGGGGGGGGTGTGGTGTGTTAAGCATTTGATGACAAAATTATGAAAACGTTACTCATTTGAAGATCATCTAATAATGACATACCTGGAAAACCAGTCCGACAAAATCCCAGCATAGGGTAGCACATGGAAATATTCAACGACTGGCGTTATTGTCCATCTGTTCCATACGTATGACACCTTCCTGATCAAAGGTCCCTGCAAGCTAAAGAAGAATAATCTCATTTTCCTCGTCAAAGAAAGTGCAGAAAATAAAACTCTCTCCCTCCCTCCCTTCCTCACTCCCAATTGCCACAGTCCCGTAGTATGTATTGGGTTTCTCAGTTATGGCGGAAGTTCAATGGGCAATAGCCAATTCTGCTGAGGACAAGCTCAAAGCTTGGTGACATCATATAAGAACCAGGCTGAGATCCTCCAGCAATTATTAGGGGTGAAAATAACTCCCTCACTCCTACCTCCCTCTCTTCATAAAAAAGAACCAGCAGAGATCCTCCAGCAATTATCAATCTACTCAGATGGAAAGGCACAGGAAGGTGTTGAGGGGAACATAGTAGCATTTGTTGATATTATGGAGCTTGCTCGCGAATGCTTGTTTTGGTTCTAATTACTATATTTGATTTCCTATAATTATGGAATCTGTTACTTAAAAACTATTTTGTTAATGCAGTGGCAGCCCTCAGTGCCACTTACATGGATGCATAATAACTTTTTCTGACTAGAAAAATAAATTTAAAAAAAAAAAAAGGAAAAAGAAAGAAGAGCCAATTGATAGGCGATCTACCCAATCGTTCTATGCATAGAGCGTTCAGTAAAACTAGCCAAAAAGGCATATTTTAGAATCTTATAATAAGAGAAGCAAGAAGTCTGTATAACGCAGCAATGGCATGGAGAATAAAGTTCGGCAATATTTTCACAGACGCTCTAAGCAAAGTACCCAAGTAACATGCTTAGCAAATGACACCGAACACAAAGTTTGGCATACACCAACCTGTCAATGGCATCTTTTATAGGGACCCAAATGGCATATATAGGGACCTGAACAGCATCTTCACTAGTAGGTTGGGTCCATTGCATTATGTAGAAGCGAGATGTCGATTTCTCTTTACCCAGAGAATATACAGTGTGGCTTTCTAGTATAGAAAGATGGGCTTGACTAATGGCTGTTCAGCAATGATAAACCATATTCAAATGTCAATCCTTTTGGCAGGCCAAACAAAACAGAAATAGATAGTAGGTACTAAAACACTGACGACTTCAAGGAATTAAAATTATAGTATGTGCAATTCTAATCAAAAGACAAATCAGAATACTTGAATACTTGAAAGAGCTAAAGTAAAATTGGACTCTAACGTTGTATGCTCAAAAATAGACCCATGGACAGAAAAAATTGGATGTAATGTAAGTGCCGTGAATGTGGTCTCTTTAAAATTCAGTCATATATCCAAATGCCAGTCTCTTTGAAGGTCATCCACAAAGGACACCCACTTACCGAAGGGGTCTGACACTCACAGGTTCTAAGACCAATCACATTTCCTACATTTTATCATGGGTCCTTCGAAGCAGAATATCTCACGTTCTCCAAAACTTACCCTACTGCTTAGACTGTTTAAGCAGAGAGTACCATATCTCAAAGTTTAACACACTAACCTCCCACAAAAAACAACTCTGTCGTCAGCAAGTAGATGTATTGCAGTCTTTCATCTTCTTACCACCCTAAAAGCGTTAGATAGTGCCAAAGTTGCTGATAACCTCATCTTCCAACTCCATAAGAACCACAAAATCAGGATAGACTCAAGTTGGCAAAGAAATGTAAGTACTAGAAAAGCACTTCAAATTCACTTAAAACCTGACTCTCAAACCCATCCTTATAGGATAAGGATCAGATAATCCCATTTACAAGCCGCTGCTAAGTATCTTCATGTCCAAGATCTGTATTACTTCTCTTCCAAAATGTAGAAACAAAAAGGCAACCGCATCAGACTGCAGAGGATTCTATTCAAGCTTCTAGAACTTAAAGCCAAAACCCCATAACACTTGATTGTGCACTCTGTCCATGTCCATTTTAACCTCTTCCCTCTTTACATTCTTATCACGAGTAAAAATTGCATTAGCAATATACAGCTAGGTCTGGCCTCCTTATGACTGCATTGTTAAAAGGAGAAATATTTACACAAACTATTTTTATGTGCAGACTAATAGCCTCGCACAAATGTCATGCACACCTCTCTTTTTTGATAAGATGGGTTTCCAAACCTTCAGCTTCACTAATCTCCACTAATTAATGTGTATTGCTCCATCCAATTAATTAATTGGACATAATCTTTTTTATCACCTACTACAACTTTCACAATAAATAAAATGACACAGGTATTGCTTATAATTTTGAGCAAATTCTTTTTATCCAGCGAAGTCCACCAAAAAATTTTAATGATCTGAACTAGAGCTTTCCCAACTCTCCTTTGGGAAAGTTGTGGAGATCTGAGCATGACGCTGTGGTTTTTATTTTGTTTTGCAATCTCTTGCCCATGAATGGACCTTGATTATTACACCTGTCAAATTCCAAGGTCAAGGTAAATTCTTCCCGTGACTATTTCCACATGAAGGCAAATGGCTAGTGACTATGCTTTCATCTTCCGTGGAAGTAACTCCAGCCATCATGGTTTAGCTCTATCATCATATGAAATTGCTAACTTGGTAATTCCAACTAGGCTTGAACTTGAATAATGCAAATTCTTCATCAAGAGATACCTATCCTTATTTCCCAGCAAAAGCCCTTTGCAGATTTCTGTAGCATCAAAATCCACAATGTCCTATAAATCCTCAAATTTCCATCATCTTTGTTGTATGAATTAAAGGCAGGAGAGTGGACAAGATTAGATATTGGCTAAGAATATACAATTGCCAATTTTGACTAAACCAAAAATTTGCAGTTTTATCCATGTATAATACCGAAACCTAATTCATACCTGTGGCTTCCTTGACTGATGAAAATGCAAGCTGCTGCATAGCATCTTCATTAATGCTCGGATCATCTCTCAAGGGCTTTTCGGTGATCCTTTTCTTTTACACTGTTTCAAATCCGGCATGGCTTCTGAACTCTGATTGGAGATATCCACATCCTTTCCAAACAATGACCAAACCCCGTGGCTATCCTTGCCGAATAGCAACAAGCAATTCTCTTTCCTAGAGTCAACCAAGAAAACAGCAACTTCAGAAATTGACCATCCTTCTATATCTGGAATATCCTTTGACGCACTCAACCTCATACACAGATCACATGCATTCATGATAGCCTTCTCCGTCAAGGAAAGCTGCTTTTCAGGGTCAACTAATTCAGCATCATCATTTCTTTGCAAGTATTTCATGTATGCCAGTAAAGGAGGTTTCAAAACGGCAATTAATTTGCCGAATGACTCAAAACCCAGAAATTCTAGTTGTCTGTGTTGTTTCCGATGGTAGTAGTTGTACAATATGACAACTCCATGCACCTGCAAAAAAAAATTGTTTGATAAATAATCGTCCATTGCTCTGACCTAAACGGTTAAACTATCCAAGAAAAGACGAAGCATACAAAAGGTGATGCAGAAACAGAAGCCAGAAAACAGCCGAACCCTAGAGCATTAAAGCTTGTCAAAAAGCAACAAGAATTCCTTCTCTTCAATTTCTGTCTAGCCAAAGATTCACACGATGTGAATGAGTACAAATCTCCAGTTTTTTTTTTCTTCGACTTCGAATTCCTGTACTACTTCTAGGGGTGTGCAACCGGAACCGCCCGAACCGAGAACCGGTAGCCGGTCGGTCCGATTCCCAGTTCCAAGGCGAGAACAGGACCAAACCGGACCGAACCAAATTTTTTTTTTTATATTATAAGATATAATTTATATATATATAATATATAAAATATGTAAACATCATAACTTATTGCAACCGAAATTGTAGTTGAGATAGGAACTTCTTATGTTGCCAAGAGACCATTAAAATTCTTTTTGTTACTTTTTATTTATAGAGAAAATCTACTTATTAGTTTCATCTTTTACTCGATGTGGAACTAAGGCTCCAAGAGACCCACAAGACACTTCAAGCCTCCAAGAGTCCCACATCGACTAAACATTTAAAGAGCATAAGAGAGATTGTCTATACAACCTAAGCCAAGCATAACTTTTAGCCGAATTGTTCATGGTAGGTAAAGTGTAAAACACACGAAGTGTGATTGACATTCATACTAGTGAAGTTTGAATATTTTGCACGTTGAAACATGTGTAATTAGTTTTGTTGAATTGCCCGACAACCGAATTGAATTGATCGGGGCGGTCACCCTAACTACTTCCAACAACTAGCATTCAAAATAGAGGTACATATAAAAGATGATCATGCAGCTAGGTAGATAAGAAGAATTTAATTAATGCAATGGAAATCACAACAAAGCCAAAAAAATAGTAATCGTCAAGAAGATATCTTCCCCAAAACGACCTGCTTTGCGACCCATTGTTGCTGAGAAGGTGATGGAGAGTCTCGTACAGAAGATGTAGCTGGAATCACAGGATCAACCAAGTATTCCAGAAATTCCCTGACAGCATCCTCAGTTGGGCATACACTTGATAAAGCCATCGTTGCCTCCTATGCTTTGTGCAGGGGTCCCCTTCCTTGATCTAATGTGAGCATAAAAAAGAACAGTAAATTTGCAAAGAAATTTAACAAGGCTACCCAGTTGCGAACCACCAAAAACAATGGATAAGGAAAGAGAATGATGACAGATAAGATGAGAACTAGTTGCGAACTTAGTGCTTCAGCATGAGTTTCCTATATCCATCTTCATAGGTAAAATGAAAAGCAGAAAATATCCAACAAGCTATCCACCAGTATAAATTATGCAAGAAGGGTTTTGTCAGTGAGTGCCTTGGAACAGTCGTTAAACACTCGGTCGTGAGTTGAGGGATGTTTGTGCTTTCCAAGGCACTACTGTCTCTCTCGTGCTGGCACGTGTAAATAATGCATTGAAAATCAACACATTTCCTCCGTATACTTAAGTAGCGCCCTTTGACAAGACCCAGAAGAATACATATTCGTAATAACGAGAGAGTCAAACAGAAAAATGCAGATTTCTCTAACGAGGGAAAATAAAAAATAAAAAATTAAAGCTTGATCGTTTTCCTCTCCTCCGTGACAAGCAAAAACTCCATCAAAAGGCACAATTTTGCTCGCTAAACAATAAAAAACACCCCAGAGACGCAAGTACTTTTCTTCAACTCTCACCACGCTAAACACAAAACCCTCACCAGAACACTATAAAAACTCAAAATGCTGATAGTAATACAGCAAACAGATTTTCAGGCGATCAAAAAGATGGAAGGAGCACTGGTGCAGCGAGAGGAGAGAGCGTACGGGCGCTTGCTTCTCACGCGCGAATGTAGTTGATTGCCATGGACAAGGCTCACCTGCAAGCGCGCTCCGGTTCACAGAAATTCTCAAGTTATTCGATTCTTCATGATGGGTTGTTTCCTATATATATATATGAGGCTACCAGATAAAAAAGGATAGGGTTTTTGAAATTTTAAATTAAAAATTAACTAAAAGTGAGAACGGGATGCATGATTAGATGATATTTTGTTGTTGAGGGTAATCGAGCATTTAGATTGTGAAATATCGATGAAAGGTGATGAAAGTAAATTCAAATTTTGTTGGTTAGCTCAATACGAAAAATCATAGATTTAAAAAAGAAAAGAAAAGATATTTCAAGTTGTCAATTACCAACGCAAAAAAAAGAAGCTATCTTTCTTGTAAGGGATAATGACACAAATGATTTCTTCTATCCATAAGCTGGCAAGAATTTTTAGATTGTTCAATATGGTTATCAATAAATTTGAATTTATAGAAGGACGACTTTAAATACCTTCATGTTGTGGAACATTTTCATGTTATTGAGGGATCAAATTGAATATGTATTAATTGTTCATTAATTACGATGAACAAATTAAAAATTTATAGATCGTATTATACATTAAGATAAAATTCATGAAGTAATCACACTGCACATTAGGCTATAACCATGTGGAAATGGACCTAGTAGCATGACTGTCATATGTGAAATGACGAAGTGATGGTCAAACTTCAACCACGGCACCTTTTTTGGGAAACCGAAAACTTCTTCAACTATCTCATTTTTTAATCCTATGTTCTTTTTCTTGCTTTTGATTTTTGTGTTTCCTTATTGCAAGTTCGAAATGAGAGACAAAAATCACAAAAGGGCTGATAGAATCAATTTTCTTGAACACAAAGAAAGAAAAGGTCTCTTAGATATTGAAATACAAATAATTACAAGTATAAGAAGTCATTAATGTTATTATATAGATCTATTAAATTTAAAAGATGAAAAAAACACTGAAAACATTGGCTTTGCAGTAAATAACAAAATAACTATGTGATGAGTTGGCTTCTTAGTCCTTTTGCTCAAATCAAATTGCTTTAAAAGATCTCTTAGATGATCTAAAATTAGGACCAATGTCAAACAAATGAATAAAGAAAAATATAATTAAGAATAGTGAATCAAAAGAGAAAAAAAAAAAATCACCTCATTGATCCACCAAATTTCATGAATGAAGATTTGTTACTTATCATGTCGATATAACCACTTTGATTTGTTTTTCGAAATCTCAACCGATTTTGATTTGTTTCTTATCGTTTTATCTCTTAACTTGAGCTTGTAATAAATAATTAGACAAATCTCGAAAAAAAAGAAAAGAAAGACAAAGTCAAAATTCGAAATTGGTCAAGAAAGTTCGCTGATTTTCTGCAAAAAGTATTGTGACCCATATTTTACCATCACTCCATCATTTTATGGATAACTTTTTCGATATCATCTCTTTATGAAAGAAAAGAAATGATTGAATGGCAATTTTTTATTTACTGTATAAGAATAAGAACATATTCTGAATAATAAAGAATTAAATATAAATAACTATAAATTATTATGGACTCCACTCAATCTAAAAAATTTATGCCCACAATAACCGGTTATTATTCTAGCAAATCTGGTACGAAAACATGAAAATCACCGGAGCTGCAGAGGGAAAACACACTTTTCCTATTTCCCGGCAAAAGAGAAAAAAGATAAAAGAAAAATAGAACGAACGAAATGTTTCGCGTCGTCGCTTCATCTTCCACTTCTTCGGCCTCGATTGTGTTCGCTGACTAGTTCCTGCGATTCTATCCCGCCAGAATGCGGTGAACGGCGCACCTCTCCTCCGAGCGCCGCTCAGAAGCCTCCGCCTCCTCTTCAGCGCCCGAACCAGGGCGTGTTACTACCGTCGTTGCTCGCCTTCACCGTTGTTTTCTTTTTCTCGGATGGCTTGCAGGTGAAGCTCCAAGTGGTCAAAATTGACCAGTGAATTGAATTGACATTTGTGAGAAGTTTATGACTGAATTGATAAAAAAAAAATTTATAACTAAATTGACATAATTATAATTGATTTATGACTTTTTTTGATATTGTTTCCTCCTCTCTTTCTTCAAAGCTTATCCAAGACCAGCTCGAGCGCATGAGTCCAAGAGAGTGAAGAAGGGCCCCGAAAGAGAGAAAAATGGTGGCTCAGATGATCGACAAGGTATACCATTGATGCTACTGACATGGAATGTGGCAAGACAAGAAGATTTGAAACCTGGGATCACATCAACGCTTATCGGCTACGTGGCTTATGCACCCATCATGGTTAGCGATTCATCCTCTTCTTCCTTTCCATTATCATTACTTTTTCTTCTTATGGTTATGGGTAGGTGGCTCGACTAAATTATCCTTTCTCATCTTTCATTTTTGCCAAAGAGCAGTAGTTTTATGTGCTCGATGTATCATTTCGGCGTTATCTTGCCGTTGTCCTCATCTTTACATCTCAAGGGCTGTTCACATTGCGAGAACTTTTTCATTTTAATTGCACGTGGATTTCCATAAGGGACAAGTCACAAAACCATGAACAGTTCATGGTTTGGACATCGACATCTATTTGCTTCTCGTTCCCTTTTAACTAGTTGATTCTATCGTTACAATTTGGACGAGTGATTCTTTTTTAAAATTGCACATACTCATTATTGATTGTAACAGGAATTTACGTTGAAGAAGGCAATGTAATTTACTTCACAAGAATAGGATTTGACAAGACGTGTCTCGGTTGCTTTCAGCGAGAAGGCGAAGCTCGTTCCCTCCACTCATATGCATATGAGATGCCACTATTGAAGTATTAGCTGACGAGATGGAGGACTTGCATGACCACACTAGATGCCAAATCGCCCTAGGAAGTTGTGAACAAGGCTCACAAGCTTCACAAGGGCAACAGTTTTGGCGAGTTCAACCTCATCATTTCAAGGGGCTTTCAGCCTCCAAAGCCCCTTGAAGAAATGTTGGACTGTTACTTCATTTTAAAATATCCGCACCTACTTATTTCCTTGAAAACGAATTAAGGGCACATAATTGACGGTGCTTTTATACGTAAGGATATTTATGTCATTTGAAAGGTTTTGGGTGTTCAGTTATTCAACATTGAAATTATATGTAAATAAAAAAAAATACAATAGACATTCAAAGAGAACACAATCATTCAGTTACTTTTCTTTTTAACAATCTTGCCATTGCGGAACCATTTACTTTGGTACTTGTTATGTTTAATCCTTTACTCATCTTACCACTATACCTCAAAATCATTTTGTGCTATATTCAAAATTTTCCTTTCATTTGTGTATCTATGGGGTATATTTGATCTAGTATTTCTTGATTATTGAAAAATGCATATCTATTTAGCTTCTAGCATTTGAAGATATGGAGATCCCAATGCACAAGACAAAGAACGTTATAAAACCATGTCAAGCAAATGGAGAACACTAAAGAAGTGTACCCGTTTAATGCAATGCATTATTTAATAAAGCAAAACACAATTTGAAATTTTCTCACATTCTAACTTCGTATTATAGCTAGATTTGTTCCTGTTTTGAACTCAATCTATGAAGCCTACTGCCCTATGACATTGGTGACGTTAATGCCAAACTTGACCTTCTGGATGGCATGCTATTGGGAGACCTTACACTATTTGAGATCTTCCTTGTTGTGGTCATTGATGTGCCTTTGTTGCCAATATGAATCGTGATCTTCCTTGCTCCACCATTTACACCTGTGCTGACGAAAGGTTGTGTCATGCTACGTTTACTCTCTAGGGAAAAAAATCAAGAGTAGGCAAAGAGAGTGTGTGCATTAAGAGGATAGATTTTCATGACATTTTTGGAGAGCAAGTACTTCCTTCTCTAAGCTCATAAATGCGATTACCATGTGCAATAATAGACATGATTTGGCCACAAAGAGAGTGATTAAAGCTGAAAGACTCTATAGAGATATTTGTTGTGAGCTCTCTTGAGAAAAATCAAAACTAGGTAACATGTGCTGTCGTTACCTACTTTTGATTTTTCTGGAGAGAGCTCACAACAAATATCTATAGAGCCTTAGAGTTTTAATCACTCTCTTTGTGGCCAAATTATGTCTATTATTGCACAAGGTAATCACATTTTTGAGCTCAGAAAAGGAAGTACTTGCTCTACAAAAATGTTATTGTGGAACAACGTGCAAACTTTTCAAGCTTTCTAGAGTGTGCTTTCCTTTGACTAGTTCCTGATATTGCACATATCAAGAGATATTCTCTTACTGCAGCCACAACCATACAGGCCACTGTTCTCAGGCTTCTCACTGCAGCCAAAGCAATTGGAGAAGATCTCGGACACCCTTTCCCTCGAGGTCGCATATCATGCGTACCTCTCATTGGCGTCGCTGCTGATGCCTTTCTTTTGCACTACCTGCAAGCTATCTTGAAACAATTGTGCCGGTGCTTTGGCAGAGACGCTAGAATAGTAGTTCCAGTGGATTGCCACAATGGTAACTTGCGCCTCAAGCGCACCTAGCCGCCAAATGAATTTCTCCTTGAGAAAGCGGTAGACCTTGTCTTCCTCGCTGAGTTTGGTCAACCCACTGCTGATGAACGGCACCAAAGCTAAGCCAAATTGATCGATGGAGACGACGCTCTTGCAATTGGAGTCAGACGAATCCAAATCCTGATCTTCCCTCGGATCGTTCAGATCTAGACGGTTGAGATTGATTGTGGGATGGTCGAATTCCTGCTCGACCGCATCAGGAGCGTTGTGTACAGTCGGTGACCGACGTTGAGGCATGGAGTTGGACATCTTTGACCGAAGCTGGTACGTCCCAAAAAAGTGCGTTAAAATAAAATAACGAATCGATTCAAAATAAATAAAACGGCAGAACCGGTGAAGATCCAAAGCTTTTAGTCAATGAAGTGACAATTGCAGAAAAGATACTCGTTAATCACCAAAACAAAACACCAACGAGAGATTTTTGAGGTCGGGTCATTGAATGAAGGAAAAAGGGTTTTGAAAACAAAAAGAGTGGCGGAACACTAACCGAGAAAGTCGACAATCTAATGCTAAGCAACGAAAGCATGCGTTTGTTTATGTTGGCTTCAAGCAACACACCCAGATCAAAGCAAAGATGAAGAAGGATTCCTACAAGATCTCTCCAGCTATAGGAATCAGATAAGGACAAGAAGTGAGCGAGGAACGCAGAGAAGCAGAGGTGGATCTGCACTTGAGCAAGACGAGAGTTGATTGAGTGAGCGGCGTGAATGGCAGAGTTGAATGAGAGTAGGGTTTTTGCTTGACGAAGATGCAGAATAGGATTTGAGTTGCAGGAGAAGGATTTTATAGAAGAAAGGCAAGGGAACTGCTCTCGCTTGCCATTTTCCCTGGAAATAATTAAATAAAAATTCACTAAAAAATGTTCTACTTGAAGTAAATATTGGCCTTTTGTCAACAAATGTTCAGGAACGCTTGTTAATCATCAAAATACATGAATTTATCATTTTCAAACTATCTTCTTCCTTTCGAGATGCATGATTGGGACGTTAAACATGAAAATACCTTAAAAGCGTCAGTTTATAAAATCCGGTAAATGATCGACGTAAAATCTATCGGTGAAGCATGAAAGGTAAAATATTTATGCACAAGAATGCGATGGCAAGAGGTGGGGTATTAATTGAACCTTCAAAGTTCGGATATCCCATCCTAAACGGAGGTGCTATCGGCAAGGGGCAAAGTGATGATAAGCAACAAAGGGACAAAAATCACAAAAATCGTTTTCAATTATAATTAGTTAGTGTACTATAATTGAAAAATCTACATATTAAATACACCTTAAGCATGACAACGGGATGATTGCTCGTTCCCAGAATTAATTGAACTCATACGCGGAATAAATTGGACCTCTCGAAGTTCGAGGATTCCCTCATAAATAGGATATATTGGTAGGTGCCAAAGTGATGCAAGGAACAAAATGAAAAAATATTGTGAAAAAAATATTGTTAAATGTTATGGAAGTTAGTACACCAAAATTGAAAAAAATTACAAACTATGAACGACTTAATAAGATTATTCAATGAATAAATTAGAAAAGTGCAAAATAGAGGCGGTAATGACCATAGGAATGAGATGATTTGACCCGTGTGAAAAAGGCAAGAGTGCCCTTGAAAATGTCCTTACCGTGAAATTCGTCATTATCTTTTTTCTTTTTTTTAATCTATTACTAAGTTACAGGCCAAATGAAGAGGATAGTGATTCGTAATACCTTTTTTGGCATTTTTTATTTTATTTATTTGGTAAAATTTTTAGTCACATGCCAACTGGAGAGGATAAGGATAGAGATTTTTGTAATATCTTTTTTGGGATTTTCTTTTTTATTGGTTAAATTATTAATTAGGAACTAGATAGGGAAGATACAAATAGAAATTTTCTTAATACCTTTTTCGTTATTTCTATTTATTAGGTAAAATTATTAATCTCAGACGAAAAGGTGAGGATAGAGAAGAGATTTGGGTAATACATTTTTTGGCATTTCTATTAAATAGTAGAATTATTATTACATACCAAATGGAGAGGATGGGACAAAGATTTTCATGATAACTTTCACCAACCATTGAATTGTGTTCCCAATCTCCAAGTTACAAGCCAAATGAAGAGGATAGGGATTCGTAATACCTTTTTTTGGCATGGTTTTTATTTATTTGGTTAAAATTTCAATCACATGCCAAATGGATAGGATAAGGAGAGATTTTTATAATATCATTTTTGAAATTGTCTCTTTAATTGGTTAAATTATTAATTACGAACTAGATAGGGAGGATACAAATAGAGATTTCCTAATTCCTTTTTCGTTATTTTTCTATTTATTTGGTAAGACGATTAATTATAGACAAAAAGTTGAGGATAGAGAAGAGATTTTGGTAATACATTATTTGGCATTTTTTTTTATTTAATAGTAGAATTATTAATTATAGGCCAAATGGAGAGGATAGGATAGAGATTTTCGTGATACCTTTCCTGGCGTTTTTCTAATTGCCATATTTAATTTGTTTAAGGGGTACTAAAATTTGGGCCCATGTGAATGAGGGTACAAATGTGGTCAGGTCAATTTAGCTGGAGTTTGGGAACCTAGTTCAATGGTCGATGAAATTTGGACAGATGATATTGAGACGAGATTCAACAGTATTTTATTTATTCTCTTATTTATTTATATTTGCTCATGTGATGTTTTTGGTGTGCATTGAGCATGTGTGATTGGCTGCATAAATTCTTGCATGGGCTCATTCACAACACGTCCGAATTAAAGAGAGGCCAAGATTACCACTTAAGTTATAAATTAAACAAAAGTTACCTGTAAAATTCTAATGAATACTTTAATTGGTGCATCAAATGCTTTAGATTTCTCTAGCTAAATCGCTTTATAACTAGTTATTTGCTAATTACGTGTCAAAATCGTTAGTATTATTGGCCTCTTTGGGTGTTCATGGACATGTAACAAGTTAACTACGATAAGAGAACATACAATTTCTATGTGACAAAATTAAAGTGGGAGTAGCGAAGTAGGCGGTTGGAGATGATTGACAAAAATTCCTAAACATATTGTACATATATTAATTTAGTGATATATTTTTCAAATAAGTCATAAAACTTTTGACGATTTATAAAAGCAAGACTTCTCGCTAATTTAGTTTGTAAATCATTTTAAGTTTCCATTTTTCTTTTATTTTGCTTAGCTAGTCGCCAAGCCTTGTTGATCGCCAGCTAAAGTGACTGGCCCTAGGGTTGCCTCGCCTAGTCTAAGGTCTCGCTAATCTAGCTTAAGAAAGGGAAAAAAATCATAATTTTTCTAAAAATTACAAAAACCGTGCATGTCTACACTAATCGTACCACATAGGATGGTTGATGTCCATGTTAGCAACTTTCAATAATAATTGATTGAAATGATTACATTGGGTAATCGTCAAAAGGTTTAGAACTAAATTGGCAAAATTAAAAAAAACTAAGAATTGAATTGGCCGTCATACAATAGATTTATGACATTTTTCATAATTTTCTCTAGGTGGTTGAGAGAAAAAGATAAGTCAAGGAATTACTAGGAAATCGGTACATAGGAAAGTGAGGTAATATGGTTTGTCTTTGAATGTTACAATTATCTTCTAATAAAGAATTTTGTTACGAACAAGTTGAGTTGTTCGATAAATGAGAGTAACGAAACTAATTTCGTAGACAAATTTCTCGATAATTACCAACCTATTATTTCTTCGTAATTTATGTGAACAATAAACTAAGGTGTAAATTGGCAATAATCTGAAAATCGAGTTTTGTGCAGTTTAGGCTAGCAAGAGGGTTTAACATGGATGTCTCCTGTTCCAAATAGCTCGTGTAAATTACTTATGTTGTTTTTTTCCCTACTTTGACCATGGTCGGTTCGTAAGTTCGCAAGTTCACGCGATTACAATGATATTTGATATTCTCTTTCGATGCAATAGTGAGAACAAAGAATAAATTGATTCCCTTGGACTCACTTTATTCACAAATAATTTGACAAATATATTGGGACAGTGTGTCACAGTGTTAGTTTTTTTTCCCCTATTTATCAAGTAAGCTATTTTTCTTTATAAAGTCCAAGGATGGGTGACGGAGGGAGATTTCTTGAGCTACCACCAATATTTCTCCTCGCTTAGTCCGCGTTGTGGCTTTTGTTTAATGACTAATGATATAACATCCTGAATTTTGATGGTTTAACCTCTAATGTGGTAACGATACCGTAGGGGTAAGGGCCTTTGTTGCAGAGGAACTCGGTGAAGTTTCGAGCAGTTTAATTTAATACTGACTGCATCATGTGAAATTCCTTGCCCTTGCTATTTCTAAGTCCAGCATGCTTGAACTTACAATCATGATGAATTACTTATCTACCTTCTATTGTTCGGTCAGGCATCGCCATATGCCTATGCAACTGCTTCGTCAAATGACAGACACTAAGGAGGATTTTGAGGACTTCCAAGGGTAAAATTTTATCAGGTGAAGATCGGGTTAAAAACGAAGAAAGAAGCGTAAGGTCTAGGGTCCTGCTTGGGGACATGGCAGTGACACAGTTGAAGATGTTAGTGGTCGGTGAACTAGATCCTCTATTAGAAGAAGAGGCGATAGGAAATAGTGACTACTATTCGGAGCGAGGATTGCCTGAGCTATATCGGGAACTACAATTCTTGCAGAAGGATAATTTAATCTACCCATTCTCTCGGTTTAGGCCTATAAAGGAATTTGAAACCTAGCTGTTGAAAGATTCTAATATAACTGCGGTCATCCTTGCTATGAACAAGGCTTTCGGTGAAGCATTCAGGAACTTAGAGAAGAGTAACTGTGACATCCTGATTTTCAGACTCTGATTTCGATTGGTTAAATTGGGTATTTCATCGACGCGACTACAGTGTTTTTCTCTGAGTTGGCCACTCACAAGATAACTAGACTAGCTGGGTAGGCTATTAAGGACTTTAAGGCAGATAGACTGAGAATTCGACCATGAATCGATTTTTCGACCGTGCTCATCTTTAGAGATCATTACGACACAGTTAAAAATCGAATTAAGATCAGAGATAGGTCAGTTCGATTGAGATGAATGACCGATCGTGGGTGACTCCACTAAATTGGAAAATTCTCATCGACCAGCACTAACTTGATTTTACTATCGTTTTGGTGCCCCGTGTCCGTATTTGAATTCTAGAGATTTTCATGACAATCGAGAATCGCCAATGTGTCGAATGGGTTCGTCGTGGGTCAAAGAAAATCGACCATGGGTCATTTGTCCTAAAAAGTTCTGAAAACTACTCGGTAGTCTAGGTCATACTAAAAGCACGTCGGAGTAAATTAACCGTCAATCGAGTTCGATTTCATAAATTGGAAGTTCTGTTATGTCACAGGTCATTTTAGGAACGTCAAATCAGTCTCAAAAGATTTTTTTGACAACCGAGACTCTTTAGGAAAAAGTCAGTTTAAGGCCATTTTCGTTCAATTGAAACTAGGGATTGTGAAATTGAGAAGCATGAGGGATTCTTGGATGAGGGAAATAATCAATTTGATAAGTGAGACATCAATTGATTTTATGAGAGTTATTTGAGAGAAATTCAAGAGGGAAATTGGATGCAAAAATGCAAGAGGGGAATCAAGAATTCTAGTTTGGAATTTCCTTTGGGATTAAATGAGCTTATTCAAAAAGAAATTGGAATAAGAATTTTCTATTTGAGGAAATTCTTTCTTTTGATTTTCTTCCCATTTCTTTTTTTCTCTTTATGGCCAAACACCATTTTTCCCCTTTTGCCCAAGAGTTTCTCTCTCCTTTCTTTCTTTCTTTCTTTTTCTTTTTTCTCTCTCTCCCCCTCTCTTTTCCCTCATGCGAAATCCCTCCCCACCGAATGCTCTGCTGTCTTCCACTTTGCTTTCTCCACCTTTTTACTTTTGACTTTTCAAACTCCCTCTCTCTCTTATCTTCGTCTCTCTCTCTCACGCAATCGAACTCTCTCTTCCTTTTCTTCTCGGTTTCGTTCGAAGACCCACGAGCGAAGAAGCAGCCATGGTTGCTTGGTCGGGAGTTGTTGTCGTTGTTGCGCCGGGGCAGCAGCGCTACCCGTTGCCGCCGCCGCCATTGAGCATCGTCCTACTGCCCTCGCCCAT
Organism: Eucalyptus microcorys; assembly: GCA_014182515.1. NCBI lineage: Eukaryota > Viridiplantae > Streptophyta > Magnoliopsida > Myrtales > Myrtaceae > Eucalyptus > Eucalyptus microcorys. The sequence continues at coordinate 1,141,932 of CM024568.1, forward strand.
CTTCGCCGCACCCTCTCTCTTCCCCTGGTTCGAGCAAGCCTGAACAGCAGAAGCAAAAGCAGCGACCAGTGTCACTTGAAGGAGCTACAGCCACGCCGAAGCTACCGTCGTCGCCGGTTGCCCGTCCCCATGCGTCGCCCGCGTGCAGCCGTGCTTGGCCGTGCCTCTCACCGCTCCGCTGTGCGACCCCAGCTTCCATCCGCCTTTGTTCAGCTCCGTTTTGGCCATCACAGGCCACGGTTGGGCCACCTCCGGCCACCGTACGCCGCCACCTCGACCCACCGAAGCTCCCTTTTGCCCTCCACGGCCTTGTTCCGCCATCTCAGCCGGAACCGCCCCAACCAGCAGCGAGCAGAGGGTTGCAGAAATGGGTATCGCAATGGGGTTTTGGCTCGTTTTGGCCGTCTTCCTGAGCTCAGATGCTCGGCCCGCTTTAAGGAAAGTCGATCCTCGCGTCGATCCCGTCGTTTTGAGTGAGTTTTGCTCACTAATGCCTTCTTAGTTTGCTAATTATACTTAAAGGTTGATTAGTGTTAGTTAAGTGTAATTAGGTGGTTAGATTAGAACTGATTAGCGATTATTAGTTAATTGCATTGCATATTAATTAGGTGATTAGTGTACTTAGATAGAGAATTGCCTATAGTATTTATTGGATGCTTCTTGGGATTTTTCCCGACCCTTATCGGGTGTTAATTAGGCAATTCGGGCCTAAATGGAATTTTTAGGAATTAAATATTAATTTTCGAAATTAATTATTTGATTATTTATTTTCCAAAAATTCAATTGGGATGGCCAAAGTGACCGGGATTTTATGCTGATGATCGTGGTGCAATCTGTTTATTTAATTGAGTTTTATATTGTGCTAAATTGAATTTATTGTATTTATTTATTTAATTTTCGAATTTTATTTATTTAATTATTTATTTCCCGGAAATTCAACTAGGATAGCCAGTGACCGAGATTTTGTGCTGATTGTCGTGGAACAGTTCGTTTATTTAATTGAGCTTTACTTTGTGCTGAATTGAATTATTTGTGAAATTGGGAATTATTCTTTAATGGAATAATCTTTGGTTATTAATTGGAAAATAATCGGGTGTCGGTTGACAGCACCAAAAGTGTTTTGGTAGACTACGAGATAATGGTGGGATTTTTGGAAAGGAAATTATATTATTTTGGCTAAGGCCGACCGTGTGCCCACACACAGGTATTTTTATTAGAAATGATAAAAATGGTGATTTGATTAAATGATTATTTTTGGCATACTATAAAAGTATGGCTGGCAGCTTCTGGTGAGCATATATATTATTTCCGGTATACTATAAGAGTATGGCTGGCAGCTTCTAGTGAGCATATATATTATTTTCGGCATACTATAAGAGTATGGCTGGCAGCTTCTGGTGAGCATATATATATTATTTTTGGCATACTATAAGAGTATAGTTGGCAGCTTCTAGTGAGCATATTATTATATCGGATCAGTGGATCTGGCAGCTTCTGGTGAGCTATACTATCTATTTATCAGCTTAGAGTGAACAGTCCTGGATTATGGTCGGACTTATAGATAGTATTGAATGTGCCGACCAGGCATGGGTCGTGATGACATGTAATTGACTAGGTCGATTGATTATTGCTTCATTTAGATGTTGTGAATTGATTGATCGAATGGAAATGACCGTGAGTGGTCTTGTTGGCGTGTAATCGACTAGGTCGATTTGATCGATGCTTCGATCAGTGATGTGATTGCTTGGGTGCCTATTTGATCTGTGCTAATATGCAGGTGGAATCTGAGGCCAAGGTAAGTCCTCTAACTCATGTTGTGCATAGGCAGCCCTAAGTTGTATTAGTTTACTAATCGGGTATTAGGGGGTAGAACTTGCTGAGACGTGGTCTCAATGGTTATTGAATAACCATTTCAGGACCTGGATGAGGAGCCTAAGGAGGAGGAATCTGACGAGGAGACCCCTGTTGAGGAACCCGAAGAGGAGTACGTGGAGGAGGACCCCGATGATGATCCCGAGCATGATCCGGAAGAGGGCGAGATCCCATCATGTCCGGTCGACCTTGTCCGCATGTGAATAAATCTTAGATCGACTTATGTATATATAGTGTTGTGGAATACTATGAGATGTGAATATAAAAGAGTAGTTGTGAATTTAAGTATGAAAAATATGGCCCTTCTTTTCTATCCCATTGCTTTATTGTCTGGGATTTATAATCGCTTCCGCATGTGCATATTAAAATGAAAAGGGTCGGCAATACGTAGTCCTGGGATATCGCTTTCAAAATTGACCAAAAGTAAGGGATGTGCGCGTGCCTGAGGATCAGGGCGTGACATTCCCTTTTTGTGGTATTAGAACAATGGTTAAGTGTTGGAGTGATAAAGTGCAATGACCTATGGGATAGTAGTAGGAAAGACCTTTAAATTCATGCGGTGCATGTACGTGATAGCTGATTGGTAGAATTTTTGTCGTGTGTGAATCGCTTGCTTTTAATTATTGTGGATTTGTAAGGCAGAGTGTTGACTCTGGCCAGCTTGAGCGTAAGAGTGCCACCGCAGGTTGGTACTAGTATAGCAGCGTTGAATGATCCTAAGTTCGATAAGATCGATCTGATGCAAGTGTTCCTTGGGATTTGGATGAGCCAGTAAGATCAAGATCAAGCTGTTGTTGTTGTTACCTTTGCTGAGGTCCAACCTGGAAGGATGATCAAGGAACAGATTTCGATATTTGAGTCAAGATTCAGCGCAGGCAAACTTGGAATTCGGTCGAGGTAAAGACTGATGTTAAGGGAAGGGTATTCTATTCCACCCAATAGGAAGAGTGGAATAGTCAGGTCAGCATTAAGACAAATGGAACATGTTGTTCCATGGAAGATGGTATGGATTAGTCTCGTGTGTTCTGAGGACAAGAATTTGTGGTAAGTGTCGCCAGCACGAACAGTGATTTATAAGTAGATGGAATCTCGACAATGGTTACTGCTGTCACCGTCGATAGGACAGTTCAGAAGAAGTGCACCATAGAACACACTGTGGAATTTTTGGGATAGGTCTCCAGTACAAGAATTAGTGCATGCTGGCACCTAACATGAGGTAGAAGACTCGCCAGATAGGTGTCGAAATTGTGGGAGGAAACATGGATGAATTCAGTGTCCAAGTATGGTGAGAAGAACGGAAATGGAACCGACCCGACACAAGTCAAAGAAAGAATGTTTTGGGAGAATTCTATCGAGTATCGTAACGAGCTTTGATGAAGTTTGGGGAACTTCAATTTATTGAAATAAGTGAAAGAAAGGGGAATCGCTAGTGATAGTCATGCTTGACTAGTTGCTGAGGTGTAACTTTGACACTACATGAGTAGAATGGGGTCATGGAGTAATTCAACTTAGTCCAGGAGTACATGAAAGTGTCGAGTTTATTGGGAGTCGAAATGAATCTTTGATTTCTTTAATCTCGTCGATTGAAGACAACCCACTTGTTCGATGGAGATTGCTGAGGTTCCTTAGTGTTGGTTATAGTTAAGACAAATTGGACAATTGGAGATAGAAGACATCTTAGTGATCTGAGAATTTCTAGATGTGTTGTCATAAGAACTGTCAGACCGTTGCCAGAGAAAGAGATAGAAATTACGATCGAGCTAGCACCAGCATAGAGCCACTCTCGAAGGCTTCTTACCAATTATTGTTGTTTGAATTGATAGAGCCGTAGGTACGGATGTGAAGATTGATGAATAAGGAATTCATGCATGTCAGTGCATCACTTTAGGGGACATCAATTTTGTGGAGAGAGAAAAGAAGATGGTTCATTGCAATCATGCATCAACCATTGTCAACTCAATTGGGTGACTTATTATAAAGAGTGTTGATGTCTTCAAGGATCGACTTGAGGACAAGTTATTGTCAGTTGAGAACCAGGAAGGGGGTTGTACTAAAGACGACATTTCGCACTTGATTTAGCCCTTGTGAGAATAATGTAAAGCCATTTGATTTTACGAACGCTCCAGCCGCTGTCATAGATTTGACAAACTGAGTGTTCAAAGAATATCTAGATCAATGGTGATCGTTTGGTGTAGTGACATTCTAGGGTATTCATTAAGTGCTGAGGATCACGAGAGCCCCCAAGAATGGTCATGTGATTCCGGTGAAGGCATCTTCATGGACCCGGCTAAGATCGAATCGTTGTTAATGGATCGAGACCGACAACAATGTCAGAGATCGAAGCCATGGGGATTGGACAGATTACTACAAAAGGTTCGTGAAAGAATTTTCAGCATCAGTATCATCGCGGGCTTGACCTCTTAAGAAAGAAGAGGAATTCATCGGCATAGACAAGTACAAAGATAGTTTCCAAAGCTTAAAGGACTGGGTACGTATTGATACAACATGAGAAGACTGTTGCATACACGTTCCGCCAATTGAGACCCAATAAATTGAATATGAAACGGTGTCGTGAATCAAAATTTTGGCAGGACTATAGTGATATCAGGTATCACCTTGGAGGAACGAAATGAGTCATTAATGTGTTGAGCCGAGAGTCTTCAATTGTGCGTAGGCTGGCTAAAGTGTAGACTTTACTTGAAAAGGGTTCGAAATTTGGTTTTCAAATTTGGGGTAGGCTACATTTTGAATTTTATAGCCACCCTCGAAATTGAACCAGATGTCCAAGTTAGAATGGGCGCCTAGTTGATAGACAGAGATGTTCAGAAGATCTTATAAGAGGATACTGGTAAGAAAAAGAATCTAACTTTCAGACTTCTGAGGATGGAACACTCAAGTTCCAAGAGTGATTGAGTGCACTTGACGTTGCAGCACTCAGGGAAAAGATCTTGTCAGAAATCACTATAGTATTGCAGTTTTTGACCAGACGGTGCAAGTAGATTAGAATCGGCGTCAGCTAGACTAATAGACTGATATGAAGATAAATACTGCCAGGCAATTTGTAAGTGTTAGAGGTGTCAGTAAGTGGAAGTTCGGTAATGCGAACCGGGAGGACTTTTACCATCATTCGAGAGTCCCAAGTGGAAATGGAAATATATCACAATGGAACATTATGATAGGTTTACTAAGAATTCGGAGAGTAATGCGATACCATTTGAGGATAGTGGTCGATCGATAGATGGAATCGGTCCACTTTGGTATGGTACGGAAAGATCTTGTTTTGAATGGGTATACCGAAGTGTGTGTATTAGATAATTCACCAGCATGGAGTGCCAAGGAGGAATTATCTTTTGAATCTAGATCGAGGTTACAAGTTTGGCGAGTTGTCGAGGGTTCTTTCTTAAGCGGTGCATAGCAAAGGGTACAAATTTTCAGTGGTGAAAAGAAAGTGAAGTGAAGAAAGATCACAGGCAAGAGTCAGCTCAGTAATCAGTGATTGCAATTTTCGTGATCAGAATCAGATGTGAATGACAGAGTGTCATATGTGAGAAGCTCAGTTCAGTTGTTAGTTCAGAAAGAGCAGATTTTGTGTACAAAGATGATCTCATTGGTCAAAGTAGTCAGACAACACCACGAGATCAAATGATCAGTGTGGAAAAGTGAGACTCGATGAGATGACAACACCCCCACCTTTTGTATAAGGATTGGTAAAGGTTTAAATTTCGAGGACGAAATTTTTATAAGAGGAGAAGAGTTATGACATCCCGATTTTCAGACTCGATTTCGATTGGTTAAATTGGGCATTTCATCGACGCGACTACGGTGTTTTCTCTCGAGTTGGCCACTCACGAGATAACTAGACTAGTTGGGTAGGCTATTAAGAACTTTAAGGCGAGATAGGCGAGAATTCGACCATGAATCACAAAAAGGGGATGTAACACCCCGATCCTCAAGCACGCGCATATCCCTTACCTTTGGTTGATTTTGAAAGCGATATCCCAGGACTACGTATCACCGACCCTTTTCATTTTAATATGCACATGTGGAAGCAGTTATAAATCCCCAGACAATAAAGCAATGGAATAGAAAAGTAGGGCCATATTTTTTATACTGAAATTCACAACTACTCTTTTATATTCACATCTCATAGTATTCCACAACACTATATATACATAAGTCTGATTTAACATTTATTCACATGCAGACAAGGTCTGACCAGACAGGATGGGATCTCAGTCCTCATCCGGATCATGCTCGAGATCATCATCGGGGTCCTCCTTCACGTACTCCTCTTCGGGTTCCTCAACAGGGGTCTCTTCGTCAGATTCCTCATCCTTAAGCTCCTCATCCGGGTCCTGAAATGGTTATTCAATAACCATTGAGACCACGTCTCAGCAAGTTCTACCCCCTAAGACCCGATTAGTAAACTAATACACCTTAGGGCTGCCTATGCACAACATGAGTCAAAGGACTTACCTTGGCCTCAGATTCCACCTGCATATTAGCACAGATCAAATAGGCACCCAAGCAATCACATCACTGATCGAAGCATCGATCAAATCGACCTAGTCGATTACACGCCAACAAGACCACTCACGGTCATTTCCATTCTATCAATCAATTCACAACATCTGAATGAAGCAATAATCAATTGATCTAGTCGATTACATGTCATCACGACCCATGCTTGGTTGGCACATTCAATACTATCTATAAGTTTGACCATAGTCCAGGACTGTTCATTCTAAGCTGATAAATAGATAGTATAGCTCACCAGAAGCTGCCAGATCCACTGATTCGATATAATAATATGCTCACCAGAAGCTGCTAGCCATACTCTTATAGTATGCCGAAAATAATATATATGCTCACCAGAAGTTGCCAACCATACTTTTATAGTATGCCGAAAATAATCATTTAATCAAACCGCCATTTTTATCTTTTCTGATAAAAATACCCGTGCGTGGCACACGGTCGGCCTTAGCCAAAATAATATAATTTCCTTTCCACAAATCCCACCATTATCTGTAGTCTACCAAAACACTTTTGGTGCTGTCAACCGACACCCGGTTATTTTCCAATTAATAACCAAAGATTATTCCATTAAAGAATAATTCCCAATTTCACAATTCAATTGAGCACAAAGTAAAACTCAATTAAATAAAAAAATTGTGCCACAACAATCAGCACAAAATCTCGGTCACTTTGGCCATCCTACTTGAATTTTCAGGAAATAAATAATTAAATAAATAAATACAATAAATTCAATTTAGCACAATATAAAGCTCAATTAAATAAACGGATTGCACCACGATCATCAGCATAAAATCCCGGTCACTGGCCATCCCGGTTGAATTTCCGAAAAATAAATAATTAAATAATTAATTTCGAAAATTAATATTTAATTCCTAAAAATTCCATTTAGGCCCGAATTGCCTAATTAACACCCGATAAGGGTCGGGAAAAATCCCAAGAAGCATCCAATAAATACTATAGGCAATTCTCTATCTAAGTACACTAATCACCTAACTAATATGCAATGCAATTAACTAATAATCGCTAATCAATTCTAATCTAACCACCTAATTACACTTAACTAACACTAATCAACCTTTAAGTATAATTAGCAAACTAAGAAGGCATTAGTGAGCAAAACTCACTCAAAACGACGGGATCGACGCGAGGATCGACTTTCCTCAAAGCGGGCCGAGCATCCGGGCTCGGGAAGACGGCCAAAACGGGCCAAAACCCAATTGCAATACCCATTTCTGCAACCCTCTGCTCGCTGTTGGTTGGGGTGGTTCCGGGGTTGAGATGGCGGAGCAAGGTCGGTGGAGGGCAAAAGGGAGCTTCGGTGGGTCAAGGTGGCAGCGTACGGTGGCCGGAGGTGGCCCAACCGTGGCCTGTGATGGCCAAAATAGAGCTGAACAGAGGCGGCTAGAAACCGGGGTTGCACGGTGGAGCGGTGAGAGGCGCGGCCATGCACGGCTGCACGCAGGCGACGCGCGGGGACTGGCAACCGGCAACGACGGTAGCTCCAGCGTGGCTGCAGCTCCTTCAAGAGACGCTGGTCGCTGCTTCTACTTTTACTGTTCCAGCTTGCTCGAACCAGGGGAAGAGAGAGGGTGCGACGGAGATGGGCGAGGGCAACAGGACGGTGCTCGACGGCGGCAACAGCGATGGGCAACGTTGCTGCCCCGGCGCAACGACGATAGCAACTCCTGACCGAGCAACCATGGTTGCTGCTTCTGCTCGTGGGTCTTCGAACGAAACCGAGAAGAAAAGGAAGAGAGAGTTCGGTTGTGTGAGAGAGAGAGACGAAGATATAAGAGAGAGAGAGAGAGTTTGAAAAGTCAAAAGTAAAAAGGTGGAGAAAGAAAAGTGGAAGACAATAGAGCATTTGGTGGGGAGGGATTTCGCACGAGGGAAAAGAGAGGGGGAGAGAGAGAGAGAGAAAAGAAAAAAAGAAAGAAAGAAAGAAAGGAGAGAGAAACTTGTGGGCAAAAGGGGAAAAAGGGTGTTTGGCCATAAAGGGAAAAAGAAATGGGAAGAAAATCAAAAGAAAGAATTTCCTCAAATAGAAAATTCTTATTCCAATTTCTTTTTGAATAAGCTCATTTAATCCCAAAGGAAATTCCAAACTAGAATTCTTGATTCCCCTCTTGCATTTTTGCATCCAATTTCCCTCTTGAATTTCTCTCAAATAACTCTCATAAAATCAATTGATGTCTCACTTATCAAATTGATTATTTTCCTCATCCAAGAATCCCTCATGCTTCTCAATTTCACAATCCCCAGTTTCAACTGAACGAAAACAGCCTTAAACTAATTTTTTCCTAAAGAGTCTCGGTTGTCAGAAAAATCTTCTGAGACTGATTCAACGTTCCTAAAATGACCTATGACATAACAAAACTTCCAATTTCTGAAATCGGACTCGATTAATGGTTAATTCACTCCGACATGCTTTTAGTGTGATCTAGACTACCGAGTAGTTTTCAGAACTTTTAGGACAAATAATCCGTGGTCGATTTTCTTCGAGCCACGATGAACCCATTCAACACATTGGCAATTCTCGATTGTCATGAAAATCTCTAGAATTCAAATACGGACACATGGTACCAAAACGATAGTAAGATCAAGTTAGTGCTGATCAATGAGAATTTTCCAATTTAGTGGAGTCACCCACGATCAGTCATTCATGTCAGTCAAATTGACTTATCTCTGATCTTAATTTGATTTTTAATTGTGCCGTAATGATCTCTAAAGATAAGCACGGTCGAGAAATCGATTCATGGTCGAATTCTCAGTCTATCTGCCTTAAAGTCCTTAATAGTCTACTCAGCTAGTCTAGTTATCTCGTGAGTGGCCAACTCAGAGAAAAACACTGTAGTCGCGTCGATGAAATGCTCAATTTAACCAATCGAAATCAGAGTCTGAAAATTAGGATGTCACAGTTACTCTTCTCCAAGTTCCTGAATGCTTCACCGAAAGCCTTGTTCATAGAAAGGATGACCGCAGTTATATTAGAATCTTTCAACAGCTAGGTTTCAAATTCCTTTATAGGCCTAAACAGGAGAATGGGTCGATTAAATTATCCTTCCGCAAGAACCGTAGTTCTCGATATAGCTCGAGGCAATCCTCGCCCGAATAGTAGTCACTATTTCCTATCGCCTCTTCTTCTAATAGAGGATCTAGTTCACCGACCACTAACATCTTCAACTGTATCATTGCCATGTCCCCAAGCAAGACCCTAGACCTTACGCTTCTTTCTTCTTTTTAACCCGATCTTCACTCGATAAAATTTTACCCTTGGAAGTCCTCAAAATCCTCCTTAGTGTCGGCATTTGACGGCTAGTTGCATAGGCATATGGCGATGCCCGACCGAACAATAGAAGGCGAGATAAGTAATTCATCATGATTGTAAGTTCAAGCATGCTGGACTTAGAAATAGCAAGGGCAAGGAATTTCACATGATGCAGTCGGTATTAAATTAAACCGCTCGAAACTTCACCGAGTTCCTCTGCATCAGAGGCCCTTACCCCTTTTTGAGGCTTTCCCCTACATGCTTATTTTCTACCAAAAGGCATTTGCACAAGAGCTTCAGCCTCTCATGGGTCCCAAATTCATCCGCACCTTTTTCGACGGAAGTGATGAAGCTTCTGGACTTCATTTTGTCGCAGCATCTACTCAAAGATCCCATGAGAAGACTTCAAGTGAGACGGGAGGCACCAAGAAACACGAATACTTCCCATGTACCCAACGTAAGGCATTTCCTCCCATTTCCTGTCCACCATTTTTGACTTTTGGTCTTCACCCGTACAACAAAGTCTACAGCTTAGCTAACACTATTCTTATGATCTGCCATCCTTGTTTGATATTTTGATAGTTTTGAAAACTTGAATGCCATTTCTTATTACGGTTTTGTCACGTTCGATTTTTTTTTTTGTCAAATTGTTACATCTGATTTGATTTGTTTCTTTATTAACACTCTCCTTCATTTTGTCTATAAAGAGAATTTCCATAATCACAATCAAAACATGTCAAAAAAGAACAAGATATGTTGTATCTCCCACTACTAGAAGAAGTAGCATTGAATCAAATATTACAAGGGGCGGAATTATCATTAAAAACAGCACTTTAATATCTATGAAATTTGTTCTCATTTTTCATCTTATCTAACAAAGTTTCCAGCTATCTCATCTATTACCTGACATGGCTTCATTTTCACATTTCAGTTTCAAACATTTCATACCTATCTCCCTATTACATTACTAATGATTGAGCCCCGAGGTTGGATGAACAATTTGAACAACGCAGCCAAGTCCAAGTCAAATAGAAATCCTCCCCAACTATCAATAAAAGGGGCACTTGGGTTTGGGCTTCTTCCACGTTTCTGACCTTTTTTCTTTTTGTCAATTCAATAGATTGAAAACTAGGCTAAAACTTCACCAATGCCCACCAAGATATGACCAAAAATAAATATATAAAGAATAAAATGCTAGAAGATAAAAGACCTTTTGGCATGAATCGAACCTCCCATTTGACATATCTCGTTGGCTTACAAACGCTCCCGGGAAAGCAAATCTCGTTGGCTTCGAAGAAACACTGCGATCAAAGCAAAGACAGAAGGCCTCTTACCCGAGATTTGTCCAGATACAGAACGAGAGAAGCAGGAGGTGGTCTGCTATGTGCGCAACGGGGATGGCCGAGGTTGAGTGAGAGGAGTAGGGTTTGTGCTTGAAAAGGACGAAGAGGAGGGGTTTGACCGTTCAAGTTACAAGAGAAGGGTTTTGTAGGAGAAAACCAGCCGAGTTGCTCTCGTGTCTCTCACATGCGTATTTTCGAACCTTCATTTGGCGGTGTCGTTGTGAAGTGCATGCAGTTCTTATCAAGCCGTTTTCTTTTATCTTTTTTTTGCGCTTTGCATTTTCCATGGAAATAAATAAAAAATAAAAGGCCGGTCACTCATGCAGGGGCACCGCCTATAAGTGGAATCGATAAGAGAGCTCACCAGAAGTTCAGAGATTGATGAGTCGAACGAGATTTGAGTATCTAGTGCGGTTGAACGAAACACGAAACAACAACATGGTTTATAGTCACCTCTTGCAGGATTCCACGACCATGCCCGACCTGATACCTCAACAAATATGTGCCCGACCCATAATTTTTATCCAGGCCGGGTTTTGGTGACAAAGAGAGAGGGGTTTTTCTTTTGCTTAAGAAATAATCATTGGGCAGGCCCACCCTAAGTGGTAACAAAGCGTCCACCCTGGCCGGTGCAGGCCAAGACCACAGGGCCCATTTCGGTGGGGAGGCCCGCCCAGAAGATGGACACTGTGGGCCAGGCCTGCCTAGCCCACCCGACAAAAAATAGTCTGAAATTTGAAAGACAAAAGGAAAACTTAAGAGAAAAAAACAAAACGGTACAAATAGATTGATTGCACGTAAACATCTAATAATCGAAAACAAGTTACAGTAACCCCTGATGAGTCCACCTTCGGGAATAGTGCATCACCTTAAATCCATCAAATCGAAGTAGACATAAGTAATTAAGAGTGCATGGGATACACAATCCCGCTCACTATGTAAATAGCAATATCATATATCACTACATAAAGCAGTGAGAGCCATTAAATGCAGGTTTGGTGTGCCTAACTCCCCCATCATTATTAATTTCAGTTGTGGGCATAAGAACATCCAACGTTCTAGAAGGAGAGAGACAAGCAACGGGAAGAAGAATGCAGGAGAAGAAGAAAATTTGGATCATTTTTTGTCTTTTTGCCTGTGCTGTTATAATTTTGATCTTTTTTAGATGATTAGTTTTGATATATACTGCACATTCATCTTGATAATCTACTTTAGTTAATTGCTAATTATAGCTAAAGTACCAAACCCAGCATAATTCTTCAATTATTAATTTATTTTGTCGATAGAAATGATTGGAGATCTTTTTAAATATTAGCTTTCGCCAAACAAAAAAGTTTATTTCTAATGGGCTTAGAAAATACTGTTTTAGTAACCACTCAACCTAATTTAAGTGGAATGCACGATTAAGTCAAAGTATTCCCAAGCTCTCACCCTTATGCTAGTTAATGAATAATTTGCTATTTATATCTTTTTTTAGTTCCAGCATTTTATTTTTGCCAATTTTACAGCATGTATTTTCTGATGGATAGTTTTCTGCTGGAATGAATGTTACTTTAGATTTTGCAAGGGAAAAATTATGTCCATTCAATTCAATGAAATATTATGAACGGGCGCCACGTTGGATACCACCTTTCCCTCATTCATGATTCTCTCCATTAATTGTTGTCTTCTTCTTACAGCAGCCATGGCTGCTAGAGGTAGAGCTCCACTCGCGGCTATGGATGCCAAATCTCGAGCTCGTGGCCACCATGGCCGTTTGAGCTCGATCTCTGGGTTCGTGGCCGCAAGTGGTGGTCATGATTGCACAAGAAAACATCGGGGCTTCTTGTTCAAGAAGCTTGGGCTCAAGAACCTAACTTTGCAATTGTGGGTGATGGTGTAATTCTCGGTAACTTCAACCCCACCTACTCACTCAATTACCTACATTTGTGGTTTTACCTAGAGCATGAATTGTTGTCGAAACTAATGGTGGGGCTTGTCGCCATGGAGGCTGTAATTGGGTTAGTTGAGATGAGAGGAAAGATTACATAGGAGGCAAGAAGGTCTGTAGCTTCACCTCCACCTACTCACTCAATGGTCAGAATTTGCAGTTTTACCTAGAGTATGAATTGTTGAAGGAACTTGTAGTGGGCTTGTGGCCATGGAGGTTTTACTTGGGTTTAGTCTAGATTGTTGTTCCATTTTGTTTATGTTCTCTTCTTGTGGAATTATAAGTATGCTGATAAATATGTTTGTAGTTTCGATAAATTGATTTATTTTGTAGTTGCAACTTGCTTGTATGTTCTAGACTGTCATTATATCTGCAAGATTGTTGTCTACAAAAGAATTCCCTGCACTGCTACTTACTAATTTCGGAAAAAGCAGGCTAGTTATGCTGAGGAATTAGAGTGACAAAGGTGAATTAGAGAGCACCATGGTACTGGGTATATATTAATATCAGAGGGGAATGCCATGTCAAATGAGGCTGTGTGGACATTGACCGAAAAATTTTCACCCTGCTTTTTAACCTAGTTAAGTGGGGCATAATAAAGCTAGTTTATTACTCTGAGTGATGCTTTTGCCTTCTTTGGAAGGCTAGCAACTGCAAAATAGCTCATGCTTTTGGTGCAATCTGAGGGCGAATTGGTGTACCTTAATACCTTCGTTAATGAATGGACTTGATTCCAGTTAACCGAATCTGAACCTATTTTTTGTTTCTTTCTACTTTGTGATTTGCCATTGTTAATGGTGATTTTTGGCAAGAGACTATCCGAGAATTGATTGTTCCGGTGCCAAACAGTGGTGGCAATCCGATGATGGATTCAAGAAGTTTCTCAACATCAAAATTTCCTCCTTTAGTTTTCTCTGATCATCCGCAGTTGGCATTAAGTTTCCATGGCAAGCCACCTTACACACAATACATCAGAGAGAGGGAGAGAGAGAGAGAGAGAGAGAGAGATTTTGAGAGACAGCACCCGCAGAAAACTGATCCTCGAGGCTTGCTAGTCGTTGTCTTGGAGGTTGCCGGCCAATCGACGCATTCATCAAGCGAAATTGAACCACGAACGGCAACGGCATAGAACAAGCTTAATAAGGCCACCAACACCATCCGGAGTATGGTAATGGAACAATGGTTACTATTATCGAAATTAGACCAGAGCTCCAAATTTAAGAAGCTGGCTTGACATCAGGTGAGAATCATCAACTGCAAACCGTCCAGGATCTCATCGGATTCCATTTGGTCGGAGGAGATGGATAAGTAAGGGCATAAAGGTCTCAGCGATGGCGATGGCGATGACGATGGATGGCAATGAAGGCGACGCTTGTAAAGCTGGAGTCTTGCACCTTAAGATCATGGCACAATTTTAGCATGCAAACCACGTCATATGATGATGTATAATATGTCAAAACGAAGGTAATGAAGATTACTAGCATTCTGTAGTTGATCACATCATGAAAATCAGCCATATATGTCATCATATGTTCAATATGACGCTATCGGTCCAGAAATCGCATTTACACTATCAACATCCACTAATCATGCCTTAACAGCCATCGATTAACATCATATCCACACATATCCATCTCGAACTATCGTTGAGCATTCAGAATGATGATCCTAGCCCCGGCCATTAAATATTGATCCAAAAATCAGTATTAACGACCTCGCTTCATAGGACGAGAATCATAGAGGATAGAAAGCCTACATTTGTTCGTTCATGAACCGACGATCAAGTAACCTTCAGAGATGTCCGTCATTCAATGATGAAGCTGCTATATGACAAAAAAAAAAAAAAAAAAAACACTGAAATCAGTGGAGAATCAGAATCCATATCGTTCTGTAATAAGAAATGAAAGAAGGAAATAGAACACTAAGCTTTGATTCCCCTACTAAAACCACAGAACGCGAGGAACCTAGAGTTCAACTTGCTTGGCGTTTCATTATATTTTGTCGATGATGAACATGCAATGGTGAGGGCGTTGTAGAAAATTAATTCACATAAACAACTAATTAATCATAAAAAAAACGGATCCATACATGATTGTAAAACACCGAGAATAATAAACACAGCGGAATTAAAGCGTACCTGTTTGAGCCATTGCTTCACTTGAAGAAAATAAATCAATCTGATAACCAGTGATCTATCCGAATGCCAGATCTTCCTTTCTATGATCTATTTCAATATAGCAGCTTTCAATGGGATTAAAGCAACTGATAGGTATAACCAACCCTTTTATAGGCTAGAGAGGGGATCTAGCAAACCCTAATCAACAGCGTGTCAACTGGGCACTTCCCATTACGGGCTTCAGTTAAACACAATTGCCTACACTTTGCTGCTCAACTAGGCCCGTTATTATTAGATGCCAATACCCAATTTAATCAGATCGGTTTAACAAATATTGTAATATCCATTAACTCGATTATTTAAAATAGAAAATCAATTAATTAATGTAAGTCCATATTATAGGAAATTTCCAACATTCTCCCACTTGGGCTACATTAATTAACTTATTTTATTTTGAAAAAGATTTTATATTGATGTTGACGCCTAAAATTTCATTTTAATTAATTAGGTTTTATTTTTGTTTTTATTTTATTTGGATGATAAATAAATGAAAAAACGAAAAAGCGGAAAAAACGAGAAAAAACAGAAGAAAATGGAAAAAGCCCCTCCCATGGGCCCGTGAGGCCCATTTCGCCCTCGGCCCGGCCTAGTTTGGGTCTTCATCTTCCTTCACCGTCGCCTCGCAGCACACGTGTGGAGGGCACGATGCCGGAAGGGAGGAGAGGACGGCGACGCACATGGGGAGCTGGCGGCGACGCACCAAGGACGGGTAGGTGGCGGATGGGACACCGGTTCGGCCGGCGGAAGCCGTTCGGCACACGAGGACCGTCGGTCGAAGCTCCGTCGACCGACCGCCCCCTCACCTATAAATAGGGCTCCCTCGACGACGGCAAAGGGCACGCCGAGAACGATCAAAGGCTGCAAAGCTTCGAGCTTCCTGCTGAGAGACTTCAGAAGGGGAGCCGAGGTCGAGCAAGTCCAGATCTGAAGGCTCGCGGCCGGAGAGGGAGAAGTTCTGCCGGAGAGACACGAAGTAGAGAGAGAGAGAAACTGAAGCCGAAAGGGGGTTCGCGTGGGTCTCGCCGTCGTCGCCGTCTTCGCCTTTGCCGCGCCATCGCCGAGCGTGGTATCGCGCCGTCGCCGTTGCCCTCGCCATCTCCCTCTTCGTAAGTCCGTCGTCGTCGCCGTCACCGCCGTAGTCGCCATCGTCGCCAACGCCTTGATTCCCGTCCTCGGCGCGCGGATCGCAAACCCTAGGGTTTGCGATTTTCCGGGTCGCGAAGTGGATCCGAACCCAGAAAATCGGGTAAGGTTTGCAATTTGGGGCGCGGTAGGAACCGGGTCGCGATCCGGGTTGGATTTGGGTAAGGTTTCGTAGGCGAGCTGGGTTGTGGAGCGGGTCGTGGAGCCGGGTCGTCGGGCCGGGCCGGGCGTCCCAAACGCCCGGCCACGGCGTCGTTTCATATTAATAAAAAAAAAAAAGGAAAAAACGAGTCGTGCCGCGTTCGGGTCGCCGACCCGGCCTCGGGCCCAACCCGCGGATCGACCGGTCGCCTTCCCTTTTTATTTTAAAAAAATCTATTTTAATAACTAAATAAAAATAAATAATTTTTCAAAAAATAAAAAAAAAAAAATACTTTATTTTCGAAAAATATTAAAAAATATTAAAAAATATTTTATTTTCCAAAAATCAAGAAAAATCAAAATAATTTATTTTCCAAAAAAAGCATTTAAAAATATTTAAAAATATTTTATTTTCCGAAAAAAAAAAAATTCCATATTTTCATAAAAATGCCAAAAATCCAAAAAAGTAAAAATTCATGAAAAAGCCAAAAAAATTCAGAAAAAGCCAAAAAACTTGTATTTTTCCAAAATACCAAAAAAAACCAAAAACTCCCTTTTATGTCAAAAATTAGAAAAAAACTCAAAAATGTTTTTCCTTCCCAAATTGCATGTAAAATCCCTCAAACATCCAAAAAGCCTCAAGGTTTAAATAAGATTAGTTACCGAAAGGGCATTAATGATTAACTAGTGTAATCAAGTCCCCGATCCTAATTTCTCTGGTTGCGCAGGAGCGAGTATTTCTCCCGATACTTCGCTTGGGTTTCTAATCGACCCACCCCAAACCGATTAGTGGCGACTCCGTTTTAAAATTAATTTACAAGTTAAAAATTTAGACCATTAAGTCGTGAATTGGTGGGCTTGGGAGAGTTCGGGCTTAATAAATTCAGTCGAGCCATTAGCCTCCTTAGGCGCCCGTTCCCGATTGCGGGCGCCGGAAAAAAGAGGTCGCGACAGCTTGGCGACTCCGCTGGGGATATTTGAGGACTTTGGCCATTTTTGTCTTGTTTAAATTCTTTACTAACTTAGGTTTTTTTCTTTATGCAGGTCAAAAGCTTAGAAATTTATTTTAATTTTGCTTAAAATAGATTATCTTGTGATTATAAACTGTTGTGCATGCTTTACTGTTTTAAACACTACACATGACACACACAACCCGACCGCCGGACCTAGGCCGCCATAGGATTTCTAGGATGGTGTTAAGAAAGATATGACCTCGAACGCAAGACTGCGATGTAGAGGTTGCCTTTCTTTTCCCCGAATTTTTTAGCCGAGGTTAGGAGGGTATGCTCCTAACGCGAGACTGCGACGGGCGGATATCCTTTTAATCTCACCAATCCTTCTTAGTTAGAAATCGAGCCGCACGTCCCATGCGCATGTCTTTGTGCTTGCCATTTTTCTTTAAAAGCAAAGTGATTTCTTTACTATTACTCAGTCTTTTTATTTGGCCCATGGCAATTTAGGATAAGCTTTTCAAGTCCCAGTTTATATGCGATGGGGAAAGACGATATCCAGTTCATTCCTACTCCCAAGGCGGAGTTCTTCAGATGGTGGGGTCAATTGGACAAGTATGCCCAAGAGCGCGTGAAAGCCAAAATCGGTCATCTCCTATCATTGATTCAAATCACTGTTCGTCCTGAAGTCATACAAGCTATGGCGCATTTCGGTGTGCAAAAATGACTACTTTCATATTTGGTAGATTTGAGCTAACCCCAACTCGGAAGAATACGGTATCATCTTTGGAATGCCTCTCGAGAATAAGCTTGTCAGACCATCAATAGGCATCATCCCGTTGCGTGGATTAGCGCAACTTTTAAGAACTGAAGTTCATGTTATGAGGCAAATTCTTGAAAACAACCATAATACCCGCCCACTAGAATTTATGAATGTATGTTTTCAAAATCAGCCTATGACCCAAAAAAGTGAAATTTTCCTCTTGGCCTTTTCGGATTCATCATTTTCCCCATCAAAGAAATGTCATAAGTCCTAAGATGGCATGGATAGTTGATCAGATCTTAAGGGGGCAAAATTATGTCAACATGATTTTAACTAAAACATTCATATCCTTTAATCGTTTTAAAGATAACATGGAGAAAATCATGCGGGTCTCTCCTGAAATTTTATAAGTCTGGTTCTTTTCCCACCTAAGTGAATTCCGAGACTTCATACGATCGTCTGAAACAAATACTTTCGAGAATCCATTACAAAAATTTATGGTTTTAGGACCATACATTCCCAATCAAAGCTGTTTAAATTGGATAAACTTCCTAAGAGACCCAGCTCCTGAGGCATTCCAATGGTGTGCTGGTTGGTTCCATGAAAAGAGAGCTCGCTTCGCTTACAAACGTTGCCGCCCAATCCCGTTGCTCGGCCTCACTGGCGCCATTCTCTATTACCCATATCGGGTGGCATGACAATATGGAGCCCTTCAGGAGATCCCTCCAGTTCTTTTCAACACAAACCGTGACTACGCATTCGAAATTTCTATCGCTGAGGAAACCTAGGACAAATGCTATCGCAAAAGGATCGTGGTACCTAAAGGGCTTGAGGGAGAAGAAAGAGCCCACCACGCCTCTGCGGACTACATCCACAATCATCACATGCCGACAAGGTGGAAGCCATCGGTCCCTCGCTCAATCAGAGAAAGTAGCCCGCACGAACAAGCAGAGCTTACACAAAGGGATTTGGGAATAGACTAAATACATATCTCGGAGCCAGTCCAAGAAAGCAAGCAACCTTTGCAGGAACAAGGCTCCCTGTCGCATATAAGCTAGCAGTCATTGTCTTCCTTAGTGTTTATTTTGTGAAAGCTTTGTCCCTTTGTTTAGGGACTTTTCTTTAATATCTAGTACTTTGTTATATCATTTCAAGTTCTAGATGCTAGAAGTCTGTAAAATCCTCTTTTGATAAATAAAAATAGATAGACCGTTGCCATGGGTCAATCTTTGTCTGCTCTGTGCTCATTCATTGTTTTCACAAAAACAGGTAATCATGAATCGCCAACTATCAGCCACTCGTGAATGGCCTCATATGATAGGGGCCGATCAGAAATGATGTACAAAATCGCCTCTCCAACATTGAAGACGGCGTAGGACAGATGTCCATTGTCCTTCGACAACTCTCGAGGCAAATGGAATCCGCTCAAACTGAGCCCAACTCCGTAGCTACTTTAAGCACCATAATGACACCTGCGAATTTGCCAGAGAATAACCAACACCATAGACAGTTTGAAAAAATCATGAAAAAGTTAAACCAGCTGCAGGGGCAGAATCCCATGGACTTGTCCAATTACGCCGGCATTGAGATCCCTGAAGAGCTCAAAGCGCCTGAATGCGAAAGGTATGCTGATACCTCCCGCCCAAAGACCTACTTGCAGGCCTATCTGGTCAGAAGGATGATTCAATCATACTAGTCAAGCTTGACTGGCCCCGCCTTGCAATGGTACATTGTCAGGAAGATTAGTCTCCTTAAAACCTTGAGGGAATTGATCCATGTTTTCCACCAAGAATATAATATTGACATCAGCCCTGACATCGCCTTGCCCTATGAAGAACTGATGATCGCAGAGCACAAGGAGCTGTTAGTCGCTGAGATAGGAGAAGAAGATGTCAATGAAGCCTTGCATGATAAATGGATGACTGAGCAACATCAAATTACTGAAAAGTTTCCCACTAGGAAAGGCAAGGAACCTGTGTACGAGATCAAAGACACGGAGCTTGTTCAAGATCGGGCATGACAAGACAGCTCCCAAGCTTACTCCAAGAGCTAGGGTCCAAAGAATACCAACCCCTATCAACCTCGGAAAGTGAATCGACAAAGGTGAAACTCTAATGTCTCTCACTTCCCTTGACGAGAATCAAGATGGCAAAATGAAGAGTCTTACTCAAAAGGTTTGGACCAGAAGCCAAGAGAAGAAAGCCTAAGCAAATCAATTCAGCATCTGCCGACGAGCCACCGCACCAAAGCTCCGAGCATTCCCAAGAATACAGCTTTGAAGGCTACCATCCCCTAGAGTACAACCCTAAAGACTTCCCATCCTTAGAATACAGCCCCAAGGACTTCCAACGTTACTTCGACAATGAAACTGACGATTCATCGTATAACTGTTTCCTACTCTCACTCGAGGATGAAGGCCCGTTAGAAGAGGAAACATACGTCTTTATCTGCTACGATCCTAATGAAGTACTAAGCTCGTCCTTTGACCATGAGGATAGCTTCAATACTTCATCCTCATTCAGAAATTTTAACCCAGAGGAAAGCAATGGGGTAATCTCGGTAGAGTCCAACTTCCCTGAAACAGAAAAATTCACCATTACGATGAATATGCAGTGGGAAAACCAGTGGCCTAACCAAGACATATCAAGCTCGTCTTGCCCTCATAGGATCATGACCCCCATAGAAATGTGGATACCCAATTTCCACAGGTACAACGGCACGACTTGCCCCGTGGCTCACTTGCGATATCTCCATGCCTGAAATGAGTCGATATTATGGCCGAGATGTTATTTACAACTCGGGCATTCCGAGAAACTCTTACGGGTCTGCACTACAATGGTTCCGCACAGCAAATATTCACCTCATAAAGGATTGGAGCGAGCTGACTTCCACATTCTTGCATCGTACCAAAACCAGATTGGAACCGAACCGCCTTGCGAGAGTTTGGCTTACTTCGGGAAGAAGACCAATGGAGGATATCCAAGCATACGCATGGAGGTGGAGGGCTTTCATGATGCAAACCCACCCTCAACTAGCTGAGGAGGAGTTAATGAAACAATTCATAGAAGCTTTGTCCTGCAAGCATCGTTGTTGGCTGCATGGGTTACACTTCCGTAACTTCAACGAGGTAGTCATCGCATGTGAATACTTCGAGTCTACTGAAGGCGAGGAATTCAAAGACGCTTAGCTTCAAGACCAGCACTATCAAAGCGCTCCTTTACATAGGAGTTTTCATGAGTTTTACTTGTAATTTCATGTTTCTTACCTTGTCTAATGTGCTACTATTGTACTTTCCATTCCAAGTACTCTAATGTACAGTTCTAATATTCTGTTTTGAGAGCATGAGGCGGTACTCCAAACCTGCCCAGTGATGTTATCCAACCATGAAAAGAAAATATCATCCAAGGAGAATACCGAGGGCTGGGCTTCCTCATGCTTTTTCTCCCCCAAAGACCTATTTTGAAAATAAAAATATTTCATCACTCAAAAGCTTTTGTCAAAACAAGATGATAAATTTAAGCACGTTTGTCTTTCTAACCCTCTCACTTTATGTTTCAGAACATCATCCCCTTTGATTTAGTGTGACTATCACATCGTGTGAACAGACCAAACTCGAGAAAGCGGGGGCAAACAAAAAAAGATCATCCCACTTCAAAGAAGGTAAGCTTTATTTTCTGAATATAATTTTGGAAATGATGTCCTCTCTCTTCTATTTACAGGAAACAAAATATAGGCCGTAATAGGTACAGGCATACAATTGAAATCAAGCCGTCCCCAGGAGCTCTGTGCACTCCACCTCGCTCTTGCCCAACTCCTTCTTAAGCCGAAGCAATATCTTTTCCCTAGAACGTGCTCGAGCAACTAGACGTTGCGATTTCGTTGATGAAATTTCCAACTATGACAAGCGCAGAAGCACAGGAAAGTGATTTCTTCTCTTTCTTTGAATTGGCTACTGTCAACAGGAAGGAAATCCAAACAGTTGAAGTGATCTCTAGCCCCCTATTTAAGATGATGATGTTAGGACCTGGAAACCTAACTTCTTGTTCCTGACGCATGCTCTCCCAAGAAGTAATTGCCATCAGAGAATTGGAGGTTTTGATTGACCATCTTAGTTTCCATAGAAGCATGAGGTATATGACTTTGCCCAATGCTGCTATAGTCAAAGACAGAAGAAGAAAATTCCACAGAAGGAAGGCGTTGAAGATGAATCAATGACCATCAATCATGCATACAATGCCACAAATGAGGAAGGCCAATCGAAAGAAATGTCGAACCGTGTCAATACAAAGAGGCTGTCATCGACATACAGAGATCCCTAGGAACTAACAAATACAAACTCCGGGGAAGAGTAATTTGATATCGTTTCCAATATTCCCAGTATCTGAACTCGTTTTTGACATATTTTCTCCTATTGACAGGAAGCATAGGATTCAAGAAGCAAGCTTAATGGTTAATTTGGACAAATTAAATTAACCCATATCAATTTACCTAATTTGGTACGAAAGTACGTGTCATCCAGGAGCCGGTTCGGTTAAATGAAAAAAGAAGCACCCTACGGACACCCTCGACACCTCTAGCTGAGTGGTACTCGGGAAGAAGCAAAGCGGTCCGAAGTCGGGGGTTCGAATCCCCGACACGGCAGTTAGCCGCTTGGTAAAAAAATAATAATAATAAATTTTTGCGCCTGCAAATTACAAGAGAGCAGATGACCTAACGAAACAAAAGACATAGGACTTCGTGTCCCACTTGCACTTCAGGTCCATCCAATCATCTGCAAACTAGTGAAGGGTAATGTTGTATCGCTTATAAGTTATTTGACTCTTGAAAGAGTTTCTAACTAACATGATCCCTTTTATCTATTGCAGGATCACTTAAACCGTAAAAAATGCGGATAACAAATCAAGGAAAGACATGTCAAACTCTGATAAACTCTCCCAAGCAAAATGGCGTCTCAAGTATCGCCAAAGCAAATGACAGAGATCCTTCAAGCCTCAATTCACCTTTAATTTTGGCCCCGTTGATTGATTTATTTTTCATCTTGTTTTTGCGGGGGCAAAAACAGAGATGCCCGATTAGATCCCCAACCCCGGCTGATCCTTCTTGTGTCATTTCCCTACTCAATAGGAGCAATCCATTGACACCCATTTGTGAATAACCCTTTTTGATGTTCAAAATTTAACATATTCGGAAACACCATTTTGTTAACCCTTAAAGCTGCCAACAAGGTCTTTTTGAACAAAAACCATTCATTTGTTTTAAGAGTACAAACTCTCTCATGTTTAAAAGGTTGCATGCATTTTTCCAAATGGATTTTTGCATGATGATTTTGTCTGTCTAAATCACTGATTCTACAAGGATTATTAGAATAGACAGCTAAGTGAAGAATACAAGGTTAATTGAGCATGCTGGATAAGGCGCGTCGGAATGATGACTAGCAAGCCATATCCCACACACAGTCCCTAACTATACACTTGTGAGATGAGTGTAGAAGATTCCATGACTACAGGGTAAAGAGTTCTCTCGCAAATGGTACGATGACCAAAATAGTAGGAGGCATTCCATTGCTCACTTTGAGCCCCATACACTGGCCAAATTTCTGTCTTACCCCTCTGTCGAAGAACCACCCCACACTGGGGCAAGTTGAAGGCAAGTTAGCATCACGAGGTGAGAAAAGGGATAGAAATTCTCTTACTTGCACTTGCATCAATCTTTGAGTGTCTTTATTGCATATGAACACTCGCGTTAATTTAAGTACCCTAGAGTCATGAAGAACAATTCTTTCTTTACGCACTTGTATCCATTGCACGACCCAATTGAGTCTGTAAATTCACCCTCACATGGAGGCAAAGCAAACGCTGCTGCCACCCAAGTAGCATAATTAGAAGCACCATGAAAAGATGAAGACTCAATAGTCTAACAAAGGTGTTTGCTTGAACTTACCAAGATCAATTCCTCAAGCAACAAGAACAAAATTGGGGCATAAAAAAGCAGCGTACCTAGTAAAAGCAAGGTCAATGCCCATGAATGAAAAATTGAAAAGAGAAATGGGGACATAAAAAAGCAGTGTGCCTGGTAAAAGCAAAGCTGATGCCCCAAACGAAAATGCAGCCATCTGTATTCCCAAGAGAAGTTGCTGTTGTTGTTCAATTGATAGAGCTTTCATCTGACTGCTAGAGGAAAGACCGATGACAAATGTCAAGGCAATCACCAGCTCTCACCCTTTTACACATGAGTCAAGCCTACATGGCATCCTAATGTAAAAAGTCTCTTCAGACTAGGGGCACTTCAATTAACACAGGATTTCATATGTCTATAAACATCGCTCGAAGAAGTACGAGCAAGATTATTCTATCTCTTTTCGCAGACTCTTGACTTGCAAACCCGGAGATGATCGTGCAACATCTTTCCCACAAGCCATGACCTTATTGGTCCCCTTTGATAAGCCTTGACCAAGCCTTCATCACAATTCCAACAAAGACCTCTCACATTGGTAAAGTCGTATCATTTGCGAGAATACTCGGACCCCTGCTGACATGATGATAGTGAGATAGTATGGTCCTTATAAATCCTGCATCAATGGTCAGGATAGCCTTTTCCATGAGAGTGAGCGAAAGTCCTTTCAGACTGAAAGTCCCTCATCTGGCATGCTCAAGACATCTACATTCTAAATGAAGGTTGTCTTTCAAAATCTCCCCCAGTGGAATTCGGATGATGCAAAACTAACAAAATTATCATGCATGAATCTCATTTGAACTCATGAATTTACAACACATACAATCATGTGTGCATACCGTGCAAATAGCAGACATACTCTCAGAGATAAGAGATATTGCCAAGTAAGCATATCCCTATCCACATTTGTCTTAAGGTACCTACCACTGTCTAGGTACTCTCTTCTTGACACTCGACCTATTTGAGTTGTCCCTTGAGTTTCGATGCTTGCAACCTGTCTTAGCATCCTATTGTCTTTGAGTACCGGTCCTTTGTTCGGATACTCCTTTTCCCCGACACTCGACCTATTCGAGTTGTCCCCAGAGTATTGATACTTGTGACTGACCAAGTATCCCTTTATCATTGAATACCTACTGCTATCCAAGTATCCTCTTCTCTTCAAGTATCGGCCATCGTTTGGATACTCCCTTTTCATGACACTCAACCTGCCCGAGTTGTCCCCAAATAATATAGTAGTTGTTTAAGCATTCCACTGCGTTATGCACTTGCAGTTACCCAAGTATGCTCTCTTACCATCATGACACTTGAACCTGCCTGAGTGGTCCCAAATCATATCATTAAATACTTGTGTTCATCCAAGTTTTCCAGTACTTTGTACACCTGTGGTTACCCAGGTGTTCTAGCCCTTTTAAGTGCCTGTGGCCATCCAGGTAAGCCTCGTGCTACATTCAAGTTCATGTTACCAGGAGGTGATAGACCTTCATGAATATGTGGGGCACGTCCTCGATATTCCCAATTACCAGGAGGTGAGAGACCTTCACGAATATCTCAGGTATGCCCTCGATATTCCCAATTACCAGGAGGTGAGAGACCTTCACGAATATCCCTGTACGTCCTCGATATTCCCCTTTACCAGGAGGTGAGAGACCTTCATGAATATCCAAGGTACGTCCTTGATATTCCCAACTACGAGGAGGTGAAAGACCTTCACGAATATCTCAGGTATGCCCTCGATATTCCCAATTACCAGGAGGTGAGAGACCTTCACGAATATCTCAGGTACGTCCTCGATATTCCCCTTTACCAGGAGGTGAGAGACATTCATGAATATCCGAGGTACGTCCTTGATATTCCCAATTACCAGGAGGTGAGAGACCTTCACAAATATCCGAGGTACATCCTCGATATTCCCAATTACCAGGAGGTGAGAGACCTTCACGAATATCCCATGTACGTCCTCGATATTCCCAATTACCAGGAGGTGAGAGACCTTCACGAATATCTCAGGTATGCCCTCGATATTCCCAATTACCAGGAGGTGAGAGACCTTCACGAATATCTCAGGTATGCCCTCGATATTCCCATTTACCAGAAGGTGAGAAACCTTCACGAATATCTCAGGTACGTCCTCGATATTCCCAACTGCTAGAAGGTGAGAAACCTTCACGAATATCTCAGGTACGTCCTCGATATTCTCATTACCAGAGGGTGAAAGACCTTCACGAATATCTCGGGTACGTCCTTGATATTCCCAATTGCCAGAAGGTGAGAGACCTTCATGAATATGCGAGGCACGTCCTCAATATTCCCTTTTACCAGGAGGTGAGAGACCTTCACGAATATCTCAGGTACGTCTTCGATATTCCCATTACCAGGAGGTGAGAGACCTTCACGAATATCTCAGGTATGTCCTCGATATTCCCAATACCAGGAGGTGAGACACCTTCACGAATATCTCAGGTATGCCCTTGATATTCCCAACTACCAGAAGGTGAGAAACCTTCACGAATATCTAAGGTACGTCCTCGATATTCTCATTGCCAGAAGGCGGGAGGTCTTCACAAATATCTCAGGTACGCCCTCGATATTCTCATTACCAGAAGGTGGGAGACCTTCACGAATATGCGAGGTACGTCCTTGATATTCCAATTACCAGGAGGTGAGAGACCTTCACGAATATGCGGGGCATGCCCTCGATATTCCCAATACAAGGAGGTGAGAGACCTTTACGAATATCTCAGGTATGCCCTTGATATTCCCAACTGCCAGAAGGTGAGAGACCTTCACGGATATCTCAGGTACGTCCTCAATATTCTCATTACCAGAAGGTGGGAGACCCTCACGAATATGCGAGGTACGTCCTTGATATTCCAATTACCAGAAGGTGAGAAACCTTCACGAATATGCGGGGCATGCCCTCGATATCCCAATACCAGGAGGTGAGAGACCTTCATGAATATCTCAGGTATGCCCTTGATATTCCCAACTGCCAGAAGGTGAGAGACCTTCACGAATATCTCAGGTACGTCCTCGATATTCCCATTTACCAGGAGGTGAGAGACCTTCATGAATATCCGAGGTACGTCCTTGATATTCCCGATTACCAGGAGGTGAGAGACCTTCACGAATATCCAAGGTACATCCTCAATATTCCCAATTACCAGGAGGTGAGAGACCTTCACGAATATCCCATGTACGCCCTCGATATTCCCAATTACCAGGAGGTGAGAGACCTTCACGAATATCTCAGGTATGCCCTCGATATTCCCATTTACCAAAAGGTGAGAGACCTTCATGAATATGCGAGGCACGTCCTCGATATTCTCATTACCAGAAGGTGAGAGATCTTCACGAATATCTCAGGCACGTCCTCCATATTCCCAATTACCAGGAGGTGAGAAACCTTCACGAATATCTAAGGTACGTCCTCGATATTCTCATTGCCAGAAGGCGGGAGGTCTTCACGAATATCTCAGGTACGCCCTCGATATTCTCATTACCAAGAGGTGAGAAACCTTCACGAATATCTAAGGTACGTCCTCGATATTCTCATTGCCAGAAGGTAGGAGACCTTCACGAATATGCGAGGTACGTCCTTGATATTCCAATTACCAGGAGGTGAGAGACCTTCACGAATATGCGGGGCATGCCCTCGATATTCCCAATACCAGGAGGTGAGAGACCTTCACGAATATCTCAGGTACGTCATCGATATTCTCATTACCAGAAGGTGAGAGACCTTCACAAATATCTCAGGTACGTCCTCGATATTCCCAATTACCAGAAGGTGAGAAACCTTCACGAATACCCTGTGTACGCCCTCGATATTTCCCAATTGCCAAGAGGTGGGACACCTTCACAAATATCCTGTGTATGTCCTTGATATTCCCAATTATCAAGTACCCCTTCGATGCTTGTGAATGTCCAAGTATCCCCCAAGGATTCATACTTGTGATCATCCAAGTACCCCTTCAATACCTATGATAAGCCAAATACCCATTTTGACGCCTGCAAAGGCCCAAATATCCTTCAGGTTAGTACTTGTGAATATCCAGGTACTCTTTGATATGCTTGTGAATGTCCAGGTATCTTCCAGAATCGATGCCTTGAGAAAGGTTGGTGCATCTCCCGAGAAAGGTCGGGTACCAACTGGTGTCTTCGATAGAAGTCAGACACCCAACAAATCGATGACCTGATAAAGATCGGCGCATCTCCCGAGAAAGGTCGGGTTCCAACTGGTGTCTTCGACAGAAGTCAGACACCCCACAAATCGATGCCCTGATAAAGATCGGCGCATCTCCCGAGAAAGGTCAGGTACCAACCGATGTCTTTGATTGAGGTCAAGCACCCCCAACAAACAGATGCCTTGAGAAAGGTTGGCGCATCTCCCGTCAAGGCGATCGAAAAAAGGTTCGGGTCCTAGACAAACAACTCATTGCTCTAACAGGCGACCGAAGAAAGGTTCGGGTCCTGGAAAAGCAATTCCCTGTCAAGGCGACCGAAGAAAGGTTCGGGTCCTAGACAAACAACTTATTGCTCTAACAGGCGACCGAAGAAAGGTTCGGGTCCTGGAGAAGCAATTTCCCGTCAAGGCGACCGAAGAAAGGTTCGGGTCCTAGACAAATCATTGATTGTTTTAACAGGCGACCGAAGAATGGTTCGGGTCCTAGAGGAGCAATTTCCCGTCAAGGCAACGGAAGAAAGGTTCGGGTGCTAGACAAATCATTGATTGTTTTAACAGGCGACCGAAGAATGGTTCGGTTCCTAGAGAAGCAATTTCCCGTCACGGCGACTGAAAAATGGTTCGGGTTCGAGACAAACCACTGATTGCTCTAATAGGCAACCGAAGAATGGTTCGGGTCCTGGAGGAGCAATTTCCCGTCAAGGCGATCGAAGAAAGGTTCGGGTCCTAGACAAATCATTGATTGTTTTAACAGGCGACCGAAGAATGGTTTGAGCCCTGGAAAAGCAACCTCTTCATATCACCAGGTAAGATGATGCCTTGATACTTGCCAAACTCGGGGTTCACACCCTATCTCACTCACTCCCGGTAAGTAACTACAGGTATCTTCTTATCTGTCTTAATATATGAAATGTTATATTGCTCTTTTTACATAGGATAATAACTCCCAAATAAAATATAATCTGCTATGCATATATGGACAAAATTTAGGCATCGGTTTGTCTTTGAATGCAACCTCTCGCGAGCTCACCGTCAAAGAGGGCATTTGTTGACGCCTAAAATTTCATTTTAATTAATTAGGTTTTTTTTTTTTTTTATTCGGATGATAAATAAATGAAAAAAAAAAAACGAAAAGCGGAAAAAAACGAGAAAAAACGAGAAGAAAACGGAAAAAGCCCCTCGCATGGGCCCGTGAGGCCCATTTTCGCTTCAGCCCGGCCCACTGGGTCTTCATCTTCCTCCACCGTCCGCCCTGCAGCACACGCTTGGAGGGCGCGATGCCGGAAGGGAGGAGAGGACGGCGACGCACATGGGGGAGCTGGCGACGCACTGAAGGACGGGTAGGTGGCGGATGGGACGCCGGTTCAGCCGGCGGAAGCCGTTTGGCACATGAGGACCGTCGGTCGAAGCTCCGTCGACCGACCGCCCCCTCGCCTATAAATAGGGCTCCCTCAACGACGGCAAAGGGCATGCCGAGAACGATTGAAGGCTGCAAAGCTTCGAGCTTCCTGCTGAGAGACTTCAGAAGGGGAGCCGAGGTCGAGCAAGTCCAGATCCGAAGGCTCGCGGCCGGAGAGGGAGAAGTTCTCACGGGAGAGACACGAAGTAAAGAGAGAGAGAAGCTGAAGCCGAAAGGGGGTTCGCATGGGTCTCGCCGTCGTCGCCGTCTTCGCCTTTGCCGCGCCATCGTCGAGCAGGTATCGCGCCGTCGCCGTTGCCCTCGCCATCTCCCTCTCCGTAAGTCCAGTCGTCGTCGCCGTCGCCGCCGTAGTCGCCATCGCCACCAACCTCTCGATTCCCCTCCTCGACGCCGCGGATCGCAAACCCTAGGGTTTGCGATTTTCCGGGTCGCGAAGTGGATCCGGACCCGGAAAATCGGGTAGGGTTTGCAATTTGGGGCGCGGCAGGAACCGGGTCGCGATCCGGGTCGGATCCGGGTAGGGTTTTGTAGGCGAGTTGGGTCGTGGAGCGAGTCATGGAGCCGGGTCGTCGGGCCCGGTCGGGCATCCCAAAACGCCCGGCCACGGCGTCGTTTCATATAAAAAAAAAAAAAAAAAAGGGAAAAATCTGAGTCGGGCCCGCGTTCGGGTCGCCAACCCGAGTCGGGCCCAACCCGCGGATTTGACCCGGTCGGCTTCCCTTTTTTATTTAAAAAAATTATTTTAATAACTAAATAAAAATAAATAATTTTTCAAAAATCAAAAAATAAAAAAATACTTTATTTTCGAAAAATATTTTATTTTCCGAAAATCAAGAAAAATCAAAAATAATTTATTTTCCAAAAAAATCATTTAAAAATATTTTAAAATATTTTATTTTCCGAAATAAAAAATAAAAATTCCATATTTTCATAAAAATGCCAAAAATCCAAAAAAAGTAAAAATTCATGAAAAAGCCAAAAAAATTCAGAAAAAGCCAAAAAACTTGTATTTTTCCAAAATACCAAAAAAAAAAAAAAAACAAAAACTCCCTTTTATGTCAAAAAATTAGAAAAAGACTCAAAAATGTTTTTCCTTCCCAAATTGCATGGAAAATCCCTCAAGCATCTAAAAAGCCTCAGGGTTTAAACAAAGATTAGGTACTGAAAGGGCATTAGTGATTAACTAGTGTAATCAAGTCCCCGATCCTAATTTCTCTAGTTGCGCAGAGCGAGTATTTCTCCCGATACTTCGCTTGGGTTTCTAATCGACCCACCCCAAACCGATTAGTGGCGACTCCGTTTTTAAAATAAATTTACGGGTTAAAAATTTAGACCATTAAGTCGTGAATTGGTGGGCTTGGGAGAGTTCGGGCTTAATAAATTCAGCTGAGCCATTAGCCTCCTTAGGCGCCCGTACCCGATTGCGGGCGCCGGAAAAAAGAGGTCGTGACAATTGAAAACGACATTATCGGGTTAATAATTGAAAATTTTGTTTTATGTGGCCACAACTTTTAAAAAATAATATTCCAATAATGGCATCTCAATACCAATCCAATCCTATATAATCTCAGTATAGGACTATGGAGATCAATGTGTTAAGAAAATGCCACAACACAAGACCTTCCATAATCACATATAATAAGCATTATATTTTCATGGATCATGGGCCTAGTAGTGTAGTAAGAAATAGTGCCAACATGTAATCAAAATATACACTATTTCTTATCGGTCCTCAATGCAATTTCTCAACGACATGAAACTGCATTAACACAATTTCTAAACAATATGAAATTGCACAACTATGTCACAATCCAACATGAGATCTCATAATCAGTGACATCCAGTTATCTTTAAACTAAAATTTATTTAAAGATACTGTTTTATACTTCAATTTCTCAGTCAATAGGAGAAAGGATAACCATAGAATCAATAACAACAATCATTGAAAATAAATGCTTTAATAGACATCATAAAAGCATTATCAGTCTGCATATAACTATAACATCCAAAAATACAAATTATATAACTCCCACTAATAAAAGAAATTAAAAGAATCTAAGACACCCATATTCTTTACATGTTTATTAAAGAAAATGGGTCATAAGTCTTTTTTATTAGAGGATCAGTCAATATGGACTCAATTCTAATATTGTCAATCACAATGTCTCCCTTTTTGACCAAGTCCTTAACAGTATAATATTTGATCCAATTAACATTTCAACCGTGGCATTGTTGTTATTTATAACAAAAGTAATTGTTTGTCACACATAATGCAATAAGATCAATTATGGGCAATAAGTATTTCAACAAAAATAATTAGTATATTATAAACTCCTCTTTGGGCAGAGTGTATAATGCACAATTATATTTCACAGTATGAAGTTTATAAAGCAACAATAAGGAAAATTACATATAATTGTCAATGATCTATCCCCTTTGGGCAGACAAATCATTTAAATTATACATCTCCATGATATCAATATATAGAGACGATAAAAGAGAATTACATATAATCTTCAAGGATCAATCCCCTTTGAGCAGACAAATCCTTTAAATTATATATATCTCCATTATCTCAACATAGAGGGGAATTACACATAACTCTAAAAAATTTATCCCCTTTAGGCAGATAAACCTTTTCAGTCACACATCCCTATCATTCATCTCTAATATATCAATAGAGAGGGGAATTACATATAACTTTAAAAATAAATCTCCTTTGGGCAGATAAATCTTTTTGAGTCATACATCCCCATATTTTAATTTTGGAATTTATCTTCATACAATTTTCAAATTAATATACACAATAACCCCCTTTGGGCAGGTAATTGTATATACTAATTTTTATCAATAAGGAACTTCAACAATTTACAAACTTTAAAAATTTGTAAATAATGTTCCATTTAATCGATGCCCAAAAATTCATCAAATAATATGAAGCACTTTACAACATGTGCTTCCTAAGATCATATTGCATTTATCAAACAACAATTTTTGCCACAATTTCATTTATTTATTTATTAGCATGCAGCATCCAATCTAAGCTTACACCCAAAATTTACCCCAATTCCAACTATTCTTGAATATATCACTAACCTATCTATCGCACACAAGAAAGACTCGTACTTTTCCAAGCCATGAATTCTAGAAATAAATCTGTGTCAACCAGAGTAACTTGATGACAATCAGGAAAGAAAGGCAGCCCAAAAAAAAATATCATGATGAAAACTTAGTTGACAGAAGATTGTAAATCCACAAAACGCAATAGAACTAAACACGTTAAGCATTTCTCGTTGTTGTGCTGTTATGAACCAATCCAAACACAATAACTCTAAAGGAAACCCACATCCACACGCCACATTGCAAACGAAGAACCACCTCAACGAATCACGTTCCAATCGAATCCAAACTCAAAAAAAAAAACTCCCACAACTCCTTGACACCCGAAACGGGAGCCCTAGGGTTTCGCGAGGGGGCGCGGGACCGCACCCAATCACGCCATCCTTCTCGCGCGGTGAATCGGACGTGCTCGTCGTCGATGGGTTTCCGGCGTTTCGTGCATGGTTCATTAGGAAATCTAATATTTT
The DNA here is from genome assembly GCA_014182515.1 of Eucalyptus microcorys. NCBI lineage: Eukaryota > Viridiplantae > Streptophyta > Magnoliopsida > Myrtales > Myrtaceae > Eucalyptus > Eucalyptus microcorys. Next base: position 1,175,196 of record CM024568.1, read on the forward strand.
GATGTCCAATCAACTCTATGTGAATGCATTATTTTTATTCAATTAAACAAACACCATCAGCTCCTCCCCCGCCATAAACACGGCCCCAAGGCATAAAAGAAGGAAGACCCTTCATTCCACAGTTTCCAGAACTTTACTTAAAAAAAAAAAAAAAAACTTCTGATTCAAGAGATCAACTTAACCCTTGAACAGGTTCACAAAACAAAAGAATCTCCGCAAACCCATCATCCAAAAACGCCGAATGTCAGCATCTAACAGGGTCATCGCACCAAAACAAGAATGCGAAACATGCGCATAAGAGGCTATCGATAGCAAAGCAATCCAAGTCCATACTCGTACCCTTCCCATACCAACCCATCCGAGAAAAACCAAATCGATTATCGAACCGATCACGCCGAAACAATCATGTCATCGAAGGAACGAACATGAAGCAATGGTTTTCCAAATTAAGATTTCAAAATCTAGAGAACGGAGAGGAAGATGGGGGCTTACTTTAATGCAACAAAAGGATGCTAAAACATATATAACAATACTCATGCTACGATTTATAACGAACATCAATCAATTGCAAGTAATTTGAAGATTTTAGAACTTTTTTTACTATCAAATAAATCCCAGCGAAAATCTGCATAGATGAAGCACATGTGACTCAAGAGAACTACTTAATATTGCTTAATCAATGCGAAACACATATATGTGGTCAGTGGACACAGGTCACATGATTTGGGTAAAACGCTATACAAGCAATTAATGCAACCAAATCTTTTTACTGGAAGATTTCTCATAACACAATTATGTCGGCACTGCAGAATGATCAACTGGCTACTAAACAACACAACCGTCAATCATCTTTCTCAATCAAATAAATTCCACCGAGTTGCCAAATTTCCCTACTCCATTATAACTCAAAAATTGAACAGAAGGGCCAAGCCATCACATGACAAAAATAAAAGAACCCATGAAGTCAGCAATGTGACAGAATCAGAACACCACAAGGAACCATAAAAAAAGATCAAGCGTAAAGAAACGCAATAACAAGAAAATCTCCCATGCGCGGAGCAATTTCTGCAATATTTACTATGGCTACCCAACATGTAGCGAATATATTTCGGATACTGATGACAATATTTCGCAATCCACGTAACCCAGAAACTGATTCTAACAGACGAGCCCCAAAACAACAAACGTGAACAAGAGCAAATAGCAAAACGAAAAGTGCAGATACGACTTGGGAGCAAACAAACACTGTACGAGAATTTTCCCATAAAAAAAAAAAATAATCAGCTACAATAATCTCCAAACCAACCGTTGCTACCGTTGAATTGAAGAGAAAAACAAAGCTAACACTTAGGACCTTTTTTTTTATGTATAAACCCTAGAATTTCAAATTTAAAATTCTCAATCAATTCTCAACGAAACCATACAAATTATATATGGTTGGAAAGATCTTGACATGTAGAAAAATTCTCAACGAAACCATACAAATTATAAATGATTGGAAAGATCTCAACATGTAAAACAAAAACCCTATGGTTTCCGGATCAATTGAGCAAAACAATTCACACGAAAAAAAAATAATGCCCATAGAGGAAAATTTCGAATTTTTCCAAAAAAAAAAAAAAAAAATTGGGTTCTACAATCATATATGACCACGCTTTGATACCACATGTAGAAAATTAATTCACATAAACAACTAATCAATCATAAAAAAACGGATCCATACATGATTGTAAAACACCGAGAATAATAAACACAACGGAATTAAAGCGTACCTGTTTGAGTCATTGCTTCACTTGAAGAAAATAGATCAATCTAATAACCAGTGATCTATCGGAATGCTAGATCTTCCTCTCTATGACCTATTTCAGTATAGCAGCTTTCAATGTGATTAAAGCAATTGATAGGTATAACCTACCCGTTTATAGACTAGAGAGAGGACCTAGCAAACCTTAATCAACAGCGTGTCAATTGGGCCCTTCTCATTACGGGCTTCAGTTAAACACAATTGTCTACACTTTGCTGCTCAACTAGGCCCGTTATCATTAGATGCCAATACCCAATTTAATCAGATCACTGTAGGGTTCAACAAATATTGGAATATCCATTAACCCGATTATTTAAAATAGAAAATCAATTAATTAATGTAAGCCCATATTATAGGAAATTTTCAACAGGCGTTTCACAGTGGACATCATCGGTGAGGAAGAAGCTACATTTCGGCATAGGTGTTTGTCCATAGCTGACTCAGAAGCAAAGGCCATAAAAACACGAGAAAAGCATAGATTCGATTCAACCATCTCAACACAATCAATCATAAGAAATGAGATTTCGAAGATTGGTTTCATGGAGTTCAATTCAGTCTTTCGTTCAAGCATTATATGAAACAATTCATATGGGATTCGGAGTCCGACTTACAACTCAGCAAAGCAGCTTCGATTTCATATGACTAATCCACGAATCTATCAAATGGACTCGGGGTTATTGATTCCTAAGAAGCAAAAGAAAACCGAACATTAGAAAGAGAGAGAGAGAGAGCGCATTGCCTGGTTCGTGATGCACAATGGAGCGACCAAAATCAATGATTCCAGCAATAAACAGCTTCCGTTGAGATCACTGATTGAGGTTAGGCTCTTGCACGCCGGAGACGGAGACAGAGTCGGGCCAGAGGTATCGTCGCCCTTGATTCTGCGAACCCCCTTCTCCCCAATGAAATGCCGGACTTTGCTTTCCTTTCACTCTTGGGCTCACGTCACGGATTACAGAAAAAGGAAAGAGAAAGGATTGGGCCTGAAAAGAAGTGAAAAGATGGGGGTGACGAGAAAGGAACATTGGGACAAACCCAAGGGCTCAGCCGGCCCAAAACTCGCTGAAAATGGGCAAGCTAAAACTAGGCCTCATCCCTATATTTATAAAGTAATTTAAACGCGCTATCATTTTTTGGTTAAAATTATGTGAGTTTCCAGGCAGGCATTCATCGCCATATACCTAGAATTTTCCTTTGAAGGATGTGCAGACTCGACGCTCTTGGAAATATACGGGCCCACGTATTTAACAATGGACTAGAAAATGGTGCGGAAATGCGATGGTAATTTCTTTCCTTCGGCTTGTTTGGCAACTTAATGAGATAGAAAAATTCAAGATTTACAAAGTATTTGTTAATGGGATCCACTTGGTTAAAATAAAAGTCCGTGGGATTAAGGATGGTATCCAACAAATTCCAAATTGTTATATGGATATTTCCAATAAATTTTATGGAAAGATTATAAAAAAACTAACCGTCTTTACCTATTCGAGATTGCAATTCACACCATATTTAATCTTAGAATACTATACTTCCGCATATGATACACTCACACTTTTTTAAAAGCAATAATTTTTTATCCACATTTTTCCTAAAGCAAATTCCACGGAGAGAGAGAGAGAGGGGAGGAACTCGAACGCAAAACCCAGGTGACCAAATCAGAAAAATCATGCAGCTTCTCTCTCTTCAATTAATCTTTTATCTATCTTTTTCTTCTTTTTCTTTTATCCTTTTTTCGTCTTCTCCTACTTCGCCAGAGATGCAACGCCTCACCATCTCAATCCACCGGAGGCGACCACCTCATCGTCTCAGTCCCCAACGTGGCTGTGAATGCCGGTTGCTGGCAAAAATAGAGACTCGTCAATCATCCGGGTTGCCCCGCAATGACGAGAAATGCTGGTCTCGCTCGAGCGCACGCTTGGCCCCGCGAGGTGCACCGGCCCGACCTTTTCCTCTTTGGTACACACGCGCACTCTCCTTCCAAGCTCGAGGGATCGCCATCGCAATCGATAATCATAGCCTCGGAAGATAACGTGGGAGTTCGGGTCAGAGGTCGTGGCGTTCGATTTCGAGAGAACAAAAGAAACAGGAAAAGAAAGAGAACAGACCGTCTCAGTCCACCACCTCACCACTATCTCAGTCCTCCGTCGTCACACTCATGCTCGGCCAGCGAACTTGAGCCTCAGATTTCAGATCTAAGCTCAAGCGAGCTCTAGATGGAGCTCTAGTTTTTGCGATCGAGAGCGACCTCGAGCTCCTGGCCAACCCAAGAGGAGTTGGACAAGAGGTGGCCACGCTAGAGGTCAGAGAAGAAGCGGATGAACATGGCGGCGAAGATGAAGGCGACGTGCCGGAGGCGGCAGAGTCTTGGGAGCGTTGGAGGGCTTTGAAACGCAGAAGAGAGAGAAGAGGGAGAGTTGTACAATTGAAGAGAGAGATAAGTTATAGGGATTTCAGATGATGATGGGCCCAAATGTCAACGTGACACATGCCACGCTAAAAAGTCGAGCTACAACTCTTTTTCTTTTCTGTTCATCCTTTTTCACAATTTGTCTTTTCTTCTCTTCGTGACATAAAATTAAAAATTAACAATCAACCAACGATCAACGTCCAACTGCAACTGTGCAAATGAAACCGATCATTTAGGATTATCAATGAAAAGGAAAATGGTAAAAAAATTTAAAATTTCACAAACAGATTAGTTGTTAAGAGGTTAGGTTGGGAAATATGACCACATTCCACGTAATATTAATATCGATTCAAACCATACTTAAACATACCTAAACAATATGAAGGAGGAGTTGTAGAGCGAGGATGGCATCTTCGGGCTTGAGAAAAGAGCTGGACGTGGAAGAATAAAGGAAATAACAATCACGATATGGCATCAGCCCACTCGACTTCCTCGTGGTGGTGGATGATAGTGAGGGATACACCCGGGGAGGCGAGTGACAAAATCATCCCGCCAATGCTAATGAGCATCAACCTTCACCGCCCCATTCGATCAATGCTAATGGCATAGACCAGGGTGAACATGGTCTGCACAAGGTCCGCTACTATGAGGAGGAGGAGCTGTTCCCTGTGGTTGACAATGCTCGTCTGCTAAAAAATGCGAGGGTCGTAGACAAGTATGGTGTCAGCTCGAGAATCTTGTTGGAACAAGTAAATTCCAAACACACAAATGCTCATGTGTAGGATTGATCGGGTTGGGTGGATGACAGCCTGCCACACGCCCTCCCCACTGGTCTGGCTAATGACCTCATCCAGTCGACATGCCACCTCCTCCTCGAAGTCAAAGATCCATGCCAGAATATCCCTCACCTCCTCCACACGACCATGCTTGACAAGCCACCGGGGAGATTCTGGCATGGCTAAAACCCCAAAAGCGACCAAGCCAAAGAGGATTCCTCCCAAATAGAACAGGTAAGATCGTGCGAATTGGTGCGCATCCTAGATAAGAAATAGTGGGAGATGTAGGTCAAGAGAGTGCCCCCTTTCATGAAAATCTGAAACACCCAAACAAGCATAAAAAACAATCAACTTCTTTTACTTAAATTTTCTAACCTTAATTTTTACTTAGACAAAAGTTGATGATAAATTTTAAAAAATAAATATATGCTACAAAATTAGGAAAGAGAAGGAATGAAATGACTACCTCAGGGAACGATGTGAGCAGGCCGTAGTAAAAGGTGGGAGATATCTCTATAATGTAGACAGAAGCTATAGTAAAGGTATAGCCTGCCCCGATATTGATGATAAGGCGGCTTGGTAGTAAGAATGGTTGTAGCCAACACAACCTTGATACGGTTGGGAAGTCTGTTGGAGGTGGACCCAGCTAGTGCCAACCCAAAGAGGGAGAAGAGTTTAGATATTCCCAACCACAAATCATCGTCCTCACTGCTTAACTGTAGGTTTGGCTTTATGTATATGCTCACCTTATATTATGCATGTGAGAATTTTTTTAAGGCCTCAATGTCATAATATACAAATGGCTAATAATGGATATCAATTGGACTCTGCCATATGCTAATATAAGGTGGTAATTTACAGGAATAAAGGCAGTGAGAGTAATAGGTGAGTTAGCTCCGTCCCCTATTTTGATATGTTGAATGCACATTCAAAATTTATCTAGCAAATGCTTTTTCATTGGAGTTTTTGAGCATTTTTTAGTATTAGGCGTAGATACTATTTTATAGTTGCTGCATATTTGCCTGCATAGAAGGACATCTATAGTCATTGAGAGTTCGCCTTGATAGGTTCAGACGCACATAGGATGGCACCAATTACCCTTGGTTTTAAAGCTCACTAATCTTTCCCTTTAACTTTTTGTAGCATTGTGAACATCAACGACCCTAGCATGGCAATGAGGTCTTAGTACTGGAATTGTTGGACCCCTAAAGATATACTTGAACCCATTTACATATTATATAACCCGGAAGTAAACAAATTTCGAACCCTTAATGATGGTGCAATCACAGTAAATATGCACAGTAAATGCCTATTTCTACTCATATGCAACTTGTTCTTCTACTTTGTTGGGTGGGTAATGGTGAACTTTTGTGACTTCTGTAGCTCCAAGCTAAACTTGTTGGATCAAATAATCTTCAACTGAACTGAAACCGGAGCCAAACCAAGTGAGGGATCAATAACTAAATTGATCCATTTAATGAATGTTCGGATAGTAATATGGGTTTTAGATCAGTTTATCTGATATGCAGATTTGCCTGTTAAGGATGAATGTCTGAAGTGTTGCTATTACTCTTCAAATAGTTTTGTCTACCTTGCATAATTGATCTTAGCATGTTCCATGAAAGATTCTAGCTAAACCTAACATTGGATTGAGTCACAGATTTCATGTTCCCTTTTCCAGTAAAAAAACATATGAATGTCAAGTAATTTGGGTAATGAAAGTAGGGTCTGAATGACTGCTGCGTCAGTAATTGAGTTTTCTTCGAAGAAATAAACTTGAGTCCATACAAGCGAATTACAAAGTGAGAAATTGTGACATTTTTTTTTATTTTGTTCCAGCAAATGAGCAATTCCCCTTACATAGAATGTTAATCTCCAATACAGCAGGACCTGTTCATTTGTCCCATGCATAAGAAGCACCAAGAGCATCCATAACTTTCATCTTTATACAGCTTCTCATAAAATAATCCTCTGGCAGTTACAAATATTGGGTTCTAGAGATTTTAAACTATTATTTTTTTTATGACTTGCAGGTGTCTGATTGTTATATGTTACTCCATCTGAATTATTAATGCATTGAGATGGTGGAGCTTTATTGGTACATTTTTTAGCAACCAGACTGAGAATATGATCCTTAATGCTCTTGTTTTTATGGTCTAATTTGTTCTATGGTGTTATAAATTCCTTGATACAAAGTTCCAAAACAAAATTTATGGTCTAGTGAATTTTGTTCCATTTTAATGCAGACTTTTGCTCAATTTCTTCTCTTTTATCTAATTGAATTCCTCACCAAGAATTATTTTTCCTATGTTGATAGTTTTGTTCGTGTTGTATTCTCTTTGATGAATGACAAGCTTGTTTGTTATTGTTGCGCTCATTTCATTTTTTTAAAAACTAAAAATGAAACTGAAAAAAAAAAAAGGAAAAGAAAAAGAACCTGTTGGAACCTGTGACTGACCCTGGAACCTGTGACGGGGTAGATTCTAGGTTTTTGGTTTCAATGGGCAGATTCTAGGTTCCAAAAAATGAGGACTCTATACTCGAGAGTAGGTTTCAGGTTCTAGGCGGAACCTGTAAGGAACTTAGAACCACTCACCTCTAATTCCAACATCAACATAAAAAAACCTAAATTTCGATCAAAAAAGTATCACAACTCCAATTGACATTAGTACTAATAAGTCATAAAGCATTTTTGACTAAGTAGGAAGTAAAGCATTTTCAACTTGGTTTTTATTATTTTTATTTTTTAATCAAATTTAAAATCTCTTATCAATTTTTTAGGGATTTTATCAATTTTTTTATGATTTTTGAAATCTTTAAATTTTTTAATGAATTTATATTTTTTAATGATTTTTATTAATATTATATTCGAGGAATGAGCTCGGACTAATTTTTAATTTTATTTGTTTAAAACTGAAAAAAATAATCTATGCAACTTTTTAAATATAAATTATGACAATAAAACTAAAAAAATCAAATACACACACACACACACACACACACACACACACACACACACACATACACACACACATATATATTAAAAGACCAAACCCTTCATCATATTTTTTTTTTAAATTGAAAAAAAAAATGATGTATGCAACTTTTTAAATATAAATTTTGATAATAATGATAAAAATCAAATACATAAATATATATAATTTAAAAAAATCAAATCCTTCATTGATTTTTTTAAATTTTTATTTGTTTAAAATTGAAAAAATAATGTATGTAACTTTTTAAATATAAATTTGGAAATAATACTAAAAAATAAAATACATATATATAATTTTTTTTTAAAAATTCAAAACCCTTCGTCAGAATTTTTTAATTTTTATTTGTTTAAAAAATAATGTATGTAATCATCTAATTTCATTTGACGATAGTTTATTCGATATTATGTGCGTAGTGTTACTCTTTTACAATGCAATAACTCATTCAATTTATAATTTGTTTTATGAACATGACATTGTTTCATATGTACACTTAGGTAGTATTAGATATACTAGCACTGTATATCTATAACATTTGTAGCAATTTGGAAATTGGATTTATTGAAACCTGAACCCCTAATGTTGGATAATTAGGCCGAATCGAGTTGAGCTCCATCCAATCGGGCATATTATGCAAGAGAGGAGGCTTGGAAAAAATTCAACCTCATTTGAGTTTGAGTATTAGACCAAGCAAAGCCCAACTTAGCTCGACGACGTAGTTGATGTTAAGGGTTTCTACCCTTCACTTTTCCACCCCAGAAAACTCTCGTTTTGAGTTTCCACATGGAGACAAATGATTAGCTCACTAAGGTCAATACGTGGATTGAAAAGAAAGATATGTAGAAGAATATTAAAGATGTGTTCTCTTCAGCTTAAATGAAAAGTAAAACTACACCTCTTTATACTTTCCCGTCAAAATTTAAAATATCATTTAAATTTCAAAAAAATCAAAAAAAAAAATTGTATGTAAGCCTACAAGTTAATATCCGTACTTTTATAAAATTTCAAGGGTTCAAGATTAAAAGAGAGAAGGCAAAATATATGGACTATAATTTTTTAATGAAATGCAAGAGAGAGAGAGAGGAAAATCGATAAATTATTTGAAATTCTAGATTATAGGGCAACATATATATGAAGTGACATAAAGCATCATATTTTGTGGGGGTCTTGACCCGGCCCACCTGTTAGGTCCATTCCATAAATGTGTGAGCTTGTCTTTCAATGACGACCGAGAGCATGCATCATTGAGCGACGACGATAGCTACTGTGATTTCCCTCTTGGTATGTATGAAGGAGTAGAGTCTCGAGAAATGTGGGTTGGAGAAGAGTCTCTTGAAATCCAAGAAGTGATGGATGAACCACGATTCACTCATTTTTAAGGGTTTTTGCTTATTTAGACTTCCTTCGTTTCATAGAAAATGCAGCATTTTCCAAGAAGTCATTTTCAAAAAAAAATGTCATTATTTTCCTCTATTCGTTTAAAACCTAAAAATAAAGTGGAAAATATTTTTATTTGTTCGGTAAGAAAAATATTTTCCTCTACGTATTTTTTAAATATTTTTATTTTTATTTTATTTTTTAAATCAATTTTTGAAAAATATTTTAAAAAATCGATTTTATTATTACTATTATTATTTTGTTTCTTTTCTTTTTCTTTCTTTTATCTTCTTCTTCTTCTTTGGCCGTTCGCCGACCATGCGACGGCCAGCGACTAGTCGAAGGCTAGCTTCCGCCGCTCGCCGATCTCGCGAGCGTCTAGCCCGAGCTCGTTGGCCTCTAGCCTTGCCGGATCGGTGAGCCGCAGGCTCATGCTCACCGCTAACTCACCGATCTGGTGAGTGGCGTGCCTCGAGCTCACCGCTCGCCGAGAGATCGGTGAGCGGTAAGGTCTAAGTGTGAGGGTGAGCTTTAGGCTTGTTGGCCTCGGCTTTGCCGAGAGGCTTGCACTTGCCGCTATCGGCGAACGGCGAGCTCGAGCTCGCCGGAGGTTGGTGAGCCTTGAGCTCGTCGCTCACCGAGATTGACGAGCCAGGCGAGGCCCAAGGTCGGTGGCGCCATCGACGAGCCTCGAGCTTGCTTGTGGCTGGTCGCCAACCATAGCCATGTCGGCAACTGGCCAAAGAGGAAGGTGGAAATAAAAAGGAAAAAAGAAAAGAAAAATAGGAAAAAAAAAAAAAAAGAAAAAGGAAAATAATTTAAATTTCAAATTAAAAAAAAAAAAAAAAAACAAGAAAGAAGGGGCCTAATAGGTTATGAAAGGAGAGAGTGAGTAAGAAAAATGTTTTCCCAATTTGAAAAGTGAAAAACATTTTCCCTATTTTCTTGATGAAAAATGATTTTTCAAAATTTATTTTTCACGAAACGAACGGACCCTTAAATGAAATTTAAACTATGTACATTGAATGTAATTCGATTATTCTAAATGCAATGAAATACAAAATATATGTATATCAAGATGACATGCAACATACAATTAAATGAGCCTAACATGCAAGCTATATGTCATGCGATTTTAATTAAATGACCTAATCTAAGGACTAAAGATGATAACGTGCAACTATATTTGCATGTGTTGACAGATGAATTTTTGTTGACGTTTTAAATATTCATTCATTTTGCAAAAGTATTAAAATTTATAAACATTAAAAAGCCAAAAAAAATTGAAAAATGAATGAAGTGGACTAGATAAAAAGTGAAAAAAATGAAATAAAAGGATAAGTGAAGATATACATAAAATAACATTAAAAAAAAAAAAACACGCACACACACACGAGATCCCTCCTTGCAACATCAATTTAGGCATCCGTTTATTTTGTAAAGCAAGAAAGATTAATAAAAAGGTAAAAGCATAGAAAAAAATAATAAACAAGAAAAATAGACAATATGTATTTGTATAGCCCGGCCCAAGCTGTCCTCTTCTTCCTTGGCATGCTCACGTTGGGGAGAAGGGGGTTTGCTGTGACATCCAGATTTTCGGGTTAATTTCGATTTGGATAAACAGGCGTTTTTGTTCGTTGAAGCTAGGGATTGTGAAATTGGGATAAAGTGGCTATATTGGTAGGAAAAATACCAATTGGAATGATGAGGTGTTGAATGAAATTATCGGAGTCAATTTGAATTTAATTCAAGTGGGATTAAGGTCATTTGAGAAACCTAAAGAAAATTCCTATGCCCATGACCCAACATTTGAATTATCTAAAGGCTTCTAGAAGGGGCATTATTGGGCTTGGAAATGAAGAGTGGAAGGCAGCTGGTGGTGGGCCATGAGAGACAGAGAGAAACCGGTTCTTTCCTTCCCCCCTTCTCTCTCCCGTCGCTGTCTCTCTTACCCATTTTCTTCTTCGATTGTGCGACACCATGGAAGCCGAAGGCCAGAGGAAGCAACAACCATCGTCGCTCGGACCAGGGCTGCCACCGCCGTCGTTGCCCACCGAAGTCGGAACCGCCGCCGTTGCTCCACGGCCGCCCACACGCCCTCCGCCCCCTTTCTCTTTCGCCGAGCTCTTCCCCATCCCCTTTCTGCTGTTCGAAGCTTGCAAGTTGAAGAACAGAAACAGAAGTAGCTCGCCTGGGTTCGGAGCAGTAGCCGATGTCACCAGGAGCTGCCGCACGCCGCCTTGCCGCCGTTCGCCTCACGCTCGCCCACCATGCGCCGTTTGCCCCTGTTCGCACGAGCTGCTGTCCAGCCCCTGTTCCGCCTCTGTTCAGGCCCGCTCAGCCGTCTCAGGCCGCCGCTCGACCACCTTCGGCCACCGTCAGCCTCGCCAGAGCTCCGCCTTGCTCTCCGCCGCCCTTGGCCGCCTCAACCGACGCCGGAACCGCCCCTTCCAGCAGCGATTAGAGAGGGCAGAAAATGGGTATGACAATGAGGTTTTGGCCCGTTTTGGTAGTCTTCCCGAGCCCGGATGCTCGGCCCGCTTTGAGGAAAGTCGATCCTCGCGTCGAGCCCGTTGTTTTGAGTGAGTTTTACTCACTAATGCCTTCTTAGTTTGCTAATTACACTTAAATGTTGATTAGTGTTAGTTAAGTGTAATTAGGTTGTTAGATTAGAATGGATTAGCGATTATTAGTTAATTGCATTGCATATTAGTTAGGTTGTTAGTGTACTTAGATAGAGAATTGCCTATAGTATTTATTGGATGCTTCGTGGGATTTTTCCCGATCGTTATCGGGTGTTAATTAGGAAATTCGGGCCTAAATGGTATTTTTAGGAATTAAATATTAATTCTCGGAATTAATTATTTAATTATTTATTTTCCGAAAATTAATTTGGGATGGGCGGCGGAATTTTATGCGATGATCGTGGCGCAAAGATACGTTTATTTAATTGAGAACTTTATATTGTCTTAAATTGAATTTATTGTATTTAATTATTTAATTTTCGAAATTAATTATTCAATTATTTATTTTCCGGAAATTCAAGGGATGGAGTGTGACCAGGAATTTCGTGCGATTGCGGTGGTGCTTTCTGTTTATTTAATTAAGCACTTTGGTTTGTGAAAATTGAGTGAGTTGATGAGTATGTGGGGATTTATCCCAAGATTGGTCAATGTCGGTGTTCAATTAGAGATCGACCGTGAGAGGTTGTGAGTTGAACCTCGGAAGCCGCGTGAAGTATGGCTATCTTAGGTTGGGCCGAGATTTGCCATCGAATTTGGAGTCGGTCGTGCCCATTGGGTCGTGTCCGCCACCTATTAAAGGTCGCGCCCGTTGGGCCGTAAATTGCCACCTAACAGAGGTCGCGCCCGTTGGGCCGTAAATTGCCACCCGATAGGGGTCGCGCCTAATAAGGCCGTAATTTGCCACTTGTGAAAGGTCGCGCCCATTGAGCCGTAATTTGCCACCTAAAGATAGGTCGTGTCCTTTGGATCGTAATTTGTTGCCAAGAAATTTGGTAGACTGTGCTCGTGAAGCCTTAAGTAAGATTTGCGACTGAATAAGGGAGATGACCGAGGAATGGTCGGATTGACATGTAATCGACTAGGTCGATTGATCAATGATTTGATCCGTTGTCGTGAATTGACTCATTGAGTGGAAGTGACTTTGAATAGTCCGATTGACATGTAATCGACTAGGTCGATTTGATCGAGATATTGATCTGTGATGTAATTGCTTGGGTGCCTATTTGATATGTGCTAATATGCAGGTGGAATCTGAGGCTAAGGTAAGCCATCTGACTCATGTTGTGCATAGGCAACCTTGAGGTGTATTAGTTTACTAATCGGGTCGTAGAGGGTAGGACTTGCTGAGACATAGTCTCATCTCGGTTTGGGGAAAACATTTCAGGACCCTGATGAAGAACCCAAGGATAAAGAACTCGAAGAGGTGTATCTGGAGGAGAACCCCGAGGATGATCCAGAGTAGGATCCTGATGACTTTTCTTGTAGAATCAATTTGAGTAGAAACTAATCATTTTAGTATGGCTTGTATATGAACATAAGGGTGTTGGTTTTCAGGTTCAATTTCCTAGTCCTACTTGTGTATCCCATTGCTTTATTGTTTGAGGATTTTTATAACTGCTTCCGCATGTGCTATCAAAATGAAAAGGGTCGGCGATACGTAGTTCTGGGATATCGCATTATAAAATCAACCAAGATTGAAGGATTGTCACGTGACCGAGGATCGGGGCGTTACATCCTCTTTTTGTGGTATCAGAGCCAGGTTAAGGATTGGAGTGATAAGGTGCGATGAGTAATGGGATAGTAGTAGGAAAGACCTTTAAATTCATGCTGATGCATGTCTTTGATAGCTGATTGGTAGAATTGTTTGTCGTGTGTGAATCGCTTACTTTTAATCGTTGTGGATTCGGAAGGCAGAGTGTCGACTTTGGCTAGCTTGAGCGTAAGAGTGCCACCGCAGGTTGGTACTAGTGTAGCAGCGTCGAATGATCCTAAGTTCGATAAGATCATTCTGATGCAAGTGTTCTTTGGGATCTGGATGAGCCAACAAGCTCAGGATCAAGTTGTTGTTGTTGCTACCTTTGCTGAGGTCCAACCTGGAAGGATGATCAAGGAATAGATTTCGTTATCTGAGTCAAGATTTAGCGCAAGCAGACTTGGAATTCGGCTAGGGTAAAGACTGATGTTGAGGGGACGGTATTCTATTCCCCCTAATGGGAAGAGCGGAATAGTCAGGTCAGCATTCAAATAATGGAACATGTCGTTCCATGCAATAGGGTATGGATCAGTCTCATGTATTTTGAGGATAGAAATTTGTGGTAAGTGTCGCCAGCACGAACAATGGTTTATGGGGTATCCGCATAAGTAGATGGAATTTCAACAACGATTACTACTGTCACCATCGATAGAACAGGTCAGAAGAAGTGCGCCATGGAATGCATTGTGGAATTTTTTTTTGGGATAGGTCTCTGGTACAAGAAACAATGCATGCTGGCACTTGTCAGGAGGTAGAAGACTCACCAGATAGGTATCTAAAGTATGGAAGGAATGCATGGATTAATCTTGTGTCTGAGTATGACTAGAACGTGCTATGATGGTAGTCAGCACGGCTATCAGGTGAAAAACTATCAGTGTGAGTCCAAGTGAGCATTGATATCGATACTGCAGATAAAACGCCATTAAGATGGCAAAAAGAACATAAACGGATTTGACTATGCTTTATTCAATGGAAGAATGTTTTGAGGTGATTTCATCAGAATGGTGTTAGAGAGTGTTGGGAACACAATTGTGGAATTTCAGTTGTTCGTTAAGGCTGTAGGAAAAGAACCACTGACTAGAGTTGTACTTGGCTGTTGGTGTACAACTTATTCATCAAGTGTGGAAAGAAATGGGTTCTGGAGCATTTTGTGGTGATGAATTGTTATAGTGGAGTAACCCAGTTTATTCTAGGAACAGGTAGAAGTGCCAAGTTTTATTGAGAGTCGAGAAGGGTCCTCGACTTCTTTGCAATCCGTTTGTTAGACGGAGGTTGCCTAGGTTACTTGGCGATTGTCAAAAATAAGACAGATTGAAGAATTGAAAATTGAGACTCCTCAGTAGTCCAAGAATTCCTGGAAGTGTTGTTAGAAGGATGGTCAAACCATCGCCAGAGAAAGAGATGGAATTACGATTGAGCTAGCACCTAGGACAAAACCATTCTTTAAAGCTTCTTACCAGTTGTTGTTGTCTGAATTGATAGAACCAATGGTGCAAACGTGAGGATTGATGAATGAGGAATTCACGCATACCAGTGCATTACCTAGGGGAAACATCAGCCTCATAGTGAGAAAGAAAGAAAGATGGTTCGTTGCAATTACGCACCAACTATAGTCGATTCAATCAAGTGACAATCAATGATGAATGTTCATTGTCAAAGATCGACAAATTGGGTGACTTGTTATAAAGAGTGTTGATGTCTTCAAGGATCGACTTGAGGACAGGTTATCGTTAGATGAGAACCAGGAAGGAGGTTATACTGAAGACAACATTTCGCACTTGATTTAGCCCTTGTGAGAATAATGTAAAGCCATTTGATTTGACGAACGCTCCAACTGTTGTCATAGATTTGACAAACCGAGTGTTCAAAGAATATCTAGATCAATGGTGATCATGTGGTGTACATTCTAGGGTATTCATTAAGTGATGAGGATCGCAAGGGTCCCTAAGAATGGTCATGTGATTCAGGTAAAGGAATCTTCATAGACCCAACCAAGATTGAATCAGTTGTTAATGGACTGAAATCGACAACAATGTCAGAGATCATAAGCCGTGGGGATTGGACAGATTACTACAGAAGGTTCGTGAAAGAAATTTCAGCATCAGTATCATCGCGGGCTTGACCTCTTAAGAAAGAAGAGAAATTCATCGGCATAGACAAGTATGAGGATAGTTTCCAGAGCTTAGAGGACTGGGTACGTATTGATACAACATGAGAAGATTGTTGCATGACCGTTTCACCAGTTGAGACCCAATAAGTTGAATATGAAATGGTATCGTGAATCAGAACCTTGGCAGGACCGTAATGATGTTATCTAGTATCACCTTGGAGGAACGAAATGAGTCATTGATGTGTTGAGCCAAGAGTCTTCAATTATGCATAGACTGGCTAAAGTATAGACTTTACTTGAAAAGGATTTGAAATTGATTTTCAAATTTGAGGTAGGCTACCTTTTGAATTTTATAGCTACCCTCAAAATTGAACCATACGTTCTAGTTAGAATCAAGCATTTAGTTGATAGACAAAGATGTTCAGAATGTCTTATAAGAGGATACTGGTAAGAAAGAATCTGACTTTAAGATTTCTGAGGATGGAAAGTTCGGGTTCCATGAGTGATTGAATACACTTGATAGTGTAGCACTCAGGGAAAAGATCTTGTCAGAAGTTCACTATAGTATTGCAGTTTTGACCGGATGGTGCAAGTAAGTCAGAATCAACGTCAGCTAGATTGGTAGGCCGATATGAAGATAGATATCACCAAGCATGTTACAAGTGTCAGAGGTATCAGTAAGTGGAAGTTCAATAATGCAAACCCGGAAGATTTTACCATCACTCAAAAGTCCCAAGTGGGAATCTTACTAAGGATTCAGGGGATTACTGATACCATTTGAGGATAGTAGTCGATCGATAGATGGAGTTGGTCCACTTTGATACAGTACGAATAGATCTTGTTTTGAGTGTGTGACATCTAGATTTCGGGCTATGATTTCGATTAGATAAATTGGGCATTTTATTGACGCGATTACAGTGTTTTTCTCTGAGTTGGCCACTCACGAGATAACTAGACTAGCTGGGTGAATTATTAAGGACTTTAAGGCAAATAGACTTGAGAATTCGACCAGGAATTGACTTCTCGACCGTGCTCATCTTTAGAGATCATTGCGGCACAGTATAAAATCGATTTGAAATCAGAGATAGGTCGGTTCGACTGAGATGAATGACCGATCGTGGGTGACTCCACTAAATTGGAAAATTCTCATCGATCGGCACTAATTTGATTTTCTTATTGTTTTGGTGCCCTGTGTCCGTATTTGAATCCTCGATATTTTCACGACAACTGAGAGTCGCCGATGGGTCGAGTGGGTTGTGGCTCGAAGAAAATCGACCACGGGTCATTTGTCCTAAAAAGTTCTGAAAACTAATCGGTAGCCTAGGTTATACTAAAAGCGCGCCGGAGTGAAATTAACCGCCAATCTAAGTTCGATTTCAGAAATTGAAGATTTTGTCTTGTCACAAAGTGGGTATACCGAAGTGTGTGTGCATTAGATAATTCATCGGCATGGAGTGCCGGGGATGAATTATATTTCGAATCTAGATCAAAGATTATAAGTTTGGCAGAGTTATTAGAGGATTCTTTCTTAAGCAGTGCATAGCAGAGGGTACAGATTTTCAGTGGTGAAAAGAAAGTGAAGTGAAGAAAGATCACGAGCCGCAGTCGGCTCGTGTCGGTGATTGCAGTTGTTAGATCGGTGTTAGAGTAAAGACCTTGTAGAACCATAAGAAAATTTGAATCGTTGAGCTTCGAAGGTTCATTAGGAAGTCAAGAAAAAGAGATCAGATGTGAATGACAGAGTGTCATATGTGAGAAACTCGATTCAGTTGTTGGTTTAGAAAAAACAGATTTTGTGTACCAAGATAGTCTCCTTAGTCAAAATGGTCGGACAACACCATGAGATCGAAGGATTAGCATGGAAAAGTGAGACTCAATGAGACGACAATACCCCCACCTTTTGTATAAGGATTGGTAAAAGTTTAAATTTCGAGGACGAAATTTTTATAAGAGGGGAAGAGTTGTGACATCCAGATTTTCGGGTTCTAATTTCGACTAGATAAATAGGGCCGTTTTCGGTTAGTTGAAGCCAGGGATTGTGAAATTGGGATGCAAGTGGGCTACATTGGTAAGGAAAAATACCAATTGGAATGATGAGGTGTTGAATGAAATTATGGGAGTCAATTTAAATTTAATTCAAGTGGGATTAAGGTCCAATTTGAGAGAAAACCTAGCAAAATTCGTATGCCCATAGACCCAACATTTTGAATTATCTAAAGGCTTCTAGAAGGGGCATTCTTGGGCTTAGAAATGAAGAGTGGAAGGCAACTGGTGGTGGGCCATGAGAGACAGAGAGAAACCGGTTCTTTCCTTTCCCCCATTCTCTCTCCCGTCATTTGTCTCTCTTCCCCATCTTCTTCTTCGGTTGTGCGACACCATGGAAGCCGAAGGCCAGAGGAAGCAACAACCATCGTTGCTCGGACCAGGGCTGCCACCGCCGTCGTTGCCCACCGAACTCAGAACTGCCGTCGTTGCTCCACAGCCGTCCACAAGCCCTCCGCCCCCTTTCTCTTTCGCCGAGCTCTT
The DNA here is from genome assembly GCA_014182515.1 of Eucalyptus microcorys. NCBI lineage: Eukaryota > Viridiplantae > Streptophyta > Magnoliopsida > Myrtales > Myrtaceae > Eucalyptus > Eucalyptus microcorys. The sequence continues at coordinate 1,193,467 of CM024568.1, forward strand.
CCCCATCCCCTTTTCTGCTATTCGAAGCTTGCAAGTTGAAGAACAGAAACGGAAGCAGCTCGCTTGGGTTCGGAGCAGCAGCTGACGTCGCCGGGAGCCGCCGCACGCCGCCTCGCCGCCGTTCGCCTCACGCTCGCCCACCGTGCGCCGTTTGCCCCTGTCCGCACGAGCTACTATCCAGCCCCTGTTCCGCCTCTGTTCAGGCTCGTTCAGCCATCTCAGGCCGCCGCTTGACCACCTTCGGTCACCGTCAGCCTCGCCGGAGCTCCGCCTTGCCCTCCGCCGCCCTTGGCCGCCTCAACCGACACCGGAACCGCCCCTTCCAGCAGCGATCAAAGAGGGCAGAAAATGGGTATGACAGTGAGGTTTTGGCCCGTTTTGGCCGTCTTCCCGAGCCCGGATGCTCGGCCCGCTTTGAGGAAAGTCGATCCTCGCGTTGAGCCCGTCGTTTTGAGTGAGTTTTACTCACTAATGCCTTCTTAGTTTGCTAATTACACTTAAAGGTTGATTAGTGTTAGTTAAGTGTAATTAGGTTGTTAGATTAGAATGGATTAGCGATTATTAGTTAATTGCATTGCATATTAGTTAGGTGGTTAGTGTACTTAGATAGAGAATTGCCTATAGTATTTATTGGATGCTTCGTGGGATTTTTCCGGACCGTTATCGGGTGTTAATTAGGCAATTCAGGCCTAAATGGTATTTTTAGGAATTAAATATTAATTCTCGGAATTAATTATTTAATTATTTATTTTCGGAAATTAATTTGGGATGGCCGGCGGCGGAATTTTATGCTGATGATCGTGGCGCACTCCGTTTATTTAATTGAGCTTTATATTGTGCTAAATTGAATTTATTGTATTTAATTATTTAATTTTCGAAATTAATTATTCAATTATTTATTTTCCTGAAATTCAACCGGGATAGTCAATGACCGGAATTTCGTGCTGATTGCAATGGTGCTTTCTGTTTATTTAATTGAGCACTGGTTTGTGGAAATTGAGTGAGTTAATGAGTATGTGGGGATTTATCCCAAGATTGGTCAATGTCGGTGTTCAATTAGAGATCGACTGTGAGAGGTTGTGAGTTGAACCTCGGAAGCCGCTGAAGTATGGCTATGCCGGTTGGGCCTAGATTTGCCATCGAATTTGGAGTCGGTCGCGCCCATTGGGCCGTAATCTGCCACCTATTAAAGGTCGCGCCCGTTGGGCCGTAAATTGCCACCTAATAGAGGTTGCGCTCGTTGGGCCGTAAATTGGCACCCGATGGGGGTCGCGCCTGATAAGGCCGTAATTTGCCACTTGTGAAAGGTCGCGCCCATTAGGCCGTAATTTGCCACCTAAAGATAGGTCGTGTCCTTTGGATCGTAATTTGTTTCCAAGAAATTTGGTAGACTGTGCTCGTGAAGCCTTGAGTAAGATTTGAGACTGAATAAGGGAGATGACCGGGGAATGGTCGGATTGACATGTAATCGACTAGGTCGATTGATAAATGATTTGATCCGTTGTCGTGAATTGACTGATTGAGTGGAAGTGACTTTGAATAGTCCGATTGACATGTAATCAACTAGGTTAATTTGATCGAGATATTGATCTGTGATGTAATTGCTTGGGTGCCTATTTGATATATGCTAATATACAGGTGGAATTTGAGGCTAAGGTAAGCCCTCTGACTCATGTTGTGCATAGGCAACCCTAAGGTGTATTAGTTTACTAATCGGGTCGTAGGGGGTAGGACTTGCTGAGATGTAATCTCATCCCGGTTTGGGGAAAACATTTCAGGACCCTAATGAAGAACCCGAGGATAAAGAACTCGAAGAGGTGTATCTGGAGGAGAACTCTGAGGATGATCCAGAGTAGGATCTTGATGACTTTTGTTGTAGAATCAATTTGAGTAGAAACTAATCGTTTAAGTATGGCTTGTATATGAACATAAGGGTGTTGGTTTTCAGGTTCAATTTCTTAGTCCTACTTGTATATCCCATTACTTTATTGTCTGGGATTTTTATAACTGCTTCCGCATGTGCTATCAAAATGAAAAGGGTCGGCGATACGTAGTCCTGGGATATCGCATTATAAAATCGACCAAGATTGAAGGATTGTCACGTGACCGAGGATTGGGGCGTGACATTCACAGAGTCAACGGCGATTTGGAGTCGTGCGGATTCGATCAATTTCCCCTTCTTCGCTCGTCGGGACGGCGGACGGCGGTGCGGGACATGCAGGTGATCATGGCTCTGGTCGACGTCACCAAACCCCAGCGGAGTAAGTGGGATCGACTTCGGTTCCTTGTTTGTTTTCGGAAGACGCTTTGCGTGCGGTGTTTATATTCCGGAACGTCGATGGACCAGTTCATGTTTCCTCTTTAATTTATTTGATGTCCTTGTACGCTAGCTTAGCTTAGGAGAGATCTATATGAAGCGATTTCATATGCCCTTTCTTTTGGCCCCAATAGAAGTACCCTGTACAAAATACTGATCCCTTCTTTTGCCTTGTGTGTTTTGGCAGGCGGGCACTGTCCTTGAACTTATTGGCAATGGAACTGGAGCGGGAGCCTTTTTGCTTTGGCGGAAAAATATCTCTCAGTCGCAAGACTTGCCACAGTTTGATGTTGCCTTTTCCTCTGTCTTAGGTACATTATCAGAGATTACCATAATGGCCTACTTTACCTTGAGTTATCTGCTTTGGCTTGAAGGAAGATGGTAGCATCCAATGTAGCGTTTAGTTATGTGTTTATACAAGACAGATCTATCGTCGAAAACGATGCTGGGATATGGCCAGTAAAGGACTTGAAACTGTGAGACCATTTTTGATGGACTGTGGAGCAAGCTTTTCTTGCTCTAAATGTAGATTGTTGCTTGAAGCTACTGTAGATTTACAACTCGGAGATTTGGTTAGAGCTCAGTTTGATGACAGCAGCTCTGTTTCAGCAAATAAACTATCTCATGCAGAAGAGCCCTATCAGTCAGCACTAGACAGAATTGCTCTTCTTGGATTGAGAATTCCTGTCAGTTTCTCTATGGCAAGGAAATAGCGATAGCCTAATGGTCCAAAGACCTATTGACAAGAGTGATAATAGTAGGACAACTAATGCTTCGCTCCACTCTTCATCTAATCAGCAGAAGGGAAGATGCGTTTCCACAAAGGAAAGACTCACTGGTAAGGTGGAAAATAAGACGGGCAGAAAGGCAAAGACTCTGCCTAAATCAACAGTAAAGGAATTGCCTGTAACTAATGATGGCTATAAAAGGTTAAATCGTTCGAGATACAGATGTCTAAGTCAGGGTACAAGGCTACCAAGTGATGTACAAGTACAGCCGACAACTTTTTTCAGAAGGAAGGCATGTATCTGGTTGCAATGACAATTCAGATAAGACAGAGGGGCTTTCGCATTGCGAAAGCTTAACACACGATTCTGGTACTAAGGCTTTGTGCATTTGCAGCAAATGGAAGTGTTGGAATTGCCTGCATGTTGAGAATATAAAATCTGCGTCCATGAACAGTTTCATACATATGAGATTGGAGTTTTTCTCCAGGTGGCTTTCATCACGGCTATCCACTGGAATTGGTGAGTGTCATTGAATCTTATATTACTGTCGAATGTCTGCTTTAAAAGTACATTTTTCGTTTTCTTTTCTGTTATATAAATGTTTCTGTGCTGCATTTCAGGAAAATGCCGAGGAACACGTGGTCAAATTCATAAAACACACGAGATACTGTTCCAGAGCATATCTAATGTAGATAGTGGAGACATTATCAGGTCAATGCAGTGTTCCGGTTCCCCTACTGCTTGATTTAGTTGGGAAGGAGACTGGAAGAGATGGTCTTCGAATTGAACGTGCTGCTGTGCTTTACAACATTAGTTGGTTTTCTTTGAAGAGTTACCATTCACAGAATACAAGGTAAGCTTCTGGAGATTGCATTTATGTCCCGTGTCTCCGAATCTTTCGTTTGTCTCGTGTTCTTGTTCTGGAGTCATTTACTCAAGCTTCTCATTATGATTACTTTGTGGTTTTTGTTCCTTTTCTGGGGAAATTCTTGTGATTTATGGTCTAAGGTTATTTACTCTCTCTTGTATCTTGGACATAGACAGGCCACGTTTTATGGTCGTCTGGCACCGTATCTGTAATCTTTTTTCTGAAAATCCTCAAAACATCAAAGTTGAAGCCAACTTCCAAACCTTTCATTTGACGCTAGTTTCATTAAGATTGAAACGTTCGGGCGAGGTCGCCTTGGGAGAGGCTCGACCTACCTCGCCCGATTGCCAGAGGCCGGGGGGTGTTAACGGTGTGGCAATGAACGAACCGGCGAGAGCAAGTAGAACGAAGCAATAATAGGGAACGATGAGCAGCCTCTCACCTTTCCCGCCCTGTGAAATCTTTTGATTTCCACCAAATCCTTGGTTTCCATTTCTTCACCACCAGACTTCCCTTATTTTGTTTTCATCAAATCTTCCTGCCAACTCATTCCACGATCTTTGCATTTTTTCTTTTTGGTCGAAATCCCACGACCATGTACGGGTCCACTTTTGTCTGGGTCGGGCGCTCGTAGATGTAGTGCCTGGGGCAGTGCGCGTGGCCGTTACACCAGCTCATGTACGGCGCCGCCGCTGGTGGCACCAAGCGGTGATGTCGAGGCTGACGGCATGGTGATCAATTCCTATTGCCGGCGGTGGGGGACCCAAAGACTGTCCGCGTGCAAGCAAGCCTCTCGTGTGATCGCAATACACCACGTGGACGATGGAGATCATCCGAATAGGAGGGGTAGTTTGATACTAGAGTTCGGCAACCGGGTGAAGGGTGAAACTGAAACCCTGCATTTTACTTTAGGAAAAACGTCCAGAAAAAAATTATTGCCGTTTAAGAAGAAGCGTGAGTGCGAAAGGATAGGATTTTAAAATTAGATATGGTGTAAATTGCAATTTCTAATAAGTGAAGATGGTTCATTTTCTGCAATGTTTCTGTAAAATATCTTTAAAATATCTATATAACAATTTAAATTTTGATAAATTCGATTACAAAATTCAAGGAACTTGGATTTTTTATTTTTGTGTCTCGTTCTTATTTCCACGGCTGCGAAACAAGCCGAAAGAAAGAAACCGGTATCCCATTTGTGCACCATTTTTCAGTCCATTATTAAATACGTGTGCATACATATGCTAAGGCAACTAATTAAAGAAATATTATAATTTTCAGTGCCGGTATGTTTTCAAGAGCATATTGAGCATCACATCCATCCATGAGCACTTTAATATTAATAATCGAGTCATAGACTCTTCAAATGGTGTCCACCATAGAGTCTACACATCCTTCAAAGGACAATTCTAGGTGTACAGCAACGACAGCCCAGAAACTCACGTAATTTTAACAACTTAAATTACTTTATACATCCCACAAAAAAATTGCTTTTTTTTTTAGACACACCATATGATTTAAATATTCAAAATAGCCATCTCTAGGCCTAATTAATGATAGGATAATAGATAGGTTAGAGGAAAAGCACAAGAATACTAACAAAGTAACAATGTCTAGAACAATTATATACAATCTCTCTATAAAGATTAGTTTCTAATAAGTTCAAATTCTTTTCTAAGTGGAAACTTTTGGTTAAAATTGTGAACTTTTTAAGATTATAACTTAGGTTTGGGATGTGCTAATTAATAAAGACTACTGACAAGATTCAAATTTATCTGCTGCCCACTTTTGAACCCATATTTACATCCTAGAAAGAAATCTTCCCATTTTCCCCTTTTGGACTTATACATAGATGATTTTCATATCCCGCTTCCATAGTGCCATTTTCTCTCTGATCATCTCATCCTCGGCATTGATTGAAAATTTTACATTAAGAACAAAATGCTTTACATAAATGCTAAATGACACGTTTAGATGGAAAGGAAACCTTGGAAGGACAAGGCTGGTAACTACTTACGGAAACTAGTGCTTTCAATTGCAAAGGGTTCCCATGGGAGGTATCAATGGACCACTAAAGTTTGTTTTTTCTTTTTTTTCCTTTTTGATTAGAACCAATATGTCTTCAGTGAAATATTAAAATAAGCACTGTCCAATAATTATTTATTCTCTTCATTCAAGATGGACTGATGAGAGCCTTATATCTGGATGATGAACAATGCCGATTCGCATGCCCTACACACATGGAGAGTACGGAAAAAATCAAACAAAATCCAAAGCCCAGGTTCGCAGAATTACTTGCGACTGCTTCCTTGACCTTGGCGGTCATTGTTGTTTAGACTGGATGATTGAAAGGAATGTTATAAGAATCAATCATGTAGGGCAGTGAGGCATGAAATTTAAATGCACAATTCTCAGTTGAATAATTGTTGCAACCTCCTTCAATTGCCACTTTAACGGCATCCTCAATAGATGAGTTCCACTTTCTATCCATCAAGTTTACTATGTACCTTGGGAAAAGATGGTAACGAATGAAAGCAAGTTGAATTGATTGCTTAAACAAAAACATTAGCCTATGCCCTCCTAAGCAAGGACTAAAGCATTATGTGTCATCTCTAGGCTCTAGGTAATCATCTCTGCAAAAATTTGCACCTAGGTATTTGTTTTGCTAAAGAATCAAAGTTCTTCCTCGCTTGGGAAATTGTACATGACCGGACTATACTAACGATCAATTCCTCACAATAGAAATGATATGGCGCCACTCATAGATAGATTTGCATACCTCAAGGCAAAGGCATGTAGAAACATCCCGATCGAAAAGCCAAGGGCCATGACAGGAAGTGATGTAAAGAATAAATTGTAGAATGACATATCCCAATGATTGTAAGCAGGCTGACCAGAGAATGAAGCATAGGCCTAGAACCAGAGTAGGGTAAATCCAAATGCAATGTTCTTGTAGAATACACGGGGGTTAGGTCCGCGGAAGGGGGTTTTATCTTCTTCTTTTTTTTTTTTTTTTTTTTTTTTTTTTTGTGTATGAGCTTGGTGAGTTTTCTTGTAAATACTAATTTAACGATCGACCCTCTATTTTTAGATGCTGGAATTGTATAACATAAAGATCATCCGTTTCTGTAGCTAAATAAATTCACGAGAATCACCACACATAAAATTATTCACAAGAGTTCATTATCCACAAATAATTTTCAAAAGAAAAAAGGTTCCATGCTGCAGTGCAGGTAATATTCTTGCTACATAGAGCATGGACACGACAATTCTAAAATTCTCCTGTTTAGTCCGCATCTCCAAATATGGAAGGCAAGAAATACTAGCAAGGGTTTATTATTACAAATGGTAAATAATAAAAGTAATAACATTGGGAATGGACAATTTCATCTTGACACCATTGGCCCACATATGGGCAACAACATATTGAACAAATTAAATGTCAAAAAATTTATTTTTAATATAATTAGTTAGATAAGATTGCTAGTCACAAATAGATAAAATGCTTATTTTTCCAGCACAAGAAGTTAGAAACAATGGTGGACTTAATTCACAGAGTTAGTGACAAGTGCCCCTGCTAAATGGACACAATTTTCCCCTACACAATCTACAATAACATTCAATAAAGCCCACGTTCTAGCAGAAAACCATCCGTTAGAAAATATATGCTGAATATTTGCCCGAAAATATATGCTGAATATTTGCCCAAAAATAAATGCTGGAACTAAAAATATATAAACCGCATCCTTTAGATTCATAGCAAATTTCTTCTCGTGAATTCATCGTAATAATGATGGGAGAGAGAGTCTTGTTGTTCATCATCCTCAACACTAATATCAAATAATGAATAGGATAAAATTTGAAATTCATAAATTTTGCTATATTTTATCCAAAGTTGGGTGAATCATAGCAATAATCATAGCAATAAAATGAGATATATTCATATCCTATTATATCTTATTGTTTGTTATAAACTATTAATCAGTAAATCTTTAAAAAAGAATGGTGGTTGGGAGAGTGACTGTGCATTCACGATCCCCAACTGCAAATGATATTTTATAATTGATGAAGTAGAGATCAATGTGCATGTCAAGTAGGTGACGATCTAAAAGAGTAGGCGTGTGGGCTGGAGTTTTGTATGTTCGGGGAAAAAAGTGAATGGTGGGATGGGAGAGTGAGTGCGATTAGTCCCGATGAGAAAAGAGGTGATGAGAATGGCTTCCTCTCATTTTAACCTAACTAATGAAATGGAGTTTTCGGGCAACTTCTTTTTGACTTTTATCTTATGGTATTTTCTTTTTCAAGTTGAAAAATAATAAAAGATTCATAATCTTTCAAGTTTTGAAAATTGTAAAAATTAGTATATGATTTTTAGGGGTGATTGATTCCGGTTCAATCCCACCTAATAACCGAGAACCGATCCGGAGGACAAATTCCCATTTTTTGGGATCTAGAATTGGTGAACTAACTGGTCTAGGCTAATGAAATCGGTCACTTAGCAAAAAAATTCAAAAAATTTGAAAAAAAAAATACTAGAATTGTTACTATTTTAGGGTTTATTACATTTTTTAAAGAACATAGAAAATATTTTTTTATAAAAAAATGTCGGTTTGGTCCAATCAGGTTTCCTCTTGGAATTAGGAACCAAACCGAAAATAGATGAACCAAGATTAGACCAACGCCCTAGACGATTCTCGATTTGGTTTGTTCACTATGCTCACCCCTAATGATTTTACTTGCCCATATTCATTCTTTATTGCGGAACTCGAAAAATTTACAACAAAGAAAAGGTTTCACAAACCGGTTGAAAATGTTATTTAAAACCTTATAAACTATTTAAAATATCATTTACATGCTATATGCACGTTAAAGTTCCTTTTGTTTAAATTTTATGTGTTTTAGTAATGTTGATTGAGTCAAGTATGGAGTTAATATGGGTCGGATCAAGTATTCATCACTACATTTGTATTGCATATAAATTGGATCAAAACAGATTGATAGTCAAAATTGATAATTAATATTTAGAGATGGTCATACTTTGATTTTAATAATCTAATTACATAAATTAATAATAAAAAGTCGACTTAAATGACAAATGTTTAATAAACTAATAAATTATCAAATATTTTTTAATAAATCACTATTTATATTAATCAAATTTCAATAAATATATTAAAAAGTGATTTGTACCTTCTTAAAATCCGATCAAGCACTATTTTGCCATCGTGCTTTTATGATAAAAGATTATAAATAAATACAAACAATAAAGCACAACTCCATGAAACATCAATAGTCAAGGAAAGAATTTTTTTTTCCTAAGAATTGAAATACAAAATCGTTTCTTTATATTCTGATTAGTGTTTTTGGTGATTTCTTTGCAATGAATCGAAATTTTATGCCAAGTAAAAACGTGAAATGCCAAAATTAACCGAAATAGCTAAAACATCCAAGTTCATGTGAAAGGATTCTTGGAAAATAGCCTGATAGTGAATAGGAATACCACGCTCCAAGAAGTCACCATCACAACTCGGTTTAAAAAAAAAAAAATCTTTGCATCAATAACTGTCTATTCCTTTTCTCTTAAAAATCCATCTTAGGCAAGGCATATTTTACATTTGTTCTTTATTTCCTGTATTGCTCGAAAACACCCGAAATTTTCTATTATAAATATGAGAAAAGTCCATAACATTCCTAAAAGTCCTAAAATTTCAATTTATTAATTTATTTAATGACGTGGCAATTTTAAATTAATTTCTCTCTCCTTGGCTTTTTTATTGTTTTCTTTTAATATCTTATTTAAATGAGATTAAAAAACTGAAAAAGCTAAAATTTTATTAGAGAGAGAGAGAGAGAGAGAGAGAGAGAGAGAGAGAGAGAGAGAGAGAGAGAGAGAGAGAGAGAGAGAGAGAGATGGACGGGTGGGCCGCCACCGCCGCCGCCCCCCATTCCGGAGGGGCCGACCCTTGCAAGGGTGGCGGCCCTCGCCAATCCCGAGCGAGGCCTCGCCGGCCCGAGCGAGGCCTCGCCGGCCCCAAGTGAGGGCCATTGACCCTTGCTAGGCTCGTGCTCGCGCTCGGGCACCCAAATGGGTGACGTCAACGCTCACTTAGGGCTAGCGAGGCTTGCCGACTCTAGTCGACCACCAACGTCACCGGACATGGGTGCCCCCGCCCGAGTCGGCGAGTGTCGCCCGTCCTGCCGGAGGCGGCGAGGCTTGGCCACCCTCGCACCGGGTCGGCGACCTCCGCCTCCCTGCGATGGGTGGTATTGGCAACGGCGGCGGCCACCGACGTCCTACCTGCGCTTCTCTCTCTCTCTCTCTCTTTTTCAGTTTATTTTTTAAAATAAAATATTAGTGTTTTTTAAGTTTTATAAGCCGAATTAAATAAGATTTAAAAAGAAAACAATAAAAATTTCCAACTAGGAGAGAGAAATTAATTTAAAATTTAGATTCAATTGCATCTAAGTTTTACATCTAAGTTTTAGGAGCATCTTTGTCACAAGTTTTTGGATTCTGCTCGTGAACTGATCCTTAAATATTCTTAAGTGATGCATATTACTTTTACTTTTCTCTAAATTTATTTGTACACGATTTTGTAGTTCAAACGAGTTGTTTTTATGTAAAAGATAGGTTTTTTTTTTTTTTTTTTTTTTTAAATTTTACACAAATGGATGACTTTCATGTTTTGGATTGTCTTTCTATTAACCTCCACATTCTAAATTTTGAAGTTCTCGAAAGGTGGTCCCTACATATTTTTCAGACGTTGGCTTTTTTTTTTTTTTTTTTTATGTCTCTATCTTTCATATATTATCTTTTCTATAATAGATTTCAAAAAAAAAAAAAAAAAAAGAAATAAGGTGGAGGACAGGTATTAGAGGAGTATTTGATTTTGAAAGACACCCACCCCAATTTGTGGTCTTGACTTCATGATTTCGACCGTGGTGTATTTATTTCACTCGAAACGACATGATCTTAAATTGGATGTGGAAAAACTAAAATTCAATCAAGTCCCCGAATTCACAATCTCTGGTTCATAGAAGTAAAATGATTCTCTCATTATTTTACTTAGGTGTCTAATCGACCTACCGAAAATAGATTAGTAGCGACTCCTAATTGAAAATCAATTGCATATTAAGAATTTGAACTTAAATCACGAATTGATATAGGCTTGGGAGAGCCCGAGCTAAGTTTAGGTTTAGTAATCCATTAGCCAAACCCTAGGTGGTTCACTGAAAATTTGGTCGCAACAAAAGGGAAGTGAACTAACAAGTCGATGCATAGCTGCTTTGACATTAGATTAAAAAGTGCCGAAATAAAACGATATGTCTATAAGAGCCAAGCATCTACAGGGAAAGTCTCGCTATGAAGAACTGAACTGAGCTTTTACTGATACGAACCAGAGGAGGAGGACCCGAGATCGAGAAAAGTAATTGCAAGAGACGAGGACGTTAGGACGATAGCGCACTGGACTTCCAGACGTTGGACCAGCCACTCATTGGCCGAAAAGCTGTGAAAACACAGACTTGCATTCGCATCAATAAGGAAAATACTTTCTGAAAAGAATCGGCCTTCTTGGCCAAATGCTCTAACTGTCATCACTCCGGCGATGGACTCGCCGAGGCGGCTAGCAAGTGGCCAATATGGACTTGCATTCGCATCATGTTAGATTTTCTGCGCAACACTTTTTCCTACAATAACCTTATTTCAACATCGTCATCTTGCCTTTTTTTTTTTCCTGTCATCTTTCAATATAATTTGGATCAAACGCACCAGCTAATAGTAATATTATAATTTTCAAATTCCTGATAAATTTGATTTTCATATAATAATCTCATAAATGGTAAACTAATGGATGGACGTGAAAAAACAAAAGAAACTAAAAGTAACTTCTATACTTAAGAAGATAAGTTGAAATTAAAAAAAAAAAAAAAAAAAAAAGATCGTTGATTTGCCTAAGTGATAAATAAAAGATGAAAAAAAAGGTAAATAGTAATTTATTTAAAAGATGACAAACGAAAAAAGGGTTAGTAACACCAAAAAGTTGAAACCAGTACTTGTGCCATGTTTTATCTCACATAAATATTCAGGTCACAAAATATCCGAAATTGATTTGCCTAAGTGATATTTATTTTCAAATTAATTTTTGTGTCACAAAAAAATCTTACACTAGTACAACTATGCTACTTTTTTTTTTTTTTTTTGGTAAAAATGAAAGTTTCATTAATAAGATGAATCATTAATGAGATGAAGTACATAAGCTTAGGGGCTTCCTCCTAGAATTACAAATATAACTAATAATACGAGAAAATGGACATAGGAAGCCTCCACGTGGCAATCAATACACATTTGCTTGGGAAGGTTTAAAATTTTGGTAGAGTAAAGTTCTACATCCTGTGATTTTACACACCTTAACCAAAATAATATTAATATTGATTTATTAATTTTGAAAATGTCCGTGGTTGCACTCTATCCAAATGCAATACATAGTCGCTAAGAAAGATTCATTGAGGAGCCTCGTTGCCAAGTTTTCGGTTTAGTAGCCTTAATCATTTAATGAAGTTCATCAATCCAACCTCTTAGAGAAGACAGAGTACCACATCACATAATTTTAGTCAAGTTGCACTGGAAGAATAAATGGGTTTTGTCTTATATACCACTCAAGCAAAAATTACACTAGATATCAATTGAAGACATCTATTGTGATACAATTTTGACTATCAATAGTCTATCCCTACAAATAAGCCAACTAATACGATTGTGTTTGTTGATACCACCGATCCAAATTATGTCATACTACTCGACAATCGATCCAACATGTTTGAGTTCGTCAAATATATCTTTACAATAGTACATTGAGCTAGAAATGGCTGAAGTTAGATGTCACGCCCTGATCCTCAGGCACGCGCACATCCCTTACCTTGGTCGATTTTCAAATGCGATATCCCCAGGACTACATATTGCCGACCCTTTCCTTTGTAATAGCACGTGCGGAAGCAGTTATAAAAATCCCCAGACAATAAAGTAATGGGATATACAAGTAGGACTAGAAACTCGAACCTGAAAGCCAACATCCTATGTACATCCATAACACTTAGTCATACATATACATATACAAGCCATCTTAAAAAGATTGGTTTCTACTCAACAAGTTCCACAACAAAAGTCATCAGGATTCTACTCTGGATCATCCTTGGGGTTCTCCTTCAGATACTCCTCTTCGAGTTCTTTCTCCTTAGGTCCTTCATCAGGGTCTTGAAATGTTGTCCCACAACCGGGATGAGACTATGTTTCAGCAAATTCTACCCCCTAAGACCCGATTAGTAAACTAATATACCTTAGGGCTGCCTATGCACAACATGAGTCAAACGACTTATCTTGACCTCATATTTCACCTGCATATTAGCATAGATCAAATAGGCACCCAAGCAATCACATCACTGGTCGAAGCATCGATCAAATCGACATAGTCGATTACACGCCAACAAGACCACTCACGGTCATTTCCATTATCCCAATCAATTTACAACATCAATTCAAGGCGATGATCAATCGACCTAGTCGATTACGACTCAACCAACCATTCACTGATCATTCCATTCAATCAATCAATTCACAACATCAGATTAAAGCAATGAATCACATCAAATCACACTCAGATCGAATCATCGATCAATCGACCTAGTCGATTACATGTTATCCAAATCATTCTCCACGGTGGAATATCTAGAAATCAGGCCACGTGCATTCTCCAGGACGACATACCAAGTCTCCGAGCCACGTGCCTCAAACCTTGGGCCCATGTGCATTCTCTAAGGTGACCTCTTCGCCAAAGTGGTACATCAAGTCACCGAGCCACATGCCCTTTTAGATGCTATTCTTGAATACTGGACCCACGTACATTATTCACGGTGGGATATCTAGTCATCGAGCCTACATGCATTCTTCAAGACGACATACGTTTTTATTGAGCCCACGTGCATTCTCCAAGATGATGCATCAGGTCACCGAGCCCACATGTCTCTTTAAGATGCCATACTGAATCAGCGAGCCCACGTGCATTCTCCAAGGTGATGCATCAAGTCACCGAGCCCACGTGTCCCTTTAAGATGCCATACTGAATTAGCGAGCCCACGTGCATTCTCTAAGGCGATGCATCAAGTCATCGAGCCCACGTGTCTCTTCAAGATGCGGAATGTACTCATTGAGACCACGTGCATTCTCCGAGGTAATGCATCAAATTACCGAGCCCACGTGTCCTTTTAGATGCCAAATGTACTTATTGAGACCACGTGCATTCTCCGAGGTAATGCATCAAATTACCGAGTCCACATGTCCTTTTAGATGCCAAATGTACTTATTGAGACCACATGCATTCTCCGAAGTAATGCATCAAATTACCGAGCCCACGTGTCCTTTTAGATGCCAAAACTTAATCACCAAGTCAACATACCCTTCTCCAGGTGATTTACTTTCTACCGTGATTCTGCTATGAAACAACGCCTTTCTCTATAGTTCACCAATCTACTATCGATACCCAATTATTTCTCAATCAAATAATCAAACAACTCAACAGGAACATATCCTAAAATTCACAATTTAAATCAATTCCATACAAATTGAAGCTCAATTAAATAAACGGACTGCCCCATGACAATCAGCACGAAATTCCGGTCACTAGCCATCCTAGTTGAATTTCCAGAAAATAAATAATTAAATAAATAATTTCGAAAATTAAATAAATAAATACAATAATTTCAATTTAGCACAATATAAAAACTCGATTAAATAAACGGATTGCACCACGATCATCAGCATAAAATCTCGGTCACCGGCCATCCTAGTTGAATTTCCGGAAAATAAATAATTAAATAATTAATTTCGAAAATTAATATTTAATTCCTAAAAATTCCACTTATGCCCGAATTGTCTAATTAACATCCGATAAGGGTCGGAAAAATCCCAAGAAGCATTCACTAAATAGTATTATGTGTCTACTCACTAAATGCACAATCCGATTGACTAACATGCATCACAATTATTTAATAATCACTAATCTACTATAATCTAACCACATAATTACACTTAATTAAATCTAATCAACCTTTAAGTATAATTAGCAAACTAAGAAGGCATTAGTAAGCAAAACTCACTCAAAACGATGAGGTCGACGCAGGGATCGACTTTCCTCAAGGCGGGCCGAGCATCCGGGCTCGGGAAGCCAGCCAAAACGGCCCAAAATGCTACTGCCATACCCATTTCTGCACTCTCTGTGCGCTGCTGGGTGGGGGTAGATCCGGGCTCGGGTTGAGGCGACAACGGACCTAGATGGACGGAGGGGCTGAACTAGACCTAGGCGGGGCTTCACGGTGGCCGGAGGTGGGCTGAACGGCTCCGGCGGAGCTCCACCAGATCTGAAACGGTCGCTGGAATAAAGGGGTCGGCGAGATGGAGGTGGTGACACGCGGAGTAGCGGCGAGGCATCGGCATGTAGCGGTGGTGACTCTGGCTGTGGCGTACGGTGGCGAGGCCTCAACGGCGAGCTAGCTTTGCCGATCTTCAGCTTGCAGGCGTCGCACAGCAGAAAAGGGGATGGAGGAGAAGTTCGACGGAGGAGAGAGAGGGCGGAGCTGCGCACGGGCAGTAGGACAGCGATGACGGCAGCTCCGGCAACGTGCAGTGGCGAACGACGGCGTGAGGTGTGCGACGACGGCTTTCAGCTGTTCTTCCGATCTGCTGAGGTCTTCGGTTGCTGCTGAAGAAGAAACCGAAAGAAAGGGGAAGAAGATAGAGGTGCTCGACGGAGGAGAGGGAAACCGGTTTTCTCTTCCTCTCTCTCTCTCTTTGGCCCCACCAATCTAGCTGTCTTCCACTCACTTTTCCTTGCCAAAAATGCTGATTCTAGAAGCTTTAAGATAGGCCAAAATGTTGGGCACAAGTGGCATACGAATTTGCTATCTTTCCCTCTTCAATCTTACTCAAATTTGTTCAATTCTCAAACCAACAATTTCAATTGAAGCCCAAATAAATTCATCAAGGTATCCTTGTCCAAATCATGACTTTTCCCGTCATATAATCCAACTCGCATCCCAATTTCACAATAAAAACGGTTCTCTACAAATTATAATAAAAAACGGCCCAATTTATCTAATCGAAATCAAGACCTGAAAATCTGGATGTCACATTAGAGGAAGTCTCTACTTAAGAAGACCTCGCCAAGTCCAAGCCATATCGCCCTTGTTGTTGAGTTGCATAATTCGAATGCCTTTGCATTTAGTGTTGCAAACACAATTACTCCATAGGAAAGGGGGTGGATAATTGATGATGTTTCAAAGCATGTGGCCTAGCAGTACTTTATTCCAATATTTCAGATTGAGCAGACCTAATACTCCCTCCCTTTTGGGTAAGCAATTTACTTCCCATGCAACTTTGCGCGGTCTATTTTGCATTTTTGCATGTCCCACCCATAAGAATTGTCTACTCTTCTTCTCAATCTTGTAAATAGTTTGTTGTGGTAGTAAAAACATTTCTTTCCAGTAAGTGGATATGGAGATAAGGAGCGATTTGGCCAACTGGAGACGTCATGCATAGCTTAAATGTTTCATGCTCGATCCTTCTATTTTTCTTTTTAGAGATATTGTCAGTCAAACTATTGCAATCTTAGTGCACAACCCTTCTAACAAGGAAGTCCTGCAAACACCCTTCTTGCACAATTTGGACCATCAGACTTCAACAAAATATTATTGGATCAAATTAAGTAAATCGAAAAGAGCAACTGATTAAGTCGATTATCATATATTATCACACACAAGTTAGACAAGCACTTACTAGTTATTGAGATGTTGAAACTTACATTTCCATGAAGGAATTTACTAAAAAAGAATAGGAAAAAATTAGAAGCTTTTTAACATTATATTTTCTTTAGGAAAGTATATTTATCTTTCGCCGGTCCCAAGGAAGAACATCTTTTGGAAAAACCCATTATGTTCTTATATAAGTGTTCAAGAGAAATTTCGCAATAAACCATCCGTGTTTCATAGAGATTATAACACGGAAATCATGACAGTCATATGTGGATTAATAGCAACTGAATATTGGATATAAAAAAGTAGAATTTCCAATTATTATTGGATTATTATAGCAGACAAGACTAATGATAGAAGTACCGATCAATAGGGAGAAACGCAATAAAGGAGCCTCGCTGAAAGTACCATCCATGATGATGATGTTATTCGGACGTGCTTTGGTTAGTTCGGGCTTCTCTGTCGTCTGGTCTTTTGAACGAGGATGTGGCCGCAAAATCAGTGTGCAACCGGAATATCATCCATGTTTGTTTGTTTGAAACAAAGACGTTCCCCTCTCACCCAAACCCAAACGCTCTTCACCCAATCACCGCCGCTGCCGCCTCCGCCGCTGCCGTCGACGACTGTGCCTTCTTGTCGACTTCGCTGCCGCCCTCTTCTTTTCTCCTTGCATTCTAGGGTTTTGCAGATCTGCTGCAGCAGGAGGAGGAAGAGGAGGAGGCCCCTCTCCTTGGTCAGTGATGTAGTTGGGTAGAACCTGCATGCGTTTGTGATTTTCTCTTGTTTCCAGATCCTTGTGTTCCCTGTGTTGATTTTGGGATTCATCCCTTTTCCTCAAAGTTGAGCACAGTTGTTTTTCCAGAGCAAGACCCGCTCTGTGTGATGTGCGAATTTGGGAGCTTAGTTTGAAACTGGGTTTGATGTTTGTTTGGGATCCGTCCGATTGTCGTCTGTTAACTTTGGTGAGCTTTATGATGTGCATCTTGCCATTTGGAATTGAAAGCAAAAAACTTTTTCTTTTATTAAGGATTCCAGTGTCCTTTTATTACCTGAAGTAGAGAGGAGGATTAGCTGATTAATTGCTGAGGTTTCTCTGACATGAAATACCCAAGCTGGAGAGATGCATTCTCTCTTGTAGTTGTTGTCTACGGCTAAGACTTGCTTGGAGAGCCAAGATAGATCTTTGGATGTTCATGAAGAAATGTGAGATTATGTTGAAAGTATTTTTGTGAAGTTCTTTCAATGATGCACTTCTCAATATATCATGGCCTTGTATAAGGACGCCTCATTTAAGAACTCCTTGTTCTGGGCTTCTCTTTATTTAAGTCATAGCTACATATATCATTGATTCATTGTTATATGACCTGTAGTCAGTACTCAACTCCCATAAAGGTTATGTAACGTCTGAATAGCTGAAGCAAATCAATCGTTTCAATTTCTTTGGTAACCATTATAGCTTAAGCTTAGGTGGAAACAACATGAAAAACTGTTGAATATGGCAAAGATACAGTTAACTAGTGATATTTTGAGTCTTATGTTTCGATTTTGTTACAAAGACCCAAAGAATGGAATAAATGTGCCACTTAGTGTTTCATCATGTTCTCATGCTGAGTGAGGTCCCTTTTAGAGTTTTCTAATTGGTTATATGTTGTTATATCTGAGGAGATGCTAAATTAGCAGAAGTTTGTTGCCAATGTTTACTCCATTTTTCTTTCTCTAACATTTATAACTTTGCAGGAGACATTACTTACGTACATCAGAGATGGAAACAATGTTCAAGTTTTGGGTTCGTTGAGTGTGTTGGCTACGCTGTTACAAACAAAAGGTTGGGTTGTTGTATCTTTCAAGTTACAATTCCTTATTCGGTATATACTGCCATTTATTATCAACATTTGCTGTTAGAGAACTGGATGAGTCAATGCTGGATGCTCTTGGAATTCTTCCTGAGCGCAAAAAGTAGAAGAAACTCTTGCTGGTAAGCATTATTGATTTTGCATTGCTTTGGCACTCTTGTAAATAATTCTAGCAAAGTGCCTTGCTTGTAATATTCATCTTTTGCTTTATGTACACGGTGGTTAAATGATATTGATTCCTAGAGTGTTATGCACAAAATTTGGACCTCAAAGAACTAAAGTTTGAAAATTCATTCACTGATACTTTGCAGGAGTTGGTCGTCTGATCAAGACTTGTTGCTAAACTTGTTGGTTGAAGAGAAGCTTTCTATTGAAGAGATTATCTAGCTGTTAACATTCTCTGAATTTGTATGTACATCTTTGGTCAGTTTTTCATTTCATCATCACTTTTTCCTTCAGTAAGATTTTGTACTGTTTTAAGCTCATCTGGAAAACAAATTGTTGTTTTTCAAATACCATTTAAGTTGATGATATTTTTTAGTCTAGTCAACTAGGTTTGCTTCTCATACCCTCCCTTCTGCTTGAAGCCTATGTTACTATTGTTCTCTTCTGGTCATCTCAGTGTTGCTAAGTAATGCTTGTTTACTAGGGCACCACTCTAGCAGTCCTTACCGATAGGCTTATGATCCCACCATCGTTATTATTTTAAAAAAAGAAAGATAGACTCGAAACCTGACCCGAACCAACCCGAGCAGGATTTTTTGCTTCGGGTCGGGTCGGAGCACACACCCCTTATGATTTGGGTCGGGTCAGGTGACATTAAAACCCGACCCGACCCATTGACACCCCTAGGTGGTTTCTCTATCCTGTGGAATAACCCAAAGAAATATACAACGACAGGGATCCTGTGGGTGCTCAAAATTTTATGTGACACTCTTGTAAAATTTGGACCTTTGGTGGGTCTATGTTTTTGGGAAGTACCTAAGGAATTTTTGCCTCACTAGGCCCCTCGGACTAGTTCATTATGTACCTCACTGAGAGAGAGTCATCCTTGTAGTTTCAAGGAAACTACACTTTGTATTTTAGCTATGTGTGCATATTGAAGCCATAAAAGTTTCACATGCAAAGCAGTGGAAACTCTCTATGCTTAACACATCTCCTCCATTTGACCTAAAAGAAAACTTATCTCCTCCATCACGCAGCCTGCTACCCGTGCAACAAAGCTAGGATTTCTGCTTGCAACAGTGAGGAAGCGTGGATCTCCTTGGTGAAGCCATCAACGATCACGCCATTTAAATTGCGTAAGATCCCTGTGACCGAGCTTGGCGTCTCTCTGTCCACCCACGAGCAGTCCACATTCAGCTTCAAAGATTGGCTGTCCGGCGGCTCCCATCTCACGGAGTACGGGCGACAACTTAGCTTTTCCTTTTCCTATTCTTGGATTCCATCAGCTGAGACTTTGGCTTTGTGCTTCAGCTGCTTCGACAATGGCATCTGGTTGTGGGGCCTTGCCATGGAATTCCTGATTGTTCCTATTTTTCCAAAACTGCCAGAGCACTTCTACTATAAATCCTTCTTCTGGTGAGTTCGGTTTTGTTTCAAAAAATTCTGCCAGCCACTTGTCCATTCTAGTTGCTGTCCTTGTGTTATTACTGAGGTTGAGGCATGAGTTTGACCAGATGTTTTGGGTCCATTTGCAAAAGAAAAGCAGGTATTCAACATTATTTGGATGTTTCCAACATTGAGGGCATAAAGGGTCGGGTAATATTCTTCTATTGAACAGATCTTCCTTTGTCGGTATTGCATCTTGACATAAGCTCCATAGGAAGATTTTCA
This sequence comes from Eucalyptus microcorys, assembly GCA_014182515.1. Lineage (NCBI taxonomy): Eukaryota > Viridiplantae > Streptophyta > Magnoliopsida > Myrtales > Myrtaceae > Eucalyptus > Eucalyptus microcorys. Next base: position 1,213,867 of record CM024568.1, read on the forward strand.
GTTTGGGGGGATAGACAAAGCCCAAAAAATGAGGAAATCGTAAAATTTCCTTAATACTATTCAACAAGTGCATATGGACACTTGTTCTTAGGCAATCGATGATAAATCCTTGTTCATTTTTATTGTTGCGTTAATTTTCGCTATGCTTAACTAAAAATGAAATAAATAAATAAAAAAGAAGAAGAAGAGGAACCTGTTAGATCCTAGAACTGACCCTGGAACTTGTAATAGGGTAGTTTCCAGGTTCGACGGTACTTTCCAGTTTCGAAAAATAAGGAACCTATACTTGAGGGTAGATTCTAGGTTCCAGGCGGAACCTGGAACCATTCACCCCTAGTGTAAAATGTTGGTCATGGTTTGTGATTGGTGACAGTATATATTCTGACTCCCCTTGTGAAACTCCCATTTTTAGAGAGCCATGGAGTCTGAGCTGTATGAAGCCGTAGTGGAAGGAAATGTCCATTTGTTGCTTACCCTACTTAGCAAAGATAGGTTACTATTAGATATAACTATGGTTAGAAATCAAACTGAAAGTCCTTTGCACATTGCGGCGATGCTTGGACACTTGGGATTTGTAGAAGAGGTCCTAGCTCGGAAAGCTGAAATGGCCAAAGAGCAAAATTCTCAGGGATTGACCCCTCTTCATCTGGTAGTGGCAAAGGGGTACTTCCACATAGTAAAAAACTTGTTAAGAGTTTACCCTGAAGTATGTTTCTTCCATGACTAATACGGAAGAAACCCACTTCATGTCGCGGCTATGAAAGGCCACGTTGACATCTTGGAACTATTGGTTCGAGTGAGACCCGGTGCAGCCTAGGATATCTTGGAAAATGGCCAGACAATTATGCATATATGTGTGAAGAACAACAAACTGGAGGCTTGGAAGCTGTTGGTCGATATTTTGGATGATGAGCAATTTATCAACTCGAAGGATGAAGATGGGAACACAATTGTCCATCTGGCTACTACTGATAGACAGACCAAGGTATGTTCGTACAACGACACTTGACGTACTAGGCACATTTAGTGGAGCAAATATTAAGTGATTTCGAAGTGTCACGTCAGTTGTTGACTTGGTGTGCATTTTTTAAGTCATGGCATGCAATAAGATGACATGAGTCTGCTGAAAAAGACTAGTAGCAAAGTTAATTCTAGAAAATTATATAACACAGGCTCGTCCTCTTCAAAATTGACCTTGGTTCATTCTGGTGGCAATCAATTGCAGACTGTACTCTTCCCGAGTAAAAAAGGAGTTAACTCGGAAATTACGAACTACAAAGGTTTCTCAGCTCTCGTCCTATCAACAAAAGGTGAAAGAATGGAATCAAAGATTGCGGATAACGTGTTTACAACTTTACATCCACCCGGAGGAAAAGAAAATGGAAATGAAAAAAAGAAAAAGTGGCAAAACAGTACGCACAAGATGCTTAATGTGGTGGCGGTTTTATTAGCTAGCATGGCATCCCAAGCATGGATCAACTTACCTAACAGAATTTGGGAGGGCAGAAAAAATCATGCAGCACATACTGGGGGCGACTTGCCAATGGTTAAAAGGCTATGGAATTTGGACAAGCTTTTCGTGTAAAGTATCGTGATAAGCTTCGCCACATCATTTACCATAATTCTATTATTGGCAAGTTTTTCGTTAAAGCAGCGGATCCTCACAAGGATTGCCATACTTACCACGTGGGTTGCGGTCATCTTCATGGGGGGTGCTTTATCTATGCAGATATCAGTATTGACAGAGGATGACAAAGGGTATTTTACATATGAAACAGTTGGGACTGCAATGGAGGTATGGGCTATATTAATGATTCTTATTTTCGGGTGCCACTTATTTTTCCTGATCCTGAAATGGTTATGTGGAGTTCTGAAATCGGTATTCAAAGTCCCGAAGTTCATCTCCAAGGCCTTGAAGAAATAGAAGCGGGAGTATCTTACAATTTAGTGGCTTTATGTCTGAATAAATGTAAAACGATGGGGTTTTCATGTATTGTGGACCGATTTTTTACTTGATTTGATTTGTGATGCTTCCCTTTAAGGAATATTCCATGGTATTAGGACTTGTAATCTCGATTCTAGAAATAATACAAACATTTGATATGACGAAGGGTGTATAAATGAAGTCTCCACTCAGTTCCACGTTCTATCTTAATCATCGATGATGTTCACTGAGGCCCAGGCATGTATCTTATGCTTAAAACAACCATAAGTATCTTCACATGGTTGCCTTAATTAGGAATCCGCGAAGGTCATGGTTGATGAAGGTACAATACATAATAATTAAAAATATATTTATGGTGCTCAGTTACTTCTGTGTGCAGCGATGGCCTTCAATTCTGTACTCTGCTTTATAATTGCTCAATTGATTTGTTTTAGGCTATCAAGTACCCTTCCGGTTGCAGGATTTGGTGCGAAGTTGCTTGTAGTTTCCGGGAATGGCATTGTTCAGTCGTTTATCAATGCTCGCACACTTACTCAGGAGGTCTGGATTTATCATCCAGCATACTACAGAATTCCAAATGATGCTATGGATTTCTGAGAATTGCTCTAGAAAGTAAGGGTGGGTATAATGTAGTACTTTTCAAGGAAACTCTACTTCATTGATAACATTTTGGTAACTGTGGAACTGTGAACATTTCATAGCTGAAGCGCCTAAAGTACTACATTATACCCACCCTTACTTTCTAGAGCAATTCTTAGAAATCCACAGCATCATTTGGAATTCTGTAGTATGCTGGATGATAAATCCAGACCTCTGGAGTGCTTGTGCGAGCATTGATAAACGACTGAACAATGCCATTCCTAGAAATTGCAAGCAACTTCACACCAAATCCTGCACCAAATGCTGCAACCGGAAGGGCACTTGATAGCCTAAAACAAATCAATTGAGCAATTATAAAGCAGAGTATAGAATTGAAGGCCATCGCTGCACACAGAAGTAACTAAGCACCATAAATATATTTTTAATTATTATGTATTGTACCTTCATCAACCATGACCTTCGCGGATTCCTAATTAAGGCAGCCATGTGAAGATGCTTATGGTTGTTTTAAGCATAAGATACATGCCTGGGCCCCAGTGAACATCATCGATGATTAAGATAGAACGTGGAACTGAGTGGAGACTTCATTTATACACCCTTCATCATATGAAATGTTTGTATTATTTCTAAAATCGAGATTACAAGTCCTAATGCCATGGAATATTCCTTAAATGGAAGCATCACAAATCAAATCAAGTAAAGCATTTGTCCACAATACATAGAAACCCCATCATTTTACATTTATTTAGACATAAAGCCACTAAATTGTAAGATACTCCCGCTTCTGTTTCTTCAAGGCCTTGGAGATGAACTTCAGGACTTTGAATACCGATTTCAGGACTCCAGGTAACCATTTCAGGATTGGCACAAATAAGTGGCACCCGAAAATAAGAATCATTAATACAGCTCAAACCTCCATTGCAGTCCCAACTGTTTCATATGTAAAATACCCTTCGTCGTCCTCTGTCAATACTAATATCTGCATAGATAAAGCACCCCCCATGAAGATGACCGCAACCCACGTGGTAAGTATGGCAATCCTTGGGAGGATCTGCTGCTTTAACGAAAAACTTGCCAATAATAGAATTATGGTAAATGATGTGGCGAAGCTTATCACGATACTTTACACGAAAAGCTTGTCCAAATTCCATAGCCTTTTAACCATTGGCAAGTCGCCCCAAGTATGTGCTGCACGATTTTTTCTGCCCTCCCAAATTCTGTTAGGTAAGTTGATCCATGCTTGGGATGCCATGCTAGCTAATAAAACCGCCACCACATTAAGCATCTTGTGCAAACTGTTTTGCCACTTTTTCTTTTTTTCATTTCCGTTTTCTTTTCCTCCGGGTTGATGTAAAGTTGTGAACACGTTATCCGCAATCTTCAATTTCATTCTTTCACCTTTTGTTGATAGGACGAGAGCTAAGAAACCTTTGTAGTTCGTAATTTCTGGGTTAACTCATTTTTTACTCAGGAAAAGTACATTTTGCAGATGATTGCCACCAGAATGAACCAAGGTCAATTTTGAAGAGGACGAGCCTGTGTTATATAAGTTTCTAGAATTAACTTTGCTACTAGTCTTTTTCAGTAGACTCATGTCATCTTATTGCATGTCATGACTTAAAAAATGCACACCAAGTCAACAACAACAACTGACGTGACACTTCGAAATCACTTAATATTTGCTCCACTAAATGTGCCTAGTACCTCAGGTGTCGTTGTATGAACATACCTTTGTCTGTCTATCAGCAGCGATGGCCAAATGGAGAATTGTGTTCCCATCTTCATCCTTCGAGTTGATAAATTGCTCATCGTCCAAAATATTGACCAACAGCTTCAAAATCTCCAGTTTGTTGTTCTTCACGCATATATGCATAATCGTCTGGCCATTTTCCAAGACATCCCGAGCTGCATTAGGTCTCACTCGAACCAATAGTGCCAAGATGTCAATGTGGCCTTTCATAGTTGTGACATGAAGTGGGTTTCTTCTGTATTTGTCACGGAAGAAACACACTTCAGGATCAACTCTTAACAAGTTTTTTACCATGTGGAAGTACCCCTTTGCCATTACCAGATGAAGAGGGGTCAATCCCTGAGAATTTTGCTCTTTGGCCATTTCAACCTTCTGAGCTAGGACCTCTTCTACAAATCCCGATTGTCCCAGCATTGCCGCAATGTGCAAAGGACTTTCGGTTTGATTTCCAACCATATCTAAAAGTAACCTATCTTTGCTAAGTAGGGTAAGCAAAGAATGGACATTTCCTTCCATTGCGGCTTCATACAGCTCAGACTCCATGGCTCTCTAAAAATAGGGGTTTCAGAAGGGGAGTCGAATATATATTGTCACCAATCTCAAACCATGACCAACATTTTACACTAGGGGTGAGAGGTTCCGGTGTTCCGCCGGAACCTAGAACCTACCCTCGAATATAGGTTCCTTATTTTTCAGAACCTGGAAAGTACCCGTCAGAACCTGGAAACTACCCTATTACAAGTTCCAAGGTTGGTTCCAGGATCGAACAGGTTCCTCTTCTTCTTCTTTTTTTTTATTTCATTTTTAGTTAAGCAAAGCGAAAATTAACGCAACAATAAAAATGAACAAGGATTTATCATCGATTGCCTAAGAACAAGTGTCCATATGCACTTGTTGAATAGTATTACGAAAATTTTACAATTTCCTCATTGTTTGGGCTCTATTTATCCCCCCAAACTGAAAATCTTCCTGTGGAGCTTATGTCAAGATGCAATACTGACAAAGGAAAATCTGTTCAGGAGAAGAATATTACCCGACCCTTTATGCTCTCTATGCTGGAAACATCCAAATATTGTTGAACACTTGCTTTTCTTCTGCAAATGGACCCAAAACATCTGGTCAAACTCATGCCTCAACCTTAGTAACAACACAAGGACAGCAACTAGAAAGGACAAGTGGCTGGCAGAATTTTTTGAAACAAAACTGAACTCATCGGAAGAAGGATTTATTGCAGAAGTGCTCTGGTAATTTTGGAAAAATAGGAACAATTAGGAATTCCACGGTAAGGCCCCACAACCAGACGCCATTGTTGAAGCATTCGAAGCACAAAGCCAATGTCTCAACCGATGGAATCCAAGAACAGGAAAAGGAAAAGCTAAGTTGTCACCTGTACCTGTGAGATGGGAGCCGCCAGACAGCCAATCTTTGAACCTGAATGTGGACTGCTCGTGGGTGGATAGAGAGACACCAAGCTCGGTCACAGGGATCTTACGCAATTCAAATGGCATGATCGTTGATGGCTTCACCAAGGAGATCCATGCTTCCTCACCATTGCAAGTAGAAATCCTAGCTTTGTTGCATGGGTAGCAGGTTGCGCGATGGAGGAGATAGGTTTTCTTTTAGGTCAAATGGAGGAGATGCGTTAAGCATGGAGAGTTTCCACTGCTTTGCATGTGAAACTTGCATGGCTTCAATATGCACACATAGCTAAAATACAAAGTGTAGTTTCCTTGAAACTACAAGGATGACTCTCTCTCAGTGAGGTACATAAACATTGTTTAATCAGCAGTTCAATAATAAACTAGTCCGAGGGGCCTAGTGAAGCAGAAATTCCTCAGGTACTTCCCAAAAACACAAACCCACCAAAGGTCCAGATTTTACAAGTGTCATATAAAATTTTGAGCACCCACAGGATCCCTGTCGTCATATATTTCTTTGGGTTATTCAACAGGATAGAGATACCACCTAGAGGTGTCAATGGGTCGGGTCAGGTTTTAATGTCACCTGACCCGACCCAAATCATGAGGGGTGTGTGCTCCGACCTAACTCGACCGACCCTAAAAGCATACGACCCAAAGCAAAAAATCCTGCTCGGGTCGGGTCGGGTTGGTTCGGGTCTATCTTTCTTTTTTTTAAAATAATAACGGTGGTGGGATCATAAGCCTATCGGTAAGGACTGCTAGAGTGGTGCCCTAGTAAACAAGCATTACTTAGCAACATTGAGATAATGAACAGAAGAGAACAATAGTAACATAGGCTTCAAGCAGAAGGGAGAGTATGAGAAGCAAACCTAGTTGACTAGACTAAAAAATATCATCAACTTAAAATAGTATTTGAAAAACAACAATTTGTTTCCCAGATGAGCTAAAAACAGTACAAAATCTTACTGAAGGAAAAAGTGATAATGAAATGAAAAACTGACCAAAGATGTACATACAAATTCGGAAAATGTTAACAGCTAGATAATCTCTTCAATAGAAAGCTTCTCTTCAACCAACAAGTTTAGCAACAAGTCTTGATCAGACGACCAACTCTTGCAAAGTATCACTGAATGAATTTTCAAACTTTAGTTCTCTAAGGTCCAAATTTTGTGCATAACACTCTAGGAATTAATATCATTTAACCATCGTGTACATAAAGCAAAAGATGAATATTACAAGCAAGGAAGGAGTCTCTCTCTTATCCCACATCGCCTAGGGAGGGAGTCCTGGACTAGCTTATAAGGCTTGAGTCCCTCTAATCTGTGTAACGCATTTTAAAGCCGTGAAGGAAAAGATCGTGACTGGGATGGCGGTTCGTTCGCGCCAGGGCGGGTGATCCAAAGTGGACAATATTACATAGTGGGGTCCGGGATGTTACAAGTGGTATCAGAGCCGACTCTCGGCCGCGTGTGGGGCCATAGCGAGGACGCTCTTCTGTTAAGAGGTGGAGAGTGTGACGGCTCGAGCGATGGTCCTCGGACGTGCGCTAGGAAGGAGTCCCTCTCTTGTCCCACATCGCCTAGAGTGGAAGTCATGGGCTAACTTATAAGGCTTGGGTTTCCTCTAACTGTACATATGTGTTTTCTTGGGGTAGTATGGGCTGCCTCGAGAGGAACAAAACCGTGAAGACTTAGTATCCAAAGCGGACAATATGTGTACAGTGGAGACCCTGGATATTACAAAATCTTTGCTCATTATGTTACCTAAACTAATCTAATAAAACATGTATAAAAGAGGATAAGAACCACATGTCATTTAGCCATGTAAAGTTTCGGGTTGTTCCACCATGTGGCTGCTTCTTCCATCTTCCACCCAGCTGTAGCCTCTCCTATCTTGATCATGAGGATAATGATAGCATGAAAAGATTTGAGGAAGTGGTGCATGAGGAATTATAAATTATTTTCCCTTTCCTTCCATTTATTTTATATAAAAGCCATAGCTCATAATGTTAATCTAATTACGAAACCTACCTAGACAATTACATAAAGATTCTCTTGGAAAATATTGTGCATCAAATCTTATTGGTCATCAAATTCAGTTTAATTCCCCATTGTCTTCTTTTTTCATCGATGGGTAATTAATTAACATTAAGTTATGTATCGAGGAAGATTACATAACTACGTTGGTGCGAGTCTTTTATATCGTCCATCCAATTAATTTGAAGTTTGTTTTGTCCTGACAATTTCTATAAATTTGATCATGAAAAGCTATTGTTCAAAAAGCCAACCAAAAATTCAGTAGGAAAATAACACAGTATATTTTAATAGTGAATATAACATACACTTACGATTATAAGCCAAAGATGAAAGATTATTCAACCAAGACTATCTAGAATATAGGGAAACACAAGACAGTTTTACATTGTTCTTATCTTCAATGAACCGACAAGCTTGATGGCTCAAAATGACATAAGCAAGTTTGTTTCTTAGTGAGTAGGAATTTTCATTATCCAATTATCCAAAGAATTTATCTTTTCAAATACACACAATCTATAGCATGGATAAATGTAGCCTAAGCCAGAAATTTAAGCTTCAAGGACACGGCCATTGGAATCACCCACAAAACTCTTACAAAACTCAAAAGCATCTAATGAAATAGCTGAAATGGAAATGTTTTAATAGGTAAGAAACCTCAAGGGGACAGTGAAGGTCTAACCTCACTGGTGACATCTTGCAGGTTGTTCAGCTTTCTCTTGGTGTAAGATGTCTTTGCTTCGCAACTAGGAATATTATTATATTTCTCTTCAGTTGAAACAGAGTTCAGCTTTCTCTTGGTGTAAGATGTCTTTGGTTTGCAACTAGGAATATTATTATATTTCTGTTCAGTTGAAACGGAAACCTCATCTTCGTCCATCTTTACTTGTGCAGTTACAGAGTCAACTTTCAAACTTTCCAGATGATTTGGAGATGCATCCCTGTGGTGACAGAAAAAAAAAAAGACAATTTTGATGATGAGAACTCAATGAGCTCATAATAACCAGTTGAAAACAAGGAAAATTAGCTAGATCAAATCAACAACTGTTGCAGTTCTAAAATAGAAAAGTTATTAGGTACTCCCGGTTGTAGGCTAGCGCACATGATCTAATGGCTCATGTGAAGTGGACTAACATAGACTAGGAGTACCCAAAAAAGGCCCTAAAATAGAGACTATGTAACAATGGAATTGAAGTTTGCAAATGCTTTAGGAGGAAATAATGTATCTTATCAAGCTTCATCAAGTACAAGGATGGAAATGGGTCCTCAATTCCTTGTGGAATGAGAGTAGATGCCCGACCCTACTGATGCTTTTTACTCTACAATTGCAAGGAGAATCCAGTGGACTGCGTCCTTTGTTTAAATGGCTTGAGATTGGGAGCTAGAATATCTTTAATCGCTCCTTTGAGATTGAATTTTTAGCTTGTGTGGGTGAGTGGGAATTCAAGCCAGAGGGTCATGATCTCGAATATGACCTCTCTAAATTGTACTACCATGCATTTACACAAAAGTTTGCCCCAAGAGACTTGGAAGCCGATCCGAAGAGCCAAGATTACTCCAAAAGCTGCCTTCTTCACATGCAAGGCTACTTACGAGAGTCTTCTAACAACCGACAACTATCCAAGGAGAGGTCTTCAGCTTGTAAAATAGATATTTTCAGGGTGAAACTGCCATTGGAGTTAATTAAGCACGTCTTAACTCATTGCCTGAAGTGAGGCAACTATGGAACACTGATGAGGCTCAGGCTCTACGGTTAGGAAAGAACTTTGAGATTGGACACTGTAGAATAATCTCATTTTCCTCGTCAAAGAAAGTGCAGAAAATAAAACTCTCTCTCTCCCTCCCTCCCTCACTCCCAATTGCCACAGTCCCGTAGTATGTATTGGGTTTCTCAGTTATGGCGGAAGTTCAATGGGCAATGGCCAATTCTGCTGAGGACAAGCTCAAAGCTTGGTGACATCAAAGAACCAGGCTGAGATCCTCCAGCAATTATTGGGGGTGAAAATAACTCCCTCACTCCTACCTCCCTCTCTTCATAAAAAAGAAGAACCAGCAGAGATCCTCCAGCAATTATCAATCTACTCAGATGGAAAAGCACAGGAAGGTGTTGAGGGGAACATAGTAGCATTTGTTGATATTATGGAGCTTGCTCGAGAATGCTTGTTTTGGTTCTAATTACTATATTTGATTTCCTATAATTATGGAATCTGTTACTTAAAAACTATTTATTTAATGCAGTGGCAGCCCTCAGTGCCACTTACATGGATGCATAATAACTTTTTCTGACTAGAAGAATAAATTTAAAAAAAAAAAAGGAAAAAGAAAGAAGAGCCAATTGATAGGCGATCTACCCAATTGTTCTATGCATAGAGCGTTCAGTAAAACCAGCCAAAAAGGCATATTTTAGAATCTTATAATAAGAGAAGCAAGAAGTCTGTATAACGCAGCAATGGCATGGAGAATAAAGTTCGGCAATATTTTCACAGACGCTCTAAGCAAAGTACCCAAGTAACATGCTTAGCAAATGACACCGAACACAAAGTTTGGCATACACCAACCTGTCAATGGCATCTTTTATAGGGACCCAAATGGCATATATAGGGACCTGAACAGCATCTTCACTAGTAGGTTGGGTCCATTGCATTATGTAGAAGCGAGATGTCGATTTCTCTTTACCCAGAGAATATACAGTGTGGCTTTCTAGTATAGAAAGATGGGCCTGACTAATGGCTGTTCAGCAATGATAAACCATATTCAAATGTCAATCCTTTTGGCAGGCCAAACAAAACAGAAATAGATAGTAGGTACTAAAACACTGACGACTTCAAGGAATTAAAATTATAGTATGTGCAATTCTAGTCAAAAGACAAATCAGAATACTTGAATACTTGAAAGAGCTAAAGTAAAATTGGACTCTAACGCTGTATGCTAAAAAATAGACCCATGGACAGTGAAAATTGGATGTAATGTAAGTGCTGTGAATGTGGTCTCTTTAAAATTCAGTCATATATCCAAATGCCAGTCTCTTTGAAGGTCATCCACAAAGGACACCCACTTACCGAAGGGGTCTGATACTCACAGGTTCTAAGACCAATCACATTTCCTACATTTTATCATGGGTCCTTCGAAGCAGAATATCTCACGTTCTCCAAAACTTACCCTACTGCTTAGACTGTTTCAGCAGAGAGTAACATATCTCAACGTTTAACACACTAACCTCCCACAAAAAACAACTCTGTCGTCAGCAAGTAGATGAATTGCAGTCTTTCATCTTCTTACCACCCTAAAAGCGTTAGATAGTGCCAAAGTTGCTGATAACCTCATCTTCCAACTCCATAAGAACCACAAAATCAGGATAGACTCAAGTTGGCAAAGAAATGTAAGTACTAGATAAGCACTTCAAATTCACTTAAAACCTGACTCTCAAACCCGTCCTTATAGGATAAGGATCAGATAATCCCATTTACAAGCCGCTGCTAAGTATCTTCATGTCCAAGATCTGTATTACTTCTCTTCCAAAATGTAGAAACAAAAAGGCAACCGCATCAGACTGCAGAGGATCCTATTCAAGCTTCTAGAACTTAAAGCCAAAACCCCATAACACTTGATTGTGCACTCTATCCATGTCCATTTTAACCTCTTCCCTCTTTACATTCTTATCACGAGTCAAAATTGCATTAGCAATATACAGCCAGGTCTGGCCTCCTTATGACTGCATTGTTAAAAGGAGAAATATTTACACACTATTTTTATGTGCAGACTAGTAGCCTCGCACAAATGTCATGCACACCTCTCTTTTTTGATAAGATGGGTTTCCGAACCTTCAGCTTCACTAATCTTTACTAATTAATGTGTATTGCTCCATCCAATTAATTAATTGGACATAATCTTTTTTATCACCTACCACAACTTTCACAATAAATAAAATGACACAGGTATTGCTTATAATTTTGAGCAAATTCCTTTTATCCAGCGAAGTCCACCAAAAAATTTTAATGATCTGAACTAGAGCTTTCCCAACTCTCCTTTGGGAAAGTTGTGGAGATCTGAGCGTGACGCTGTGGTTTTTATTTTGTTTTGCAATCTCTTGCCCATGAATGGACCTTGATTATTACACCTGTCAAATTCCAAGGTCAAGGTAAATTCTTCCCGTGACTATTTCCACATGAAGGCAAATGGCTAGTGACTATGCTTTCATCTTCCGTGGAAGTAACTCCAGCCATCATGGTTTAGCTCTATCATCATATGAAATTGCTAACTTGGTAATTCCAACTAGGCTTGAACTTGAATAATGCAAATTCTTCATCAAGAGATACCTATCCTTATTTCCCAGCAAAAGCCCTTTGCAGATTTCTGTAGCATCAAAATCCACAATGTCCTATAAATCCTCAAATTTCCATCATCTTTGTTGTATGAATTAAAGGCAGGAGAGTGGACAAGATTAGATATTGGCTAAGAATATACAATTGCCAATTTTAACTAAACCAAAAATTTGCAGTTTTATCCATGTATAATACCAAAACCTAATTCATACCTGTGGCTTCCTTGACTGATGAAAATGCAAGCTGCTGCATAGCATCTTCATTAATGCTCGGATCATCTCTCAAGGGCTTTTCGGTGATCCTTTTCTTTTTACACTGTTTCAAATCCGGCATGGCTTCTGAACTCTGATTGGAGATATCCACATCCTTTTCAAACAATGACCAAACCCCGTTGCTATCCTTGCTGAATAGCAACAAGCAATTCTCTTTCCTAGAGTCAACCAAGAAAACAGCAACTTCAGAAATTGACCATCCTTCTATATCTGGAATATCCTTTGACGCACTCAACCTCATACACAGATCACATGCATTCATGATAGCCTTCTCCGTCAAGGAAAGCTGCTTTTCAGGGTCAACTAATTCAGCATCATCATTTCTTTGCAAGTATTTCATGTATGCCAGTAAAGGAGGTTTCAAAACCGCAATTAATTTGCAGAATGACTCAAAACCCAGAAATTCTAGTTGTCTGTGTTGTTTCCGATGGTAGTAGTTGTACAATATGACAACTCCATGCACCTGGAAAAAAAAAATTGTTTGATAAATAATCGTCCATTGCTCCGACCTAAACGGTTAAACTATCCAAGAAAAGACGAAGCATAGAAAAGGTGATGCAGAAACAGAAGCCAGAAAATAGCCAAACCCTAGAGCATTAAAGCTTGTCAAAAAGCAACAAGAATTCCTTGTCTTCAATTTCTGTCTAGCCAAAGATTCACACGATGCGAATGAATACAAATCTCCAGTTTTTTTTTTCTTCGACTTCGAATTCCTATACTACTTCTAGGGGTGTGCAACTAGAACCGTCCGAACCGAGAACCGGTGGCCGGTCAGTCCGATTCCCAGTTCCAAGGTGGGAACTGGACCAAACCGGACCGAACCATTTATATATATATATATATATATATATATATATATATAATATATAAAATATGTAAACATCATAACTTATTGCAACCGAAATTGTAGTTGAGATAGGAACTTCTTATGTTGCCAAGAGACCATTAAAATTCTTTTTGTTACTCTTTTATTTATAGAGAAAATCTACTTATTAGTTTCATCTTTTACTCGATGTGGAACTAAGGCTCCAAGAGACCCACAAGACACTTCAAGCCTCCAAGAGTCCCACGTCGACTAAACATTTAAAGAGCATAAGAGAGATTGTCTATACAACCTAAGCCAAGCATAACTTTTAGCCGAATTGTTCATGGTAGGTAAAGTGTAAAACACACGAAGTGTGATTGACATTCATACTAGTGAAGTTTGAATATTTTGCACGTTGAAACATGTGTAATTAGTTTTGTTGAATTGCCCGACAACCGAATTGAATTGATTGGGGCGGTCACCCTAACTACTTCCAACAACTAGCATTCAAAATAGAGGTACATATAAAAGATGATCATGCAGCTAGGTAGATAAGAAGAATTTAATTAATGCAATGGAAATCACAACAAAGCCAAAAAAATAGTAATCGTCAAGAAGATATCTTCCCCAAAACGACCTGCTTTGCGACCCATTGTTGCTGAGAAGGTGATGGAGAGTCTCGTACAGAAGATGTAGCTGGAATCACAGGATCAACCAAGTATTCCAGAAATTCCCTGACAGCATCCTCAGTTGGGCATACACTTGATAAAGCCATCGTTGCCTCCTATGCTTTGTGCAGGGGTCCCCTTCCTTGATCTAATGTGAGCATAAAAAAGAACAGTAAATTTGCAAAGAAATTTAACAAGGCTACCCAGTTGCGAACTACCAAAAACAATGGATAAGGAAAGAGCATGATGACAGATAAGATGAGAACTAGTTGCGAACTTAGTGCTTCAGCATGAGTTTCCTATATCTATCTTCATAGGTAAAATGAAAAGCAGAAAATATCCAACAAGCTATCCACCAGTATAAATTATGCAAGAAGGGTTTTGTCAGTGAGTGCCTTGGAACAGTCGTTAAACACTCGGTCGTGAGTTGAGGGATGTTTGTGCTTTCCAAGGCACTACTGTCTCTCTCGTGCTGGCACGTGTAAATAATGCATTGAAAATCAACACATTTCCTCCGTATACTTAAGTAGCGTCCTTTGACAAGACCCAGAAGAATACATATTCGTAATAACGAGAGAGTCAAACAGAAAAATGCAGATTTCTCTAACGAGGGAAAATAAAAATAAAAAAATTAAAGCTTGATCGTTTTCCTCTCCTCCGACAAACAAAAACTCCATCAAAAGCCACAATTTTGCTCGCTAAACAATAAAAAACACCCCAGAGACGCACGTACTTTTCTTCAACTCTCACCACGCTAAACACAAAACCCTCGCCAGAACACTATAAAAACTCAAAATGCTGATAGTAATACAGCAAACAGATTTTCAGGCGATCAAAAAGATGGAAGGAGCACTGGTGCAGCGAGAGGAGAGAGCGTACGGGCGCTTGCTTCTCACGCGCGAATGTAGTTGATTGCCATGGACAAGGCTCACCTGCAAGCGCGCTCCGGTTCACAGAAATTCTCAAGCTATTCGATTCTTCATGATGGGTTGTTTCCTATATATATATATGAGGCTACCTGATAAAAAGGATAGGGTTTTTGAAATTTTAAATTAAAAATTAACTAAAGTGAGAACGGGATGCATGATTAGATGATATTTTGTTGTTGAGGGTAATCGAGCATTTAGATTGTGAAATATCGATGAAAGGTGATGAAAGTAAATTCAAATTTTGTTGGTTAGCTCAATACGAAAAATCATAGATCTAAAAAAAAAAAGGAATTTCAAGTTGTCAATTACCAACGAAAAAAAAAAGAAGCTATCTTTCTTGTAAGGGATAATGACACAAATGATTTCTTCTATCCACAACCTGGCAAGAATTTTTAGATTGTTCAATATGGTTATCAATAAATTTGAATTCATAGAAGGACGACTTTAAATACCTTCATGTTGTGGAACATTTTCATGTTATTGAGGGATCAAATTGAATATGTATTAATTGTTCATTAATTACGATGAACAAATTAAAAATTTATAGATCGTATTATACATTAGGATAAAATTCATGAAGTAATCACACTGCAGATTAGGCTATGAACATGTGGAAATGGACCTACTAGCATGACTGTCAAATGTGAAATGACGAAGTGATGGTCAAACTTCAACCACGGCACCTTTTTTGGGAAACCGAAAACTTCTTCAACTATCTCATTTTTTAATCCTATGTTCTTTTTCTTGCTTTTGATTTTTGTGTTTCCTTATTGCAAGTTCGAATTGAGAGACAAAAATCACAAAAGGGCTGATAGAATCAATTTTCTTGAACACAAAGAAAGAAAAGGTCTCTTAGATATTGAAATACAAATAATTACAAGTATAAGAAATCATTAATGTTATTATATAGATCTATTAAATTTAAAAGATGAAAAAAACACTGAAAACATTGGCTTTGCAGTAAATAACAAAATAACTATGTGATGAGTTGGCTTCTTAGTCCTTTTGCTCAAATCAAATTGCTTTAAAAGATCTCTTAGATGATCTAAAATTAGGACCAATGTCAAACAAATGAATAAAGAAAAATATAATTAAGAATAGTGAATCGAAAGAGGAAAAAAAAATCACCTCATTGATCCACTGAATTTCATGAATGAAGATTTGTTACTTATCGTGTGGATATAACCACTTTGATTTGTTTTTCGAAATCTCAACCGATTTCGATTTGTTTCTTATCGTTTTATCTCTTAACTTGAGCTTGTAGTAAATAATTAGACAAATCTCAAAAAAAAAAAGAAAAGAAAGACAAAGTCAAAATTCGAAATTGGTCAACAAAGTTCGTTGATTTTCTGCAAAAAGTATTGTGACCCATATTTTACCATCACTCCGTCATTTTATGGATAACTTTTTCGATATCATCTCTTTACGAAAGAAAAGAAATGATTGAATGGCAATTTTTTATTTACTGTATAAGAATAAGAACATATTCTGAATAATAAAGAATTAAATATAAATAACTATAAATTATTATGGACTCCACTCAATCTCAAGAATTTATGCCCACAATAACCGGTTATTATTCTAGCAAATCTGGTACGAAAACGTGAAAATCACCGAAGCTGCGGAGGGAAAACACACCTTTCCTGTTTCCCGGCAAAAGAGAAAAAAGAGAAAAGAAAAATAGAACGAACGAAATGTTTCGTGTCGTCGCTTCATCTTCCACTTCTTGGGCGTCGATTGCGTTTGCCTACTAGTTCCCGCGATTCTATCTTGCCAGAATGCGGCGAACGGCGCGCCTCTCCTCGGAGCGCCGCCCGGAAGCCTCCGCCTCCTCTTCAGCGCCCGAACCAGGTCGGCTCCTTTGCCTTGGTCCTCCTATGTAATTCGAAATCGAAACGGGGCGTGCTACTACCGTCGTTGCTCGCCTTCGCGTTGTTTTCTTTTTCTTGGATGGCTTGCAGGTGAAGCTCCAAGTGGGCCTTCTCTGCCCGCTGTTCGATTTTTGCGAGGAAGGAGAAGCAGTCCCAGGAGGCGGTTTTGGCCAAGCAGAAGCAGCCTAAAGTCGGCATTGATCAAGTAGTCGGCAAGCAGTTGGCGTCTATGTAGCGCCCATTGGTCAAAATTGACTAGTGAATTGAATTGATATTTGTGAGAGGTTTATGACTCAATTGATAAAAAAAAATAAGTTTATAACTAAATTGACATAATTATAATTGATTTACGACTTTTTTTTATATTGTTTCCTCCTCTCTTTCTTCAAAGCTTATCCAAGACCAGCTCGAGCGCATGAGTCCAAGAGAGTGAAGAAGGGCCCCGAAAGAGAGAAAAATGGTGGCTTAGATGATCGACAAGGTATACCATTGATGCTACTGACATGGAATGTGGCAAGACAAGAAGATTTGAAACCTGGGATCACATCAACGCTTACCGGCTACGTGGCTTATGCACCCATCATGGTTAGCGATTCATCCTCTTCTTCCTTTCCATTATCATTACTGTTTCTTCTTATGGTTATGGGTAGGTGGCTCGACTAAATTATCCTTTCTTATCTTTCATTTTTGCCAAAGAGCAGTAGTTTTATGTGCTCGATATATCATTTCGGCGTTATCTTGCCGTTGTCCTCATCTTTACATCTCAAGGGCTGTTCATATTGCGAGAACTTTTTCATTTTAATTGCATGTGGATTTCCATAAGGGACAAGTCACAAAACCATGAACAGTTCATGGTTTGGACCTATTTGCTTCTCGTTCCCTTTTAACTAGTTGATTCTACCGTTACAATTTGGATGAGTGATTCTTTTTTAAAATTGCACATACTCATTATTGATTGTAACATGAATTTACGTTGAAGAAGGCAATTGACAAGACGTGTCTTGGTTGCTTTCAACGAGAAGGCGAAGCTTGTTCCCTCCACTCATATGCATATGAGCTGCCACTATTGAAGAATTAGCTGACGAGATGGAGGACTTGCATGACCACACCAGATGCCAAATTGCTCTGGGAAGTTGTGAACAAGGGTCACAAGCTTCACAAGGGCAACAGTTTTGGCGAGTTCAACCTCATCAATAACAACTATGAGCAATTCACCTCATTTGGCCGAATTGGAATTCAGGCGAGCAAACAAACAGCATAAGTCAGTGCTTGCGAGGGAAAAATCAATAAAGCCAAAGAATGGGCCGTAAAGCTTCTACAAAGAGTCAAGTTCAAGTGATCGACCCCCAAAAAAAAAAAAATGTTCAAGTGACCAAAAAATTGGTGGTGCAATCAACATTGACCAGAGTTTAAACTTTAGGCATGGCAAGTCAGTCCAATGTAGGCCAACAAGCGAATCCATCAGCTGAGCTAGTTCACACACTAGATCTTTGCAGCCTAGATAATCTTATGCATTTCACCAAACCCTTTTAGGCTAAAGACCTTTACATTTTCCCAAAAGTTTTATCTAAAATTTAAATCAAATGCACCCTAACTCAT
Organism: Eucalyptus microcorys; assembly: GCA_014182515.1. Lineage (NCBI taxonomy): Eukaryota > Viridiplantae > Streptophyta > Magnoliopsida > Myrtales > Myrtaceae > Eucalyptus > Eucalyptus microcorys. The sequence goes on from CM024568.1 coordinate 1,232,082, forward strand.
GATAAAGCAAGACATGCCCTACACACAACATAGACAAAAGTGCTATGACAATTCCCATCCAATCCATATACACGAAAAATTGTTGTCTCTACAATGTTTACAAGATCTATTTACAGAGAAATTATTGACAAAGTGAGTGTCATGTTGGAGACATATTGAGAAAACTGACTGCAATGGTTCTCCAAGAGTTCAAAAAAGCCTCGTCTAGATTGTCTAGTGACATCCAAACCATTCACTAAGGGTGCGTTTGGTTCAACATTCCAAGGGGCTTTCAGCCTCCAAAGCCCCTTGAGGAAATGCTGGACTGTTACTTCATTTTAAAATATCCGAACTTACTTATTCCCTTGAAAATGAATTAAGGGCACAAAATTGACGATGCTTTTATACGTAAGGATATTTATGTCATTTGAAAAGTTTCGGGTGTTTAGTTATTCAACATTGAAATTATATGTAAATGAAAAAAAAATACAATAGACATTCAAAGAGAACACAATCATTCAATTACTTTTCTTTTTAACAATCTTGCCATTGCGCAACCATTTACTTTGGTACTTGTTATGTTTAATCCTTTACTCACCTTACCACTATACCTCAAAATCATTCCGTGCTATATTCAAAATTTTCCTTTCATTTGTGTATCTATGGGGTATATTTGATCTAGTATTTCTTGATTATTGAAAAATGCATATCTATTTAGCTTCTAGCATTTGAAGATATGGAGATTCCAATGCTCAAGACAAAGAACGTTATAAATTTATGTCAAGCAAATGGAGAACACTAAAGAAGTGTACCCGTTTAATGCAATGCATTATTTAATAAAGCAAAACACAATTTGAAATTTTCTCACATTCTAACTTGGTATTATAGCTAGATTTGTTCCTGTTTTGAACTCAATCTATGAAGCCTACTGCCCTATGACATTGGCGACGTTAATGCCAAACTTGACCTTCTGGATGACATGCTATTGGGAGACCTTACACTATCTGAGATCTTCCTTGTTGTGGTCATTGATGTGCCTCGTTGCCAATATGAATCGTGATCTTCCTTGCTCCACCATTTACACTTGTGCTGACGAAAGGTTGTGTCATGCTACATTTACTCTCTAGGGAAAAAAAATCAAGAGTAGGCAAAGAGAGTGCGTGCATTAAGAGGATAGATTTTCATAACATTTTGCGAGAGCAAGTACTTCCTTCTCTAAGCTCAGAAATGCGATTACCATGTGCAATAATAGACATAATTTGGCCACAAAGAGAGTGATTAAAGCTCTAAGGCTCTATAGATATTTGTTGTGAGCTCTCTCAGGAAAAATCAAAAGTAGATAACACATGCTGTCATTAGCTACTTTTGATTTTTCTGGAGAGAGCTCACAACAAATATCTATAGAGCCTTAGAGCTTTAATCACTCTCTTTGTGGCCAAATTATGTCTATTATAGCACATGGTAATCACATTTTTGAGCTCAGAAAAGGAAGTACTTACTCTACCAAAATGTTATTGTGGAACAACGTGCAAACTTTTCGAGCTTTCTAGTGTGCTTTCCTTTGACTAGTTCCTGATGTTGCACATATCAAGAGATATTCTCTTACTGCAGCCACAACCATACAGGCCACTGTTCTCAGGCTTCTCACTGCAGCCAAAGCAATTGGAGAAGATCTCGGACACCCCTTCCCTCGAGGTCGCATATCATGCGTACCTCTCGTTGGCGTCGCTGCTGATGCCTTTCTTCTGCACTACCTGCAAGCTATCTTGAAACAATTGTGCCCGTGCTTTGGCAGAGACGCTAGAATAGTAGTTCCAGTGGATTGCCACAATGGTAACTTGCGCCTCAAGCGCACCTAGCCGCCAAATGAATTTCTCCTTGAGAAAGCGGTAGACCTTGTCTTCCTGGCTGAGTTTGGTCAACCCACTGCTGATGAACGGCACCAAAGCTAAGCCAGATTGATCGATGGAGACGACGCTCTCGCAATTGGAGTCAGACGAATCCAAATCCTGATCTTCCCTCGGATCGTTCAGATCTAGACGGTTGAGATTGATTGTGGGATGGTCGAATTCCTGCTCGACCGCATCAGGAGCGTTGTGTACAGTCGGTGACCGACGTTGAGGCATGGAGTTGGACATCTTTGATCGAAGCTGGTACGTCCCAAAAAAGTGCGTTAAAATAAAATACTGAATCGATTCAAAATAAATAAAACGGCAGAACCGGTGAAGATCCAAAGCTTTTAGTCAATGAAGTGACAATTGCAGAAAAGATACTCGTTAATCACCAAAACAAAACACCAACGAGAGATTTTTGAGGTCGGGTCATTGAATGAAGGAAAAAGGGTTTTGAAAACAAAGAGAGTGGCGGAACACGAACCGAGAAAGTCGACAATCTAATGCTAAGCAACGAAAGCATGCGTTTGTTTATGTTGGCTTCAAGCAACACACCCAGATCAAAGCAAAGATGAAGAAGGATTCCTACACGATCTCTCCAGCTACAGGAATCAGATAAGGACAAGAAGCGAGCGAGGAACGCAGAGAAGCAGAGGTGGATCTGCACTTGAGCAAGACGAGAGTTGATTGAGTGAGCGGCGTGAATGGCAGAGTTGAATGAGAGTAGGGTTTTTGCTTGACGAAGATGCAGAATAGGATTTGAGTTGCAGGAGAAGGATTTTATAGAAGAAAGGCAAGGGAACCGCTCTCGCTTGCCATTTCCCTGGAAATAATTAAATAAAAATTCACTAAAAAATGTTCTACCTGAAGTAAATATTGGCCTTTTGTCAACAAATGTTCAGGAACGCTTGTTAATCATCAAAATACATGAATTTATCATTTTCAAACTATCTTCTTCCTTTCGAGATGCATGATTGGGACGTTAAACATGAAAATACCTTAAAAGCGTCAGTTTATAAAATCCGGTAAATGATCGGCGTAAAATCTATCGGTGAAGCATGAAAGGTAAAATATTTATGCACAAGAATGCGATGGCAAGAGGTGGGGTATTAATTGAACCTTCAAAGTTCGGATATCCCATCCTAAATGGAGGTGCTATCGGCAAGGGGCAAAGTGATGACAAGCAACAAAGGGACAAAAATCGTTTTCAATTATAATTAGTTAGTGTACTATAATTGAAAAATCTACATATTAAATACACCTTAAGCATGACAACGGGATGATTGCCCGTTCCCATAATTAATTGAACTCATACGCGGAATAAATTGGACCTCTCGAAGTTCGAGGATTCCCTCATAAATAGGATATATTGGTAGGTGCCAAAGTGATGCAAGGAACAAAATGAAAAAATATTTTTAAATGTTATGGAAGTTAGTGCACCAAAATTGAAAAAATTACAAACTATGAACGACTTAATAAGATTATTCAATGAATAAATTAGAAAAGTGCAAAATAGAGGTGGTAATGACCATAGGAATGAGATGATTTGACCCGTGTGAAAAGGCAGGAGTGCCCTTGAAAATGTCCTTACCGTGAAATTCGTCATTATCTTTTCTTTTTTTTTAATCTATTACTAAGTTACAGGCCAAATGAAGAGGATAGTGATTCGTAATACCTTTTTTGGCATTTGTTTTATTTATTTGGTAAAATTTTTAGTCACATGCCAACTGGAGAGGATAAGGATAGAGATTTTTGTAATATCTTTTTGGAATTTTCTTTTTATTGGTTAAATTATTAATTAGGAACTAGATAGGGAAGATACAGATGGAAATTTTCTTAATACCTTTTTCTTTATTTGTATTTATTAGGTAAAATTATTAATCACAGACGAAAAGGTGAGGATAGAGAAGAGATTTGGGTAATACATTTTTTGGCATTTCTATTAATAAGTAGAATTGTTATTACATACCAAATGGAGAGGATGGGACAAAGATTTTCATGATACCTCTCACCAACCACTGAATTGTGTTCCCAAACTCCAAGTTACAAGCCAAATGAAGAGGATAGGGATTCGTAATAACTTTTTTGGCATGGTTTTTATTTATTTGGTAAAAATTTCAATCACATGCCAAATGGATAGGATAAGGAGAGATTTTTATAATATCATTTTTGAAATTGTCTCTTTAATTGGTTAAATTATTAATTACGAACTAGATAGGGAGGATACAAATAGAGATTTCCTAATTCCTTTTTCATTATTTTTCTATTTATTTGGTAAAACGATTAATTATAGACAAAAAGTTGAGGATAGAGAAGAGATTTTGGTAATACATTATTTGGCATTTTTTTATTTAATAGTAGAATTATTAATTATAGGCCAAATGGAGAGGATAGGATAGAGATTTTCGTGATACCTTTCCTGGCATTTTTCTAATTGCCATATTTAATTTGTTTAAGGGGTACTAAAATTTGGGCCCATGTGAATATGGGTACAAATGTGGTCAGATCGATTTAGCTGGAGTTTGGGAACCTAGTTCAATGGTCGATGAAATTTGGACAGATGATATTGAGACGAGATTCAACAGTATTTTATTTATTCTCTTATTTATTTATATTTGCTCATGTGATGTTTTTGGTGTGCATTGAACATGTGTGATTGGCTGCATAAATTCTTGCATGGGCTCATTCACAACACGTCCGAATTAAAGAGAGGCCAAGATTACCACTTAAGTTATAAATTAAACAAAAGTTACCTGTAAAATTCTAATGAATACTTTAATTGGTGCATCAAATGCTTTAGATTTCTCTAGCTAAATCGCTTTATAACTAGTTATTGGCTAATTACGTGTCAAAATCGTTAGTATTATTGGCCTCTTTGGGTGTGCATGGACATGTAACAAGTTAACTACGATAAGAGAACATACAATTTCTATGTGACAAAATTAAAGTGGGAGTAGCGAAGTAGGCGGTTGGAGATGATTGACAAAAAATTCCTAAACATATTGTACATATATTAATTTAGTGATATATTTTTCAAATAAGTCATAAAACTTTTGACGATTTATAAAAGCAAGACTTCTCGCTAATTTAGGTTGTAAATCATTTTAAGTTTCCATTTTTCTTTTATTTTGCTTAGCTAGTCGCCGAGCCTTGTTGATCACCAGCTAAAGTGACTGGCCCTAGGGTTGCCTGCCTAGTCTAAGGTCTTGCTAATCTAGCTTAAGAAAGGGAAAAAAATCATAATTTTTCTAAAAATTACAAAAACCGTGCATGTCTACACTAATCGTACCACATAGGATGGTTGATGTCCATGTTAGCAACTTTCAATAATAATTGATTGAAATGATTACATTGGGTAATCGTCAAAAGGTTTAGAACTAAATTGGCAAAATTAAAAAAACTAAGAATTGAATTGGCCGTCATACAATAGATTTATGACATTTTTCATAATTTTCTCTAGGTGGTTGAGAGAAAAAAGATAAGTCAAGGAATTACTAGGAAATCAGTACATAGGAAAGTGAGGTAATATGGTTTGTCTTTGAATGTTACAATTATCTTCTAATAAAGAATTTTGTTTCGAACAAGTTGAGTTGTTCGATAAATGAGAGTAACGAAACTAATTTCGTAGACAAATTTCTCGATAATTACCAACCTATTATTTCTTCATAATTTCTGTGAACTATAAACTAAGGTGTAAATTGGCAATAATCTGAAAATCGAGTTTTGTGCAGTTTAGGCTAGCAAGAGGGTTTAACATGGATGTCTCCTGTTCCAAATAGCTCGTGTAAATTACTTATGTTGTTTTTTTTTCCCTACTTTGACTATGGTCGGTTCGTAAGTTCGCAAGTTCGCAAGTTCACGCGATTACAATGATATTTGATATTCTCTTTCGATGCAATAGTGAGAACAAAGAATAAATTGATTCCCTTTGGACTCACTTTATTCACAAATAATTTGACAAATATATCGCATGTATACCTTTGATTTAGGATTTGGCAAAGCAAAGAAATATTTATGGCCATTTTTTATCCCGGAGAAGTCTAAAAAAGTAAAAAAGAATTTTGTCAATAAAATGGAAAGGAATTTGTTCTCTTCAAGAAAATCAAACTACTTAAAACGGATGGACAATAATTACTTTAATTTAAGGCAGGTTTGTTGCAAACGATAAAAGAGGAATATAATTTAAAACATGGGATAAGGTTTATTTTATAAGGAGGAATAGGATTAAAACATTGGATAAGGTTTATTACTTCAAGTAAAAGAGGAATAGAATTTAAACATCGATAGATTTAGTGTTGTTTAGGTAGCAACTCTATAAATTGGGACAGTGTGTCACAGTGTTACTTTTTTTTCCCCTATTTATCAAGTAAGCTATTTTTCTTTATAAAGTCCAAGGATGGGTGACGGAGGGAGATTTCTTGAGCTACCACCAATATTTCTCCTCGCTTAGTCCGCATTGTGCCTTTTGTTTAATGACTAATGATATAACATCCCGAATTTTGATGGTTTAACCTCTAATGTGGTAACAATATTTTGTAGGGGTAAGGGCCTTTGTTGTAGAGGAACTCGGTGAAGTTTCGAGCGGTTTAATTTAATACCGACTGCATCATGTGAAATTCCTTGCCCTTGCTATTTCTAAGTCTAGCATGCTTGAACTTACAATCATGATGAATTACTTATCTACCTTCTATTGTTCAGTCAGGCATCGCCATATGCCTATGCAACTGCTTCGTCAAATGACAGACACTAAGGAGGATTTTGAGGACTTCCGAGGGTAAAATTTTATCAGGTGAAGATCGGGATAAAAACGAAGAAAGAAGCGTAAGGTCTAGGGTCCTGCTTGGGGACATGGCAGTGATACAGTTGAAGATGTTAGTGGTCGGTGAACTAGATCCTCTATTAGAAGAAGAGGCGATAGGAAATAGTGACTACTATTCGGAGCGAGGATTGCCTCGAGCTATATCGGGAACTACAATTCCTGCAGAAGGATAATTTAATCGACCCATTCTCCCGGTTTAGGCCTATAAAGGAATTTGAAACCTAGCTGTTGAAAGATTCTAATATAACTGCGGTCATCCTTGCTATGAACAAGGCTTTCGGTGAAGCATTCGGGAACTTGGAGAAGAGTAAGCGTGACATCCCTGATTTTCAGACTCTGATTTCGATTGGTTAAATTGGGCATTTCATCGATGCGACTATAGTGTTTTTCTCTGAGTTGGCCACTCACAAGATAACTAAACTAGTTGGGTAGGCTATTAAGGACTTTAAGGCAGATAGACTGAGAATTCGACCATGAATCGATTTTTCGACCGTGCTCATCTTTAGAGATCATTACGACACAGTTAAAAATCGAATTAAGATCAAAGATAGGTCAGTTCGACTGAGATGAATGACCGATCGTGGGTGACTCCACTAAATTGGAAAATTCTCATCGACCGGCACTAACTTGATTTTACTATCGTTTTGGTGCCCTGTGTCCGTATTTGAATTCTAGAGATTTTCATGACAATCGAGAATCGCCAATGTGTCGAATGGGTTCGTCGTGGCTCGAAGAAAATCGACCATGGGTCATTTGTCCTAAAAAGTTCTGAAAACTACCCGGTAGTCTAGGTCATACTAAAAGCGCGTCGGAGTGAATTAACCGTCAATCGAGTTGGATTTCATAAATTGGAAGTTTTGTTATGTCACAGGTCATTTTAGGAACGTCGAATCAGTCTCGGAAGATTTTTTCTGACAACCGAGACTCTTTAGGAAAAAGTCAGTTTAAGGCCATTTTCGTTCGGTGAAAGCGGGGTTGTGAAATTGAGAAGCATGAGGGATTCTTGGATGAGGAAAATAATCAATTTGATAAGTGAGACATCAATTGATTTTATGAGAGTTATTTGAGAGAAATTCAAGAGGGAAATTGGATGCAAAAATGCAAGAGGGGAATCAAGAATTCTAGTTTGGAATTTCCTTTGGGATTAAATGAGCTTATTCAAAAAGAAATTGGAATAAGAATTTTCTATTTGAGGAAATTCTTTCTTTTGATTTTCTTCCAATTTCTTTTTCCCTTTATGGCCAAACACCATTTTTCCCCTTTTGCCCAAGAGTTTCTCTCTCATTTCTTTCTTTCTTTCTTTTTCTTTTTTCTCTCTCTCCCCCTCTCTTTTCCCTCGTGCGAAATCCCTCCCCACCGAATGCTCTGCTGTCTTCCACTTTGCTTTCTCCACCTTTTTACTTTTGACTTTTCAAACTCCCTCTGTCTCTCTTATCTTCGTCTCTCTCTCTCACGCAATCGAACTTTCTCTTCCTCTTCTTCTCGGTTTCGTTCGAAGACCCACGAGCAGAAGCAGCAGCCATGGTTGCTTGGTCAGGAGTTGCTGTCGTTGTTGCGCCGGGGCAGCAGCGCTACCCGTTGTCGTCGCCGCCGTTGAGCATCGTCCTACTGCCCTCGCCCATCTCCGCCGCACCCTCTCTTTTCCCCTGGTTCGAGCAAGCCTGAACAGCAGAAGCAGAAGCAGCGACCAGTGTCACTTGAAGGAGCTACAGCCACGTCGAAGCTACCGTCGTCGCCGGTTGCCTGTCCCCATGCGTCGCCCGCGTGCAGCCGTGCTTGGCCGTGCCTCTCACCGCTCCGCTGTGCGACCCCGGCTTCCAGCCGCCTTTGTTCAGCTTCGTTTTGGCCATCACAGGCCACGGTTGGGCCACCTCCGGCCATCGTACGCCGCCACCTCGACCCACCGAAGCTCCCTTTTGCCCTCCACTGGCCTTGCTCCACCATCTCAGCCCCGGAACCGCCCCAACCAGCAGCGAGCAGAGGGTTGCAGAAATGGGTATCGCAATGGGGTTTTGGCTCGTTTTGGCCGTCTTCCCGAGCCCAGATGCTCGGCCCGCCTTGAGGAAAGTCGATCCTCGTGTCAATCCCGTCGTTTTGAGTGAGTTTTACTCACTAATGCCTTCTTAGTTTTCTAATTATACTTAAAGGTTGATTAGTGTTAGTTAAGTGTAATTAGGTGGTTAGATTAGAATGGATTAGTGATTATTAGTTAATTGCATTGCATATTAATTAGGTGATTAGTGTACTTAGATAGAGAATTGCCTATAGTATTTATTGGATGCTTCTTGGGATTTTTCCCGACCCTTATCGGGTGTTAATTAGGCAATTCGGGCCTAAATGGAATTTTTAGGAATTAAATATTAATTTTCGAAATTAATTATTTGATTATTTATTTTCCGGAAATTCAATTGGGATGGCCAGTGACCGGGATTTTATGTTGATGATCGTGGTGCAATCTGTTTATTTAATTGAGCTTTATATTGTGCTAAATTGAATTTATTGTATTTATTTATTTAATTTTCGAAATTTATTTATTTAATTATTTATTTCCCGGAAATTCAACTAGGATAGCCAGTGACCAAGATTTTGTGCTGATTGTCGTGGAACAGTTCGTTTATTTAATTGAGCTTTACTTTCTGCTGAATTGAATTATTTGTGAAATTGGGAATTATTCTTTAATGGAATAATCTTTGGTTATTAATTGGAAAATAATCGGGTGTCGGTTGACAGCACCAAAAGTGTTTTGGTAGACTACAGATAATGGGATTTGTGGACAGGAAATTATATTATTTTGGCTAAGGCCGACCGTGTGCCCACACACGGGTATTTTTATCAAAAAGGATAAAAACGGCGATTGGATTAAATGATTATTTTTGGCATACTATAAAAGTATAGCTGGCAGCTTCTGGTGAGCATATATATTATTTCCGGCATACTATAAGAGTATGGCTGGCAGCTTCTAGTGAGCATATATATTATTTTCGGCATACTATAAGAGTATGGCTGGCACCTTCTGGTGAGCATATATATTATTTTTGGCATACTATAAGAGTATGGTTGGCAGCTTCTTGTGAGCATATTATTATATCGGATCAGTGGATCTGGCAGCTTCTGGTGAGCTATACTATCTATTTATCAGCTTAAAGTGAACAGTCCTGGATTATGGTCGGACTACTTATAGATAATATTGAATGTGCCGACCAGGCATGGGTCGTGATGACGTGTAATCGACTAGGTCGATTGATTATTGCTTCATTCAGATGTTGTGAATTGATTGATCGAATGGAAATGACCATGAGTGGTCTTGTTGGCGTGTAATCGACTAGGTCGATTTGATCGATGCTTCGATCAGTGATGTGATTGCTTGGGTGCCTATTTGATCTGTGCGAATTTGTAGGTGGAATCTGAGGCCAAGGTAAGTCCTCTGACTCATGTTGTGCATAGGCAGCCCTAAGGTGTATTAGTTTATTAATCGGGTCTTAGGGGGTAGAACTTGCTGAGACGTGGTCTCAATGGTTATTGAATAACCATTTCAGGACCCGGATGAGGAGCTTAAGGAGGAGGAATCTGACGAAGAGACCCCTGTTGAGGAACCCGAAGAGGAGTACGTGGAGGAGGACCCCAATGATGATCCCGAGCATGATCCGGAAGAGGACTGAGATCCTATCATGTCTGGTTAGACCTTGTCTGCATGTGAATAAATGTTAGATCAGACTTATGTATATATAGTGTTGTGGAATACTATGAGATGTGAATATAAAAGAGTAGTTGTGAATTTTAGTATGAAAAATATGGCCCTTCTTTTCTATCCCATTGCTTTATTGTCTGGGGATTTATAACTGCTTCCACATGTGCATATTAAAATGAAAAGGGTCGGCAATACGTAGTCCTGGGATATCGCTTTCAAAATTGACCAAAAGTAAGGGATGTGCGCGTGCCTGAGGATCAGGGCGTGACATTCCCTTTTGTGGTATTAGAACAATGGTTAAGTGTTGGAGTGATAAGGTGCAATGACCTATGGGATAGTAGTAGGAAAGACCTTTAAATTCATGACTGGTGCATGTCTGTGATAGCTGATTGGTAGAATTTTTTGTCGTGTGTGAATCGCTTGCTTTTAATTATTGTGGATTTGGAAGGCGAGTGTTGACTCGGCCGCTTGAGCGTAAGAGTGCCACCGCAGGTTGGTACTAGTATAGCAGCGTTGAATGATCCTAAGTCCGATAAGATCGATCTGATGCAAGTGTTCCTTGGGATTTGGATGAGCCAGTAAGATCAAGATCAAGCTGTTGTTGTTGTTACCTTTGCTGAGGTCCAACCTAGAAGGATGATCAGGGAACAAATTTCGATATTTGAGTCAAGATTCAGCGCAGGCAAACTTGGAATTCGGTCGGGGTAAAGACTGATGTTAAGGGAAGGGTATTCTATTCCACCCAATAGGAAGAGTGGAATAGTTAGGTCAGCATTCAGACAAATGGAACATGTTGTTCCATGGAAGATGGTATGGATCAGTCTCGTGTGTTCTGAGGACAAGAATTTGTGGTAAGTGTCGCCAGCACGAACAATGATTTATAAGTAGATGGAATCTCGACAATGGTTACTGCTATCACCGTCGATAGGACAGTTCAGAAGAAGTGCACCATAGAACACACTGTGGAATTTTTGGGATAGGTCTCCAGTACAAGAATTAGTGCATGCTGGCACCTGACAGGAGGTAGAAGACTCGCCAGATAGGTGTCGAAATTGTGGGAGGAAACATGGATGAATTCAGTGTCCGGGTATGGTGAGAAGAACGGAAATGGAACCGACCCGACACAAGTCAAAGAAAGAATGTTTTGGGGAGAATTCTATCAGAGTATCGTAACAGAGCTTTGATGAAGTTTGGGGAACTTCAATTTATTGAAATAAGTGAAAGAAAGGGAATCGCTAGTGATAGTCATGCTTGACTAGTTGCTGAGGTGTAACTTTGACACTACATGAGTAGAATGGGGTCATGGAGTAATTCAACTTAGTCCAGGAGTACATGAAAGTGTCGAGTTGAGTCGAAATGAATCTTCGATTTCTTTAATCTCGTCGATTGAAGACAACCCACTTGTTCGATGGAGATTGCTGAGGTTCCTTGGTGATGGTTATAGTTAAGACAAATTGGAGAATTGGAGATAGAAGACATCTCAGTGATCTGAGAATTTCTAGATGTGTTGTCATAAGAACTGTCAGACCGTTGCCAGAGAAAGAGATAGAAATTACGATCGAGCTAGCACCAGCATAGAGCCACTCTCGAAGGCTTCTTACCAATTATTGTTGTTTGAATTGATAGAGCCGTAGGTACGGATGTGAAGATTGATGAATGAGGAATTCATGCATGTCAGTGCATCACTTTAGGGGACATCAATTTTGTGGAGAGAGAAAGGAAGATGGTTCATTGCAATCATGCATCAACCATTGTCAACTCAATTGGGTGACTTATTATAAAGAGTGTTGATGTCTTCAAGGATTGACTTGAGGACAAGTTATTGTCAGTTGAGAACCAGGAAGGGGGTTGTACTAAAGACAACATTTCGCACTTGATTTAGCCCTTGTGAGAATAATGTAAAGCCATTTGATTTTACGAACACTCCAGCCACTTGTCATAGATTTGACAAAGGCGAGTGTTCAAAGAATAACTAGATCAATGGTGATCGTTTGGTGTAGTGACATTCTAGGGTATTCATTAAGTGCTGAGGATCACGAGAGCCCCCAAGAATGGTCATGTGATTCCAGGTGAAGGCATCTTCATGGACCCAGCTAAGATCGAATCAGTTGTTAATGGATCGAGACCGACAACAATGTCAGAGATCAGAAGCCATGGGGATTGGATAGATTACTACAAAAGGTTCGTGAAAGAATTTTCAGCATCAGTATCATCGCGGGCTTGACCTCTTAAGAAAGAAGAGGAATTCATCGGCATAGACAAGTACAAAGATAGTTTCCAAAGCTTAAAGGACTGGGTACGTATTGATACAACATGAGAAGATTGTTGCATACACGTTCCGCCAGTTGAGACCCAATAAATTGAATATGAAACGGTGTCGTGAATCAGAATTTTGGCAGGACTATAATAGTGATATCAGGTATCACCTTGGAGGAACGAAATGAGTCATTAATGTGTTGAGCCGAGAGTCTTCAATTGTGCGTAGGCTGGCTAAAGTGTAGACTTACTTGAAAAGGGTTCGAAATTTGGTTTTCAAATTTGGGGTAGGCTACATTTTGAATTTTATAGCCACCCTCGAAATTGAACCAGATGTCCAAGTTAGAATGGGCGCCTAGTTGACAGACAGAGATGTTCAGAAGATCTTATAAGAGGATACTGGTAAGAAAAAGAATCTGACTTTCAGACTTCTGAGGATGGAACACTCAAGTTCCAAGAGTGATTGAGTGCACTTGACGTTGTAGCACTAAGGGAAAAGATCTTGTCAGAAATTCACTATAGTATTGCAGTTTTTGACCAGACGGTGCAAGTAGATTAGAATCGGCGTCAGCTAGACTAATAGAGGCGATATGAAGATAAATACTGCCGGGCAATTTGTAAGTGTTAGAGGTGTAGTAAGTGGAAGTTCGGTAATGCGAACCGGGAGGACTTTTACCATCATTCGAGAGTCCCAAGTGGAAATGGAAATATATCACAATGGAACATTATGATAGGTTTACTAAGAATTCGGGAGAGTGCGATACCATTTGAGGATAGTGGTCGATCGATAGATGGAATCGGTCCACTTTGGTATGGTACGGAAAGATCTTGTTTTGAATGGGTATACCGAAGTGTGTGTATTAGATAATTCACTAGCATGGAGTGCTAAGGAGGAATTATCTTTTTGAATCTAGATCAGAGGTTACAAGTTTGGTAGAGTTGTCAGAGGGTTCTTTCTTAAGCAGTGCATAGCAGAGGGTACAAATTTTCAGTGGTGAAAAGAAAGTGAAGTGAAGAAAGATCACAGGCAAGAGTCAACTCAGTAATCAGTGATTGCAATTGTCGTGATCAGAATCAGATGTGAATGACAAAGTGTCATATGTGAGAAGCTCAGTTCAGTTGTTGGTTCAGAAAGAGCAGATTTTGTGTACAAAGATGATCTCATTGGTCAAAGTAGTCAGACAACACCACGAGACTGAATGATCAGTGTGGAAAAGTGAGACTCGATGAGACGACAACACCCCCACCTTTTGTATAAGGATTAGTAAAGGTTTAAATTTCAAGGACGAAATTTTTATAAGAGGAGAAGAGTTATGACATCCTGATTTTCAGACTCGATTTCGATTGGTTAAATTGGGCATTTCATCGACGTGACTACGGTGTTTTCTCCGAGTTGGCCACTCACGAGATAACTAGACTAGTTGGGTAGGCTATTAAGAACTTTAAGGCGAGATAGGCGAGAATTCGACCATGAATCACAAAAAGGGGATGTCACACCCCGATCCTTAAGCATGCACATATCCCTTACCTTTGGTCGATTTTGAAAGCGATATCCCATGACTACGTATCGCCGACCCTTTTCATTTTAATATGCACATGCGGAAGCAATTATAAATCCCCAGACAATAAAGCAATGGAATAGAAAAGTATGGCCATATTTTTCATATTGAAATTCACAACTACTCTTTTATATTCACATCTCATAGTATTCCACAACACTATATATACATAAGTCTCGATCTAACATTTATTCACATGCGAGACAAGGTCGACCAAACAGGATGGGATCTCGGTCCTCATCCGGATCATGCTCGGGATCATCATTGGGGTCCTCCTCCACGTACTCCTTTTCGGGTTCCTCAACAGGGGTCTCTTCGTCAGATTCCTCCTCCTTAAGCTCCTCATCCGGGTCCTGAAATGGTTATTCAATAACCATTGAGACCACATCTCAGCAAGTTCTACCCCCTAAGACCCGATTAGTAAACTAATACACCTTAGGGCTGCTTATGCACAACATGAGTCAGAGGACTTACTTTGGCCTCAGATTCCACCTGCATATTAGCACAGATCAAATAGGCACCCAAGCAATCACATCACTGATCGAAGTATCGATCAAATCGACCTAGTCGATTACACGCCAACAAGACCACTCACGGTCATTTCCATTCGATCAATCAATTCATAACATCTGAATGAAGCAATAATCAATCAACCTAGTCGATTACATGTCATCACGACCCATGCTTGGTCGGCACATTCAATACTATCTATAAGTTTGACCATAGTCCAGGACTGTTCATTCTAAACTGATAAATAGATAGTATAGCTCACTGTAGAAAGCTACCCGAGATCCACCGATTCGATATAATAATATGCTCACCAGAAGCTGCTAGCCATACTTTTATAGTATGCTGAAAATAATATATATGCTCACCGAAGCTACTAGCCATACTTTTATAGTATGCCGAAAATAATCATTTAATCAAATCGCCATTTTTATCTTTTCTGATAAAAATACCCGTGCGTGGGCACACGGTCGGCCTTAGCCAAAATAATATAATTTCCTTTCCACAAATCCCACCATTATCTGTAGTCTACCAAAACACTTTTGGTCTTTGTCAACCGACACTGGTTATTTTCAATTAATAACCAAAGATTATTCCATTAAAGAATAATTCCCAATTTCACAATTCAATTCAGCACAAAGTAAAACTCAATTAAATAAACAAATTGTGCCACGACAATCAGCAAAAATCTCGGTCCTTTGGCCATCCTACTTGAATTTCCGGAAATAAATAAATAATTAAATACAATAAATTCAATTTAGCACAATATAAAGCTCAATTAAATAAACGGATTGCACCACGATCATCAGCATAAAATCCCGGTCACTGACCATCCCTAGTTGAATTTCCGAAAAATAAATAATTAAATAATTAATTTCGAAAATTAATATTTAATTCCTAAAAATTCCATTTAGGCCCAAATTGCCTAATTAACACCCGATAAGGGTCGGGAAAAATCCCAAGAAGCATCCAATAAATACTATAGGCAATTCTCTATCTAAGTACACTAATCACCTAACTAATATGCAATGCAATTAACTAATAATCACTAATCAATTCTAATCTAACCACCTAATTACACTTAACTAACATTAATCAACCTTTAAGTATAATTAGAAAACTAAGAAGGCATTAGTGAGCAAAACTCACTCAAAACGACAGGATCGACGCGAGGATCGACTTTCCTCAAAGCGGGCCGAGCATCCGGGCTCGGGAAGACGGCCAAAACGGGCCAAAACCCCATTGCAATACCCATTTCTGCAACCCTCTGCTCGCTGTTGGTTGGGGGCGGTTCCGGGGTTGAGATGGCGGAGCAAGGCCGGTGGAGGGCAAAAGGGAGCTTCGGTGGGTCGAGATGGCAGCGTACGGTGGCCGGAGGTGGCCCAACCGTGGCCTGTGATGGCCAAAACGGAGTTGAACAGAGATGGCTAGAAGTCGAGGTTGCACGGTGGAGCGGTGAGAGGCGCGGCCAAGCATGGCTGCACGCGGGCGACGGCGGGACCGGCAACCGGCGACGACGGTAGCTTCGGCGTGGCTGCGGCTCTTTCAAGCGACGCTGGTCATTTTGCTTCTACTTTTTTGTTCCAGCTTGCTCGAACCAAGGAAAGAGAGAAGGTGCGGCGGAGATGGGCGAGGGCAACGGGGACGGTGCTCGACGGCGGCGACAGCGATGGGCAACGCTGCTGCCCCGGCGCGATGACGACAAAGCAACTCGACCAAGCAACCATGGTTGCTTCGCTCGTGGGTCTTTGAACGAAACCGAGAAGAAAAGGAAGAGAGAGTTCGGTTGTGTGAGAGAGAGAGACGAAGATATAAGAAGAGAGAGAGTTTGAAAAGTCAAAAGTAAAAAGGTGGAGAAAGAAAAGTGGAAGACAGTAGAGCATTTGGTGGGGAGGGATTTCGCACGAGGGAAAAGAGAGGGGGGAGAGAGAGAGAGAAAAAGAAAAAGAAAGAAAGAAAGAAAGAAAGGAGAGAGAAACTTGTGGGCAAAAGGGGAAAAAGGGTGTTTGGCCATAAAGGGAAAAAGAAATAGGAAGAAAATCAAAAGAAAGAATTTCCTCAAATAGAAAATTCTTATTCCAATTTCTTTTTGAATAAGCTCATTTAATCCCAAAGGAAATTCCAAACTAGAATTCTTGATTCCCCTCTTGCATTTTTGCATCCAATTTCCCTCTTGAATTTCTCTCAAATAACTCTCATAAAATCAATTGATGTCTCACTTATCAAATTGATTATTTTCCTCATCCAAGAATCCCTCATGCTTCTCAATTTCACAATCCCCGGTTTCAACTGAACGAAAACGGCCTTAAACTAATTTTTTCCTAAAGAGTCTCGGTTGTCAGAAAAATCTTTTGAGACTGATTCAACGTTCATAAAATGACCTGTGACATAACAGAACTTTCACTTTCTGAAATCGGACTCGATTAATGGTTAATTCACTCCGACACGCTTTTAGTGTGATCTAGACTACCGAGTAGTTTTCAGAACTTTTTAGGACAAATAATCCGTGGTCGATTTTCTTCGAGCCACGACGAACCCATTCAACACATTGACGATTCTCGATTGTCATGAAAATCTCTAGAATTCAAATACGGACACAGGGTACCAAAACGATAGTTAGATCAAGTTAGTGCCGGTCAATGAGAATTTTCCAATTTAGTGGAGTCACCCACGATCGGTCATTCATCTCAGTCAAACTAACCTATCTCTGATCTTAATTTGATTTTTAACTGTGCCGTAATGATCTCTAAAGATAAGCACGGTCGAGAAATCGATTCATGGTCGAATTCTCGTCTATCGCCTTAAAGTCCTTAATAGCCTACTCGGCTAGTCTAGTTATCTCGTGAGTGGCTAACTCAGAGAAAAACACTATAGTCGCATCGATGAAATGCTCAATTTAACCAATCGAAATCAGAGTCTGAAAATTAGGATGTCACAGTTACTCTTCTCCAAGTTCCTGAATGCTTCACCGAAAGCCTTGTTCATAGCAAGGATGACCGATTATATTAGAATCTTTCAACAGCTAGGTTTCAAATTCCTTTATAGGCCTAAACAGGGAGAATGGGTCGATTAAATTATCCTTCTGCAAGAACTGTAGTTCCCGATATAGCTCAGGCAATCCTCGCTCCGAATAGTAGTCACTATTTCCTATCGCCTCTTCTTCTAATAGAGGATCTAGTTCACCGACCACTAACATCTTCAACTGTATCATTGCCATGTCCCCAAGCAGGACCCTAGACCTTACGCTTCCTTCTTCGTTTTTAACCCGATCTTCACCCGATAAAATTTTACCCTTGAAGTCCTCAAAATCCTCCTTAGTGTCTGGCATTTGACGAAGCAGTTGCATAGGCATATGGCGATGCCTGACCGAACAATAGAAGGCAGATAAGTAATTCATCATGATTGTAAGTTCAAGCATGCTGGACTTAGAAATAGCAAGGGCAAGGAATTTCACATGATGCAGTCGGTATTAAATTAAACCGCCGAAACTTCACCAAGTTCCTCCGCAACAGAGGCCCTTACCCCTTTTTGAGGCTTTCCCTACATGCTTATTTTCTACCAAAAGGCATTTGCACAAGAGCTTCAGCCTCTCATGGGTCCCAAATTCATCCGCACCCTTTTCGACGGAAGTGATGAAGCTTCTGGACTTCATTTTGTCGCAGCATCTACTCAAAGATCCCATGAGAAGACTTCAAGTGAGACGGGAGGCACCAAGAAACACGAATACTTCCCATGTACCCAACGTAAGGCATTTCCTCCCATCATTTCCTGTCCACCATTTTTGACTTTTGGTCTTCACCCGTACAACAAAGTCTACAGCTTAGCGACACTATTCTTATGATCTGCCATCCTTGTTTGATATTTTGATAGTTTTGAAAACTTGAATGCCATTTCTTATTACGGTTTTGTCACGTTCGATTTTTTTTTTTTTTTTTTGTCAAATTGTTACATCTGATTTGATTTGTTTCTTTATTAACACTCTCCTTCATTTTGTCTATAAAGAGAATTTCCATAATCACAATCAAAACATGTCAAAAAAGAACAAGATATGTTGTATCTCCCACTACTAGAAGAAGTAGCATTGAATCAAATATTACAAGGGGCGGAATTATCATTAAAAACAGCACTTTCATATCTATGAAATTTGTTCTCATTTTCATCTTATCTAACAAAGTTTCCAGCTATCTCATCTATTACCTGACATGGCTTCATTTTCACATTTCAGTTTCAAACATTTCATACCTATCTCCCTATTACATTACTAATGATTGAGCCCCGAGGTTGGATGGACAAATTGAACAACGCAGCCAAGTCCAAGTCAAATAGAAATCCTCCCCAACTATCAATAAAAGGGGCACTTGGGTTTGGGCTTCTTCCACGTTTCTGACCTTTTTTTCTTTTTGTCAATTCAATAGATTGAAAACTAGGCTAAAACTTCACCAATGCCCACCAAGATATGACCAAAAATAAATATATAAAGAATAAAATGCTAGAAGATAAAAGACCTTTTGGCATGAATCGAACCTCCCATTTGACATATCTCGTTGGCTTACAAACGCTCCCGGGAAAGCAAATCTCGTTGGCTTCGAAGAAACACTGCGATCAAAGCAAAGACAGCAGGGCTCTTACCCGAGATTTCTCCAGATACAGAACGAGAGAAGCAGGAGGTGGTCTGCTATGTGCGCAACGGGGATGGCCGAGGTTGAGTGAGAGGAGTAGGGTTTGTGCCTGAAAAAGACGAAGAGGAGGGGTTTGACCGTTCAAGTTACAAGAGAAGGGTTTTGTAGGCGAAAACCAGCCGAGTTGCTCTCGTGTCTCTCACATGCGTATTTTCGAACCTTCATTTGGCGGTGTCGTTGTGAAGTGCATGCAGTTCTTATCAAGCCGTTTTCTTTTATCTTTTTTGCGCTTTGCATTTTCCATGGAAATAAAAAAAAATAAAAGGCCGGTCACTCATGCGGGGGCACCGCCTATAAGTGGAATCGATAAGAGAGCTCACCAGCAGTTCAGAGATTGATGAGTCGAACGAGATTTGAGTATCTAGTGCGGTTGAACGAAACACGAAACAACAACATGGTTTATAGTCACCTCTTGCAGGATTCCACGACCATGCCTGACCTGATACCTCAACAAATATGTGCCCGACCCATAATTTTTATCCAGGCCGGGTTTTGGTGACAAAGAGAGAGGGGTTTTTCTTTTGCTTAAGAAATAATCATTGGGCAGGCCCACCCCTTTTTTTTTTTTTTTTGATCGAAGGCAGGCCCACCCTAAGTGGTAACAAAGCGTCCACCCTGGCCGGTGCAGGCCAAGACCACGGGGCCCATTTCGGTGGGGAGGCCCGCCCAGAAGATGGACACGGTGGGCCAGGCCTGCCTAGCCCACCCGACAAAAAATAGTCTGAAATTCGAAAGACAAAAGGAAAACTTAAGAGAAAAAAACAAAACGGTACAAATAGATTGATTGCACGTAAACATCTAATAATCGAAAACAAGTTACAGTAACCGGTGATGAGTCCACCTTCGGGAATAGTGCATCACCTTAAGTCCATCAAATCGAAGTAGACATAAGTAATTAAGAGTGCATGGGATACACAATCCCGCTCACTATGTAAATAGCAATATCATATATCACTACATAAAGCAGTGAGAGCCATTAAATGCAGGTTTAGTGTGCCTAACTCCCCCATCATTATTAATTTTCGGTTGTGGGCATAAGAACATCCAACGTTCTAGAAGGAGAGAGACAAGCAACGGGAAGAAGAATGCAGGAGAAGAAGAAAATTTCGATCATTTTTTGTCTTTTTGCCTGTGCTGTTATAATTTTGATCTTTTTTAGATGATTAGTTTTGATATATACTGCACATTCATCTTCATAATCTACTTTAGTTAATTGCTAATTATAGCTAAAGTACCAAACCTGGCATAATTCTTCAATTATTAATTTATTTTGTCGATAGAAATGATTGGAGATCTTTTTAAATATTAGCTTTCGCCAAACAAAAAGTTTATTTCTAATGGGCTTAGAAAATACTGTTTTAGTAACCACTCAACCTAATTTAAGTGGAATGCACGATTAAGTCAAAGTATTCCCAAGCTCTCACCCTTATGCTAGTTAATGAATAATTTGCTATTTATATCTTTTTTTAGTTCCAGCATTTTATTTTTGCCAATTTTACAGCATATATTTTCTGATGGAGAGTTTTCTGCTGGAATCAATGTTACTTTAGATTTTGCAAGGGAAAAATTATGTCCATTCAATTTGATGAAATATTATGAATGGGCGCCACGTTGGATACCACCTTCCCCTCATTCATGATTCTCTCCATTAATTGTTGTGTCTTCTTCTTACAGCAGTCATGGCTGCTAGAGGTAGAGCTCCACTCGCGGCTATGGATGCCAAATCTCGAGCTCGTGGCCACCATGGCCGTTTGAGCTCGATCTCTGGGTTCGTGGTCGCAAGTGGTGGTCACGATTGCACAAGAAAACATCGGGGCTTCTTGTTCAAGAAGCTTGGGTTCAAGAACCTAACTTTGCAATTGTGGGTGATGGTGTAATTCTCGGTAACTTCAACTCCACCTACTCACTCAATTACCTACGTTTTTGGTTTTACCTAGAGCATGAATTGTTGTCGAAACTAATGGGGGGGCTTGTCGCCATGGAGGCTGTAATTGGGTTAGTTGAGATGAGAGGAAAGATTAAATAGGAGGCAAGAAGGTCTGTAACTTCACCTCCACCTACTCACTCAATGGTCAGAATTTGCAGTTTTACCTAGAGTATGAATTGTTGAAGGAACTTGTAGTGGGCTTGTGGTCATGGAGGTTTTACTTGGGTTTAGTCTAGATTGTTCCATTTTGTTTATGTTCTCTTCTTGTGGAATTATAAGTATGCTGATAAATATGTTTGTAGTTTCGATAAATTGATTTAATTTGTAGTTGCAACTTGCTTGTATGTTCTAGACTGTCATTATTTCTGCAAGATTGTTGTCTACAAAAGAATTCCTTGCACTGCTACTTACTAATTTCGGAAAAAGCAGGCTCGTTATGCTAAGGAATTAGAGTGACAAAGGTGAATTAGAGAGCACCATGGTACGGGGTATATTAATATCAGAGGGGAATGCCATGTCAGATGAGGCTGTGTGGACATTGACCGAAAAATTTTCACCCTCCTTTTTAACCTAGTTAAGTGGGGCTTAATAAAGCCAGTTTATTACTCTGAGTGACGCTTTTGCCTTCTTTGGAAGGCTAGCAATTGCGAAATAGCTCATGCTTTTGTGCAATTTGAGGGCGAATTGGTGTACCTTAATACCTTCGTTAATGAATGGACTTGATTCTAGTTAATCGAATCTGAACCCATTTTTTGTTTCTTTCTACTTTGTGATTTGCCATTGTTAATGGTGATTTCTGGCAAGAGACTATCCGAGAATTGATTGTTCCGGCACCAAACAGTGGTGGCAATCCGATGATGGATTCAAGAAGTTTGTCAACATCAAAATTTCCTCCTTTAGTTTTCTCTGATCATCCGCAGTTGGCATTAAGTTTCCAAGGCAAGCCGCCTTACACACAATACATGAGACAGAGAGAGAGAGAGAGAGAGAGAGAGAGAGAGAGAGAGAGAGAGAGCCAACGTCAACAATGGTTTGAATAAGTGTAATCTGAACGGGGAAAGGAACAGAGCTCGTTCGGCAAGAAACGCGGCCTCGGCAGAGAGAGAGAGAGAGAGAGCCACGTCAACAATGGTTTGAATCAGTGTAATCTGAACGGGGAAAGGAACAGAGCGGGTCGGCAAGAAACGCGGCCTCGGCATAGGGAGCAAGGACAATGTCCGGTCGCCAGCTGCTCAAGCCACAAAAGCAGCAACGTCGACGGGGCAGGGCTGGAACAACGGCTCAAGGATGAGGAGCTGCTTGGCTCGTCGCCAGTGCAATGGATCTCCGGGACGCACCAAGGGCTACACTTGCAAGGCTCAATGAGGGTCGGCTGTTCATCGTCTTCTTGGCTCGGTGCAGTGGGCGTAATCGGTGATGCAGGGGCAGGTCGTTGGGGAGCTCGGCCGTGCCTTGGCTGGGTTGCGATGGTTGTGGTGTTGAGTCATCAAGCTAGAGTGCAGGAGTAGGCGGATGACGTGAAGCGCAGGGTCCATCAGATCGTCGCCGTTGCCGTCGCCCGTCGCGGGACAGGTCTCGCCTTGTGATGACAGCGGTGAGCAGCCCGGCATGGCCAAGTGATCAACGGCAGCAAATGCGGTGTCAATCGGAGGCTCAGCAGGAGAACGTGGCTGTGTCTTAAATTACAAATAAACCTTCTTTTCTCCTAATTTAATTTTTTCATTTTAAGCTCGTAATTAGGAAACCAAGAAAATAAAATAATGAAAAAAAAAAAAATATCTTCCCACGGATTTTTTTTTTAAAATGTGATTGAACTCTTTTCAATAAAAAAAAAAAATAGATATAGCATTAGAATGAAAATGTACTGATGATGATAACAATCTTTCTTTTTTCTAGGCGTCTGTTTTCACAGAGCCTCCAAGCATCTTATTTGACAAAAGTACAAATTACATAATTTTTCTTGAAAAAAAAAGGAAATTATCCACGTGGCACGGAAAGGACAGCTGTGGGCCCTCTGTAGAGAAAGCAAGCAGAAGCGATCGCACGCTGAGTTACACGTGGACAAGTCGGGTGGTGGATTCCCAAGGTATGATGCATGAATATTCATTTAAAAAGGCGTTTCATGTACTTCTTCTCTCGCAACTGGACAAGTTAATTTTCCTTTTGTCAGCCCCCGTCCTCATTTGGGTTACCATGACAATCTTGCACTCCTATTGACATTTCCTAATGTCACCATGAGTGCAAGTTCCTTTTGTTGATGTCGGATCTCCCTCTTTTTGTATAATTCCATTTTGAGTTAAAGTTAATACATACCTTATGTTTACCAAAAAGAAAAATTATTTGAGTTAAGTTCTTCACCTTCATTTTATTAATTGTTATCGGATAAACAACACGATTTCTGTGTTTTATAATCAAAGATTATCTCACCGAAGATCAAATGGTTTAGTGTGTGCTCCTTTGTGAAAAAGCGAGTCACTAAAAAATGAATTAAAAAAATTTCAAAAATATCTCCATCTTTATCTATGACCACAAAACATAAGATGAAAAATTAGACATGTAACTTATAAATTCACATCCCTTAGTTGTATTCCTCACTCCATGATGGAGACATACGCTTCTCATCAAGCTGAAATTTCACGATAAATTGGAAGATACTTTCTTTCTCATGCCAACTTGCACCATTATATAAATTCATGACAACGGATGTAGCTCAAGCTTGAGATCGAATCTAAGGAAAAATTCCATTCAAATTTATCTTATAACCAATGGCATTTATTGATACCATAAGCACGTCGAAACTGGTCTATTTAATTCAACGCCTTGATTTTTGCCTTCTTTTTACTTTTAGCTTCTTCACAAAATCGTGCATACCCGCTTTTTCTTGTCCTTTATCTCTTTCTTCTTTCGTGAAAATCGTTCCCCTCTCTGTATCTGCTTCTCCACAAATTCTTCCTTCTTCTATGGAATCCTCCTATATTATATATATTTTTCTTTTTCCTAACCAAAAGAATGTATCCTCACATCTCATTTTAATATCATTAAAATTCCCAAGGATAACATCTTTTCATTGCCCCCAAAATTCGATCAAAGGAATGTATCCTCACATCTCATTTTAACACCTTTAAAATGTATCCTCACATCTCATTTTAATACCATTAAAACTCCCAAGGATAATATCTTTTTATTCCCCCAAAAAAAAAAAAAAAAAAAAAAAAAAAAAAAAACATTCGATCAAATTCCGTAATCTTTCCAAGCTCAGTACCCCGCATGCATATCATAGGAAAAATTCCAGCCATGATAAAGAATGGGCTTAGCCGAATTTATTTATTTTGAATTCATGGACAAAGTAATTATCCAATTGAGCTCAAAACTATTCACTTGGCTTATGGGCCGCCGATAAGATTAACATGCAAATGAATGGGCTTAGACTTGATCATGGGTCCAACAGCTCGCAAATCCATCTAAGCCCGGCCTAAGCCACAAGGATGAAAGCATTTTATGATGGATCCCGACGGGGGCTTAAAGTTTTAGGGGTGGACTTTGCTTGATTGAGCATCAAAAGCATTTTGTAATTTTAGCATGATACAAAGACACAATGTGATCCAAACCATCTGATCAATCACCTCTAGTATGGTTTGTTTAAAAACTCCCCCTCGACAAAGAAGTCAATACTATTAGTATGTATATCCGAGTGTGTCCTCCATATACACAAGTCATGTGTGGCGTTGATTACAGAATGTGAAGTAGCAAAAAGCTTTGACTCCTAGGAAGAAAATGAAATTATTGGATAGAAATTATGTCTAAGTCTGAAAAAAGATATATGTAAAAGGGGAAGGAGCTATAAATTAAGGGGTTGTTCTTGGATGGATTAATAGTAGATGAACGGTCAATTGATCAGGATACATGAGGGGATATCCATTTGCTTGGAAGAACCATCTTGCAAAATGTGAACATACAACACAAGAACTTATTAACAAAATCCAAAATAATTGTTTTATAGAAACAAAACATGCTACGGATGAAATGGATGATCCTACAAACGTGTTTTTATGATCTTGGTGAGAAGGCTCCACTCTATATCAAATTGATCTGGACTTTTATTATATTATATCTTTGATATTCCAAAACTTAGTCTAATAAAACAAAAACGAGAAATTTACTCATTCCAAATTTAACAAGGAACATATAGGCACATCATTGAAAAGTATTATTATTTCTGGTCTTTTCTGAATTTTAAATTTTAAAAGTATTTTTTCTAATTTTCTTTCATACCATCAGAAAAATTAGGGCACATCAAATTACTATAATATGATAAAGGGCGATAACTGAAAAAGGAAAATCAACTAAGTAACATGATCGAATTTGAAAAAAAAAAGTATTGAATTTGATAGATACTTATACAATAGAATCACTAGAAGAAGTTGAGTTCGACTCTGAAGTATGGATTCTAGACAGTCATTTCATAAAACTTATGTTGAGGATCGCTCATGTTAGTATTCTACTTCGGAATTTATCTTGGACCTTTCAAACTTAGGAGCAAGGCTTTTAAAGGTACAGAGATAGTTTTTCTCCATTTTTGAAGAATAACTTTCATATAACACTGTCCACGTCACACCTCGACTTGTGCAATGAATGTGACACGTGGCTTTAAGATTTTAAGGATACGTTATCATCATCAATGAAGGTACAGCCCGATAGGACACCATCCGCTCCAAGATGAGCTTCATCTCTGCATTTGCATGCATAGCTCAGTAACTTCCAGTCTTTGTATTCCATGACTAACTTATGTTAAATCTTACTTTAACCCTCTAGTGACAAGAGTCGTGAAATGTTTGGATTTAGTGAACTTTCTACTTTTGGAGCCAGCTCTAAATGTTCATATTTGGTAGTCAAGTCTCGCTGTTAGAATCCTGTCCATGTTTAGTGAGGATCATTTTAATTTAGGCTGTCCAATACTTCGCATCTCGGGTCATTATTGTTCAACTTATGAGTCAATATGCAAGATGCATTAAAATCAATAACCGAAGAAAGAGAAGGATTCCAAGCCTCTTCATGTTTTTCGCTCTCAGATGAAGCTTTTCTGTCAGGAAATTGCTTATTGGCTCTCAGTAGGCTATATATATATATATATTTTCATTTTCACCCGATGTTGTATTTTTGATATGGACAGCTAGAACGGGCTATACTTACCAATGAGATCTCTAGGGTGGATTTAAGAGGAGCTGTTGCTCGTGGTGTGGGAGCCTAGGGAGTAAACTCAGCGAGACAGTTAAGAGGATGGAGGAATCCATTCCCCAAGTTATTGTAGTTCTTGAAGCAGCTGTAAAAAGGTGCATCAGCTTTACTGGTGTTTCGGAGGCAAATGAACTAATTCTTGCGCTTCATGACATCATGTTACAATACATTTCTTCTTTACAAGAGACACTGAAATCATTTTGTGGTGTGGGATCTTGCTTGGTGAGGTTGGCTTAAGGAAAGAAACAGGGTAGGATAGAATAGAGGAAAGTCAAACTGCAAGAAAGGTAGAAACAAGCTCTAACGAGGAGGAGTGGTCCATTGTCCAGGGAGCTTTGCCGATCCTCACTGTAGCAGATTGTTTGACAAGCAGATCTTCTATATTTGAAGCTTCCTTGATAGCTACTTTGACTAGGCTGGGCACTAGCTTGTCTGTTGCGGTATTTGGTGTTATAATTATGGTTAATGGATTAACGAAAGCCAATAAATTAAAATACGCCTTTTCTGTTCACGTATCTCTTTTGGATTCATGAATTTCCTAAATTTTCTGTTCATGTATCTATTGAATTCATGAATTTCATAGATTCATGTATCTTTTAGTTCATGTATTTATTGAGTTCATGAATCTCTTGAATTCACATGTCTCTGGATACATGAATCTCTTGGATTCACGTATCTCTTGATTCATGAATTTCGTGGATACATGCATCTATTTAATTCATGTATATCTTCTGTACATGAACTAAAAAGCTCAGAGCATAGAGCTTCAAAAAGTTTTGGGTTTTTCCGACTCGACTCCAAAAGAACTTTGATATACGTTTCTACTCTTCTAATTTTTCTGGGTGTGCTGGTTCAATTGAACAGTTCGACTGAGTCCTGTTTGCATAGTGCTAATCCAAACAGGTTTGAGGTATTGTATCTTGGGAGGCATAGTTTGTGAATTTCTGGAGCACCTTTGGCAGAAACTAATCGCCTTAAGGAGATTCGAATATTTGTACCTCACCTCCAATTTTATGTTATTTTTCAGTAATATCTTATTTTCTTCTTCTCCAAGATTGGTAAAAGGAAGGATATTATAAAGTTGTTATCATCTTCTTTACATTGATGTTCGATTACAACAAACAGTTTGCTTTCTCTGGATTAATTTCCAACAATCTTAAGGCGATTAGATCACTTACATGTTTATTGTTCTTGTCAGATTATTGAGATGGCTAAAAACAATCAAGTGCCTTGTCTAGAATGTTTCAGGAGACGTTCTTATGGTTGATTCGACCATTGCTATGGAAGATGTTCAACCCTCAGGGTCTGAATTTGTGGCAGCCAATGTTACGGGCCCTTGGGCCAACACCAATTTTGATGGTGCGGGTACAAGTCATACGACTGGTATGCCCGGGACTGTTTTTCAAAACAGTATAGGCCAAATGGCTTTTGGCTCCATTTCTGGAGGGGTAGTTCAACGAACTTTACCTACTGTGATGGCAACACCCCTAATTACAACTAATGAGAAACTAGAGAAATTCATCGGAGTGGGCTTTAAACAGTGGCAGCAAAAGACGTTCTTCTATCTAACCATGCTCAATCTAATGAAATATTTATCGGAGGTGTGCTTGATAATTAGTCCAGATGAGCAAGATGTCACGACGCTCGATGCATTGGAGGCTTGGAAGCATGGGGACTTCTTATGTCGAAATTATATCCTTAATTGTTTAGTGAATTCTCTTTATAATGTTTATTGTAATATTGAATCGATAAACTTGAGTTATGGGAGTCCTTAGAGAAGAAATACAAGGCGAGGATGCTGGCACCGAGAAATTTGTGGTTGCCAAATTCTTGGACTATAAGATGGTGGATTCTAAATCTGTCATGAGTTAGGTTCAAGAATTGCAAATAATTCTGAGTGACATCTCTGCTGAGAGAATGATACTTAATGAATCATTCCAAGTGGCGGCCATGATTGAGAAACTGCCTCTGGGTTGGTCAAACTTCAAAAATTATTTGAAGCATAAATGGAAGGAGATGATCCTTGAAGATCTCATTCTGCGCCTCAGAATCGAGGAGGACAATAGAAGGAGTGCGAACCCTTCTTCTGAGCCAAAGGCCAACGTTGTGGAATCTTCCAAATTCAAGCAAGATAGAAAACGGAAGATGTCTTTTCAAGGAAAAGGCAAGCAAAAGGAACAATTCCAAAAATTCCAAGGGACGTATTTTATATGCAACAAGCCTGGCCATCGTGCTAAGGATTGCAAGAAGCGCCCGAAAAAAGGCAAGAACAATTGTGCAGCCTAGCAACTAAATTTGACAGAACATGACAATATTGAGAGATTGTCTGCTGTGGTAATGTCCGAAGCATCTTTGGTGTCGAACACTAATGGCTGGTGGCTAGATACATGTGCCACAAATTACATCTGTGCGAGATAAACACATGTTCTCATCTTATGAGAAGGCTGAAGAAATGAGAAGCTTTATATGGCTAACTCTGCATCAGCAAAGATTGCCAGAAGAGGAAATGTGATCCTGAAGTTTACATCTGGCAAGGAGGTCGCTTTGCTGAATGTGCTGCATGTACCAGAGATTCAGAAAAATCTAATTTCTGACCCCATACTTGTCAAGAAGGGTTTCAAAATTGTATTTGAATCTAACAAGTTTGAACTTTCGAAAGGATGGATGTATGTGGGAAAATGGTACTTGTGTAATGACATGTTTAAAGCCAATGTGGCTGTGTCATTGATGTAAACTTGAATTATGTGTACCCAAATACTATTAATAAAGAAAAGTCTGCAGTTTATACTGTTGTGTCTTCTTATCTATGGCATGGTGTTGACACCTAAATTTTTGTGGCCCAATCATTGAGTTTTTGCATAAAAATTAGGGATTAATTTTAACCCCTAAAAAAAAGAGAGAAAAATTGCATCAGAGCAAATAAAAGGAAAATAAGGGGAGGATCAATCTGATTTGATTATGAATGGAATGTGGAAATTCTGATTAACCATTCTTGCTCCGGTAAATATTCAAATCATAGTAAATGTGGAAGCAAATTCTTGATCAAATAAATTTGGTAAATAAAAAAAAATGAGTTTGATAAAAGGAAAGGAATCGAAACATCCAAGGAAAAATCAAGCCAATTGCAAAATTTTGATCCAATTTACAAACCATGGATTAAGGCAACGGAAATAGGAAGCTCGAAAATTGCCATGAGTTGGGGTTTTCAGAGTCACTATAAAAAGAAGCAACAATTTTGTGACCGAGAGGGGGCGAATTAAAAAAATGGAGAGAAAGAATTCGTGAGAGAAAATTCGTACGAGGAAAAGCAACCTTCGTCCATTTTGGTCAAAGGAGAAAACCTTTTATCTTTTCTTTCTCTAACAAAAAGGGAAAAGTCAGCAGAGAGAATAGGAAGCTTTGGTGAGAGAAACGTGCGAATGGACAGGTGAGAGAGGGAGAGAATAAAAAAAGAGAAAAGCAAAAAACAACACCACTGTTCATCTTCTTCGTGGCCTCCCTTTGCCGCGTGACCGACCTGAGCACCGTTGGTCTTCGAGCTGCTCGCACTGCTTCCGCCATCGCCATTTCGCTGGACTCACCCTTGACGCGTAGCCGCATCACCGCTGCTCCCGACGCCATTGCCGCACCCGCGCCTTTGCTTGAGCCCCACTCTGAATGCGCCTCTGCCAACGCCAGTGCTGTGCCACCTTTGCCAGCTCACCCCGATGTCACTGCTCCACACACCAGCACTCGCAACCACCGCCGTGCAGCAACCTGCGACCTGTAGCGCCCGCAAGCCCCCTTTGCTGCTCGACTCGACGCCCGTGCATGCACCTCCACTACGTAGCACCGTTGCTGATGCCTGCGCTCCTCGCCATTTCGCTCGCCGCTCGCTGCTAATTGCCCTGCACTTCGCCGAAGCCCGACGCCATCACACCTCAACCACCGCGACTCCGCCTGCAGCAACCGATGCTACCGTGCCTGCACACCGTGAGCTCGCCCCTAATGTCACTTTGCTCACTACCATCGCAGCGACCGCGACTCAGTTGTTGCTTGCCGGTCACGACGCCGCGCCTCCGCCGCTGCCGCTACCCGGCTCTCGCCGGAGCTCCGACGCCCTGGCTGTCTCCTTTGCCGCGCCTACCCTTGTTGATGCCTGTTATTTTTTCGATTATTTTAGTCCTTTATTTGTTGCTTGATGAGTTTATTTGTTACTTGTTTATCTTGGAAAAACACTAAAAATTTAAAATCAATTCAAGCTGCCTACCAAACATTTTTTTCAAAGTAAAATAGAAAGGTACCGAAAGGGCGTTAGAGAAATCTAGCGTAATCAAGTCCCCGAACTCATAAATTTCCGATTCGTAGGAGTAAAGTAGATCTCCCGTTACTTTACTTGGGTTTCTAATCGACCCACCAAAAAATAGATTAGTGGCGATTCCTAATTAAAAAATTTGCATGTTAAGAACTTGAACCGAAAGTCGCGAATTGGTATGGGCTTGGGAGAGCCCAAGTTAAGTATAGGCTTAACAATCCATTAGCCAAACCTAGGTGGTTCTCACCCGAAAACTTGGTCACGATAGCTTGGTGACTCCACTGGGGACTTGAGTTAAAACTCTTAGTGAACTTAGGCCAATTTTCTTTTTGAAAAAATATTTTTGTTTGGCAGCAAGGATCCAAGGTACGTCCTTAACATTTAAGGTGTTAAATGTTCTTGCAGGATGGAAGGTATAAGAGGAAGTGTTTGCTAACCTTTGTTTTGCAGGGAGGTATAGGAATGTATGGTTTACTTTCATATATGAAGTGCTGCTTGATATAAACTGTTGTGCATGCTTTGCAGTTTGCACTACACTTTTGTACACACAACCTGCCGCCGGACTTGGGCCGCACTAGGATACTTAGGATGGTATTGAGTTGGATACGACTTCGACCACGAGGCCAGTAGTAGAGGTTGCCCAACTCAATCCCGAAAGTTTCTTTCTTGGTGTCAAGAATGTTTACCTCTGCCTGCGAGACTGCATCGCATTTGGGTATCATTCTTGATTGAGCCAGAGTTAAGAGGACTTGACTTAGTACGCGAGTTTGCAACTAGTCATCCCACCCTTTAAACTCTACTTTTCTAAGCCTATCTAGAGTAGAAATCGAGCCTCACATCTCATGTGCATGTCTATGTGATTCCCGTCGATTCGTCTTGGTGAAGTAAGTCTTCTATCCCTATACCATCCAATTTACTTTGTCATACTTTTGGTCCGTCCATGACAATCTAAGTTAGTCATTTGATCTAATTCATTTGTCAATTAGAAATAAAATGAGGAAATTGCATCATTTGCAAAAAAAACTTTGGAGAATTTGTTTTCAATTCATGTCTAAAAAATTTGATCTTGCTAAGGTGTCTATTTTTCTAGCTCTCTTTAGGAAATTCTCTTCTTGTAAGAATTTTTCATGAAAATGGATTGATTCGCTATTTGCACCTCGTACTTATGCATTTTCATTCATTTAATTTAGGTGATAACGGATCCTCCACGCTCTCCCGTCATTACGCGATCAAGGGCTAAAATGGCCGACCAAAACGAGATGCGCGATCGCATGTCCTCCATGGAAGATCAACTCCAACAATTAGCCACCTCTATGCAACTTATAACTGCTCAACTTCAATCCATCCAGGTGAATCCGAATCCTACACCCGCTCTCCCCGAGATAGAAGCCCCGAAGTAGGCAAACAAGGCCCAAGTGGGTGATGACGACATGCTCGAGCTAGAAGATGACCCATTGTCGGTTATTGTTAACAAGGTCAAGCTTGATAACGTCCCTAAGATGGAGCAAGATGAACGCTTCGCAAAGTTGGAAGAAAAAGTGAAACAACTACAGGAGTCACAGAGCTCACTCCCGTTCGACCTCTCGGTTTATGAGAAGGTCAAAATGCCGAATAAGTTCAAAATGCCAGAGTTTGAGAAGTACGATGGTATATCTTGCCCAAAATCTCATTTGCAAATGTACCACGTACGCATGGCCCAGTACGTCAAAAATGAGCCCCTCATGATCCAATCATTTCATGCGAGTTTGATCGGGCCCGCGTTAAACAGGTATGTTATGAAGAATGTGAACCTTCTCCAAACCTAGAATGAAGTGGCCGACGCATTTCTTAAGCAGTATAAGTTCAACATGGACATTGCACCTTCCCGAGAAGATCTTGAGAGAATGGAGAAGAAGAGGAGTGAATCATTTAAGGAGTACGCCGTGAGATGGCGAAATATGGCAGCTCAAATCACTCTTGAGCATACTGACAAGGAATTGATGAAGTTGTTCATCAAGACTCTTTCGTCTGAGTTCCGTAACCGGATGGCTAGCACATATGTCGAAAACTTCAACCAACTTGTTCCCGTGGGAGAACAAATTGAGATAGGGATAAGAGAATGATGGTTTACTGAGCCATCTAACAAAAGGTTTTCTACCAAGAAGGAGAAGGACCTTGAAGCTGAGATTAATATGACCTATTCTCAACCAAATCGTGGTCGCACTTCAGTAATTAAGATTTCTACTGAGCAACAAGGTGGAGAACATCAGCTCCCTGGTCGACGATGTAATGTTAGAAGACAGTTCACACCTCTTCCTGGACCCCTATCCAAAGTTTTGCCTATCCTCCAAAAGAAAGGATTACTCTCTTCGGAGCCGAAGTGACCAAATCCTGAGCATTATCCTGCATATAATCCCTCCAAAAAGTGTGACTATCACATGGGAGAGGTTGGTCACTCCACTGATGATTGCTATGTTTTGAAGCATAAGGTCCAAGACCTCTTGGATACAAAGGCGTTCTCTTTCAGCAGTAATTAGAAAAATCCTCCGCCCAACCATGATGGAGGCGTAAACGCTGTCGCTGAGTGTAGGACTTCAAGTTTTTTTAGGATTTCCTACTTTCTGAGGTTTCAATTATTGATTTTGTTTCTAGGGTTTGTTTGTTTGCATTTTTCATTCCAATAATGTAATTCATTTGATTATATTCAATGAAATTACGATTTTATTTCCAATTTTGAAGGCATAATGAGGCACACCAAACCAGCCCGGTGACGACATCCAACAATAAAAAGAAAATGTCATCCAATGAGAATTCTGAGGACTGGGCTTCTTCATGCTTCCTAAAAAAATCCTAAAAAAAAATATTTTTTCAAACTGTTTCCAAAAGCATGCATTAGGTTAGCCCTGTTTAATTTTCTAACTCATTTACTTTATGTTTCAGATAATTATTTTCTTGGCCTAGGGAGAAAGAATTTGAAAAAAAAAAAGGCACATCAGGGGCAAAAGCAAGAACGGAGCGTCTATCAAACTGAAGATCGTATTTTCAGTCTTGATTGATCAATTAGCGTGTTTGTTCCCTTTCAATAGGGGCAATCCAAGAACACCCATTACTGAGATAGTCCCTTTTGTGGGGGAATTTCCTGAATGAATGCTTAAAACCTTTCATGCTTAAAGCTATCAAGCTCTTTTAAAAAGAATTTTGCATAGTGACTCTTACATGTTTTGTTCACCAATTCCACTAAAGAACATCAAGATGGACTAATCTAATGAATGATGTGGAATTGTTTGAGCATACTAATGAGACGATCGGGATGATGAAAGGCAAACCTTATCCTATACACAGTCCCCTATTCATACACTTGTGAGATGAGTGTAGGAAGGTTCATATCCATAAGGTAAAGAGTTCTCTCGCAAAAGGTACGGCAACCAAAGTGATGAGAGGCAATTTATTTCTCTATCTCAAACATTACAGGTGATCCATTGCTTAACCCTTTTTGAGCCCATATACTTACGGATATTCTTTTCAAATTACCCTTGTCAAGAATCACCCCACATTGGGGACTGTGAGATAAAATGGCATCATGAGGTGAGGAAAATGAATTGAAATTTTCTTGCTCTCACTTGCATCAATCTTCAAGTCATGCTATTACATTGAATTCATGTGGTAATTTAAGTGCCTTAGGATGACGAAGAGCATTTCTTTCTCTATCCTATATACTTATATCCTTTGCATAGCCTACTTGAGCCTGCAATTTCATTTCTTTAAACACAGTTGGTGATCATCCCCCACACCAGGGCAAGGCAAAAGGAAGATGAAGACCCTTGAAAGTTCGAGTGTCATTCAAAGTATAATTGCTTGACGCATGCAATATGCGCAAGAATTGAAGTCAAAATAGAACTAAGGGGCATGAAAAAGCAGTGTGCCTGGTAAAAGCAAGGCTAATGCCCATGAAAAAGAAGTGAAGAAAAATGAATGAGAACTAGGGGCATGAAAAAAACGGTGTGCCTGGTAAAAGCAAGGCTAATGTCCATAGATGAAAAAAGAGTCAAGATAAGGACTATTGGTTGTAAAAAGCTTGTATCTCCAATGGAGTAATACTCAAAGAACTCAAATACTAAGTTTTTACAATCAATGGGTGCGTTTCATCAAAATAATCCCCGATGATGAAAAAGAAAACTGGTGGCAATGCCAAGGTGATCACCAACTCTCACCATTCACACAAATTTTGAGCCTAATGATCCTTTCGTTTCTCAACCCATGAACCCGGCCTATGTTACCTCCCTTACAAACTCTCTTCAGATTATAGCACTTGAATTAACATGGGAGTCATATGTTTATAAGCATCGCTCGAAAAAGTGCGAGCATGATTATTTCTTTCTCATTTTGCAAGGTCCTTGATTTGTAAACCCAGAGATGATTATGGAATTGTTCTTTCAAATAGTCTTGGATCAAAGAGTCCCTTTTGTTAAGCCATTGACCAACCCCACATTACGGTCCCTGTTAAAGGCCCCTTAGATTGGTAAGGTCATACCGTTTGCAAAAAATACTTGGACCCCTATCAATATGGTGGGATGAAGTGGTTCTTCTAAAATAGCCCTTTTGAATGAGAGTGAGTGAAAGTCCTTTCTAACTGAAAGTCTCTAATTTAGTATAATTAAGGAATCCATGTCATGAGTGAAAATTGTCTTGAACGATAATTCTCTCCAGTGGAAATTTGGGGTGATGCAAATATGGTAAAGTCATAAAAACCTCGTTGAATTTTGCTTTTTAAGGTAGCTCAGATTGACTACATTTTCGATGAATGCATATAAGCTTTTGCTCTAACCATGTCTGATAGATAATGCTTTCTCAAAGACCCAAGAGTTCTTGACATTCAGGTTCCTTTCCGAATGCCTCATGATATTAGTAGATGAAAAACCATCATGAGCATTCAAGGTGCATCCTTGATGTTCCAAATTTTATTTCTACCAGGAGGTGAGAGACCTCCATAGGATATCTAGGTTCCAGAAGACATATCCTCAAGAATCAGAGATATCACCAGGTAAGTATATCTCTACCCATACTCTAAATACTTGTCATTGTGCAGGTATTCTCTCCCAAGTGCATCAACACTTGACTCCGTCAAGCTGTCCTTTATATTGACCTGGCGTGCTTTCGTAACCCAAAGTCCCTTATATCGACCTGGCGTGCTTTCATAACCCGGTTTCCTTTATATTGACCTAGCGTGCTTTCGTAGCCCAGAGTCTATTTCATCGATCCAGCATGCTTTCGTAGCCCAGTGTTCTTTATATTGACCCGGCATGCTTTCGTAGCCCAGAGTCCATTTCATCGACCCGGCATGCTTTCGTAGTCCAGTGTCCTTTATATTGATTTGGCGTGCTTTCGTAGCCTAGAGTCTCTTATATCGACCCGGCGTGCTTTCGTAGCCCAGTGTCCTTTATATTAACCTGGCGTGCTTTCGTAGCCTAGAGTCCATTTCATCGACCCGGCATGCTTTCGTAGCCCGGTGTCCTTTATATTGATCTAGCATGCTTTCGTAGCCCAGAGTCTCTTATATCGACCCTGCGTGCTTTCGTAGCCCAGTGTCCTTTATATTGACCTGACGTGCTTTCGTAACCCAGAGTCCCTTTCCTCGACCCGGCGTGCTTCGGTAGCCCGGTGTCATTTATATTGACCTGGTGTGTTTTCGTAGCCCAGAGTCTCTTTCATCGACCCGGCGTGCTTCCATAGCCCGATGTCTTTTATATTGACCTGGCGTGCTTTCGTAGCCCAGAGTCCTTTATATTGATCTGGCGAGCTTTTGTAGCCCAGAGTCCCTTTTATCAAATCAGCGTGCTTCCGTAGCCCGAAGTTCCTCTTAATCGACACTCGATTAAGCTGTCCCCCAAAGATTTTTCTCCAGATTTAGTCTGATTAAGGCGACCGAAGAACAGTTCGAGTCTTGGTCCGATGATCTGTGTTGCAACGTTGGGCGACCGAAGAATGGTTCGAGTCCTAGCCAAGCAAAATCTCCGTTTAGGCGACCGTAGAATGGTATGGGTCCTAAACAACATTTATTGCTCTAACGGGTGACCGTAGAATGGTACGAGTCCTGGAAAAGCAATTTCCCCATTCAAGCGACCGTAGAGTGGTACGGGTCCTGAAAAATCAATTTTCCGTCAAGGCGACCGTAGAATGGTACAGGTCCTCAACAACACATATTCCTTATTCAGGTGATCGTAGAATGGTACGGGTTCTCGACAACACCTATTCCTTATTCAGGCGACTGTAGAATGGTACGAGTCCTCGACAACACCTATTCCTTATTCAGGCAACCGTAGAATGGTACGGGTCCTGGAAAGTGAATCTCCGTTTAGGCAACCATAGAATGGTACAGGTCTTAGACAACACCTATTTCCTCATTCAGGCGACCGTAGAATGGTACGGGTCCTGGAAAATGAATTCCCATTTAGGCAACCGTAGAATGGTACGAGTCCTAGACACAACCAAGCACTGCCATATTGGGCGGCCGTAGAATGGTATGGGTCCTGGAAAAGCAGTCATGTTATTATTCTAGGCGACCGTAGAATGGTACGGGTCTTGGACATATAATACCAACTACCTCAAACAACTCTATCCTCCTTGAAGGTAAGTTATTCTAAGTAGGTTCATTTATCATTTGCATTAGCATTTTCATGCATCATATAAATTGCGTTTTAAAATGGGAATTCATTTTCCAACAAAAAATCATTCATTGCATGCACATGAACAAAATTTAGGTCTCAATTTGTCTTTGAAGGCAACCTCTACGAGCTCACCTTCAAAGAGGGGTAGCTGTTGACACCTAAATTTTGGTACCCATTTTTTAATTTATTTATTGCATTAAAAATAAGGGATTAATTTTTAACCCCTAAAAAAAGGGCGAATTAATTAAAAAATGGAGAGAAAGAATTCGTGAGAGAAAATTCATACGAGAAAAAACAACCTTCGTCCATTTTGGTCAAAGGAGAAAAACCTTTTACCTTTTCTTCTCTCGACAAAAAAGGGAAAAGTCAGCAGAGAGAACAGGAGCTTCGTGAGAGAAACGTGCGAATGGACAGGTGAGAGAGGGAGAGAATAAAAAAGAAGAAGAGAAAAGCAAAAACAATGCCATTGTTCATCTTCTCCGTTGCCTCCCATTGCGGCGTGACCGACCCCTGCATCGTTGGTCTCCGAGTTGCTCGCTGCTTCCCGCCAAGCTTCCGCCACCGCCGTCTTGCCGGGACTTACCCTTGACGTGCAGCCGCACCGCGCTGCGCCCGACGCCATTGCCGCGCCTTCGCCTCCCCGAGCCCGCTTTGAACGCGCCCCGCCGACGCCGGTGCCGTGCCATCTTTGCCAGCTCACCTCGATGTCACTGCTCTACGCACCAGCACCCACAAGCACCGCCACGTAGCAACTTGCGACCTATAGTGTCCGCGAGCCCCTTCGCTGCTCGACCCGACACCCGTGCATGCACCTCCACCATGTAGCACCGCCGCCGACGCCCGCACTCCTCGCGTTTCTCTTGCCTGTCACCGCTGGTTACCCTACACTTCACCGGAGTCCGACGTCACTACTCACCACCACTGCAGTGGGACCCGTGACCAGCTGCCTGCTCGCCGGTCACCGACGCGTGCCTCCCGCTGCTGCTGCCGCCGCCTCAGCCTCGCCGGAGCTCCGACGCCGACCGTCTCCTTCGCCCGCGCCTACCCCCGTTGACGCCACTGTCCTCGCCCTTAGGTAGTTCATTTTTATTTTTTCATTCTTATTTTTCACTTATTTTATGTTATCTTTTTATTTATTTTGTTATTATTGTTCAAATCAGAATTTTTGAATGTGATGCCCATTTTATGAATATTTAGACTTTATCCACAGGCTTTTGCCCAAAATTATTATAATTATTAATTTGATCCGTAAGACTTCGGATCCGATTTTTAATTATTTTGAACTTATTTGTCATGATGTTTAGGGTTAGAGTAATTGTTAATCTGACCTGTGAGACAACATGTTATTTTTTTGATTATTTTAATCCTTTATTTGTTGCTTGATTAGTTTATTTGAAACTTGTTTACTTTGGAAAACACTAAAAAATAAAATCAAAAAATAAAAAAATCAAAATCTTGCATGAGCATATAAATTTAGTAAATTAGACATGTAGGTTGGTAAATTAGAATTTTTATTTTGTAATCACCTTCTAACATGATAGTATTTTTAGGTTAAAATAAATCCAAGCTGCCTGCAAAAACGTTTTTGAAAAATTAAAAAGAAATGGTATCGAAAGGGCATTAGAGAAATCTAGTGTAATCAAGTCCCCGTACCCTTAGTCTCTCTCGGGTTTGTAGGAGTAAACTAATTCTCCCATTATTTTACTTAGCTGTCTAATTGACCTACCGCAAACCGATTAGTGATGACTCCTAGATAATAATCATTTGCATGTTAAATATTTGAATCTTAAGTCGCGAATTGGTATGGGCTTAGAGAGCCCGAGCTAAGTTTAAAGACTTAGTAGTTCATTAGCCTAAACTTAGGTGGTGCACTCGGAATTTTTAGGTCGCGACACATGGTAAATTAGGACATGTAAACTATGGTACAATGAAGAGAATAGCAAACTTGGGGTTAATTCCAAGATTTGAGTTGGATGCCCGTTACAAGTGTGAGATTTGTGTTGAGGCCAAGTTTACCAAGAAACCTTTCAAATCCATTGAAAGAACAAGTGAACCTCCACAATTAATCCATAGTGATCTATGTGATTTAAAGTTTGTAGAAAGTAGAGGTGGAAAGAAGTACTTCATCACATTTGTGGATGACTGTACAAAATTTTACTATGTTTATTTACTAACTAGCAAAGATGAGACTATGAACATGTTTGTCAAGTATAAAAATGAAGTTGAAAACCAACTTGATAAACCAATCAAAGTGCTTAGGTCTGATAGAGGAGGAGAATACAGTTCAATCAATTTAAAAGAGTTTTGTGCTAGTTTTGGAATAATTCTCCAAACGATCTGCACCTTATACTCCACAACAAAATGGAGTTGCTGAACGATTGAACATGACACTAAAGGAGATGACTAACACCATGCTTTTGAGTTCAGGTTTATCTCGTAACTTGTGGGGGAGACAGTTTAACTGCAAACTATATTCTTAATAAAATACCCCACAAAAAGACAGGTAAAACTCCATACGAGTTGTGGAATAGAAAGTTGCCATCCTACAATTTTCTAAAAGTGTGGAGGTGCATAATGTGATTTATAACGGCAAGTCTAGACACATCCGTCGTAGATACAATACTGTAAGGCAATTGCTCTCAAATGGAATCATTTCTTTAGACTTTGTAAAGTCAAAGAAAAATATTGTAGATCCGCCCCTGACAAAATGTTTGTCAAGAGAGTAGATAAACTGCGCATCGAGGGAATGGGTTTAAGAGCCTTAACCCAATAAAGAGATTCCAAGGTGGAAACCTAACCTATACGATTGGAGATCCCATGGTCTAGGTTCAATAGGACAAATCCAAATTTTGGAAACTCTAGTGTAAGCACTATCTCCCATTCCTATGATGCAACAGTGCTTTCCAACAATGTTATTAAGGGTACGCTATGTGTTTAATGATTCCTATAACTTGGAATGTAACATTCAAGTAAGATATGGTAGGATATCTTTAATAGGAATGCACCTATATGTGTGGAGCTGGCCGACTCTATGAAAATCTTTAAAGGCTAGATTTTCTAAAGCCTTCACACATGAATCCCGAGAGGTTCAGGTCGAAAGAATGAACATAACCGAGAACCAATCTTGAATTGAAATACTCTGTGAGGTTTATTGTTTAGGCTTACACAAACAACGCGATTCAAGGCTTAGTCCATCAACTAGTTAAGTAAGTTCGATAGGCTTTCACTAAAGAAGGTTGAAAGGAAAAGCTACCTATCTTGATGCAGTGTATTTCAACATGCATGCTCATATTCCTTCGAGCCAAAATGTTTTGTTGATCCATTAATGTGGGGGATTGTTATAATTCTGGTTAATGGATCAACGAAAAGCCAATAAATTAAGATACGTCTTTTTCTGTTCATGTATCTCTTTTGGATTCATGAATTTCCTAAATTTTTCTGTTCATGTATCTATTGAATTCATGAATTTTCTAGATTCATGTATCTTTTAGTTCATGTATTTATTGAGTTCACGAATCTCTTGAATTCACGTGTCTCGGGATACATGAATCTCTTGGATTCACGTATCTCTTGATTCATGAATTTTGTGGATACATGCATCTATTTAATTCATGTATCTCATCTGTACATGAACTAAAAAGCTCTATAAATAGATAGGAGCATAGAGCTTCAAATAGGGTTTGTTTTTGTTTTTTGGGTTTTTCCAACTCGACTCCAAAAGAACTTTGATATACGTTTCTACTCTTCCGTTTTTTTTTTTTCTAGGTGTGCTGGTTCAATTGAACGGTTCGACTGAGTCCTGTTTGCATAGTGCTAATCTAGACATGTTTGAGGTGTTGTATCTTAGGAGGCATAGTTCGTGAATTTGCGGAGCACCTTGCAGGAACTAATCGCCTTAAGGGGATTTAGATATCCGTACCTCACCTTCAATTTTTATGTTATTTTTCAGTGATACCTTATTTTTTTCTTCTCCAAGATTGGTAAAAGGAAGGATATTATAAAGTTGTTATCATCTTCTTTTTACATTGATGTTCTGATTACAACAAATAGTTTGCTTTCTCTGGATTAATTTCAACATTTGGTTCAAGTTTGGACCAAAACCAGTCACATTTGGTTAGTGATGAGGAGAATGAGGAACGATCTTTGGTGGGTAGGGCTGCCTTGATGTTGTAGCCATTCGACTCGTTGATTTTCCTGGAAAAGCACGAAAACTTTTCAACCTTTTAGGTTAGGTGAATAAACCTAGTTTGTGGCTCAATAGTTCTTTCCTTCACCCATTACCACTTAATTTATAAATTAAACAAAAGTTACCTGTAAAATTCTAATGAATACTTTAATAGGTGCATCAAATGCTTTAGATTTCTCTAGCTAAATCGCTTTATAACTAGTTATTTGCTAATTACGTGTCAAGATCGTTATATTATTGATCTCTTTGGCTGTGCATGGACATGTAAAAGCTAACTATGATAAGAGAACATACAATTTCTATGTGACAAAATTAAAGTGGGAGAAGCGAAGTAGGTGGTTGGAGATGATTGACAAAAATTCCTAAACATATTGTACGTATATTAATTCAGTGATATATTTTTCAAGTAAGTCATAAAACTTTTGATGATTTATAAAAGCAGGACTTCTCGCTAATTTAGGTTGTAAATCATTTTAAGTTTCCATTTTTCTTTATTTTGCTTAGCTAGTCACCGGGCCTTGTTTGTGACATCCAGATTTCTGAGTTCTGATTTCGCTTAAATAAATTGGGCATTTCATCGACGCGACTATAGTGTTTTTCTCTGAGTTGGCTACTCACGAGATAACTAGACTAGCTGGGTAAGCTATTAAGGACTTTAAGGCAGATAGGACTTGAGAATTCGACCCGGGAATCGATTTCTTGACCGTGCTCATCTTTAGAGATCATTACGGTACGCTTAAAAATCGAATTAAGATCGAGATAGGTTGGTTCGACTAAGATGAATGACCGATCGTGGGCGACTCCACTAAATTGGAAAACTCGTCGACCGGCACTAATTTGATTTTATCATTTTGGTACCCTATGTCCGTATTTGAATCATCGAGATTTTCACGATAATCGAGAGTTACCAATGTCGAGTGGGTTTATCGTGGCTCGAAGAAAATCGACCATGGGTCATTTGCCC
The DNA here is from genome assembly GCA_014182515.1 of Eucalyptus microcorys. Lineage (NCBI taxonomy): Eukaryota > Viridiplantae > Streptophyta > Magnoliopsida > Myrtales > Myrtaceae > Eucalyptus > Eucalyptus microcorys. The sequence goes on from CM024568.1 coordinate 1,274,711, forward strand.
TAAAAGTTCTAAAACTACCTAGTAGCCTAGGTCACACTCAAAACACGTCGGAGTAAAATTAACCGCCAATCCAAGTTCGATTTCGTAAATTGAAGATTCTATGATGCCACGAAGCTATTTTAAGGAGTCGACTCAGTCTCAAAAGATTTTCGGAGATTCCATGTTTTTACGGAAAAATCGTTCGGACACTCGCGAGGAAAATTAACGTAAATTGTTTGACCATTTGAATTTAGCGAGATGGACTTTGGCCAGCACTTTGTGTGTTGGGATTTACACTGAAAATTCTACACGATTTATCTTCATGAAATTGGACTTCGATTTGGAGATTCGGTGGATAAATTGAAGCTAAATTGAAGAATTCGGATCTATGGTGAGGCAGCATATTTTGGCATCAATATTAGATTTATTGGTGGAAAATTGGTGGAAAGTATTGGGGACCAAGCATTTATGTAAGAAGATATTTTATTTGACTTTCGGTCCATCCTCATCCATTCCTTTCCACCTTCTCGAGCAAGTTTCACTCGCCGACTTCCCCCTCCTTTCTCTCGAGCGACCATCCCCCTATCAATTTTCCTGCAGCCTTGTTTTCTTT